>JBAMAW010002156.1:3000000-3472500 GCA_037043295.1 Amiota minor | reverse complement strand
ATAGTACAACAAGTTAAAGAAACTGAAGAACAGGGTCCCCTTTAGTTTTCTTCTTTCAAAATCAATATCTCCCAAATGGATTTTTAGTTTGATAAATTTTTATTAAACTATCATATATATTTTTCTTTTGTAAGTATTTGCGAATGGTAAAATCTTTAGTTGTCACAAACCCTCGGATATATTATTCCCCATAGGGAATACCATATGTCCAGGACGGCACCACTATACATATGTATTGATTTTGTTGCTTAGGCTAAGTTGACTTCTTAAATATTTCTTGTTTTAGAGCCTTTATCATCTTAAAATGACTGATCGGCGAAATATTGGGTCATATAAAAACTCTCCGCAGTGTTTTGATAAATTTTTGAACAAAAATTTTCTTTATTCAAAATAAATTTCAATCAAGTACATATTGACTATTATTATCTATGTCCTTTTGCCATTTTCCGGGTAGCTTCATAATTCCATCGGTGTAGAACTTCTCTGGTTTATCAGCGAAAAACTTGGCCAAGTGATTTTAAGCGGCTCTTCGATCGGCCAATTTTTTACCATGAAGACAGTTTTGCAGAGACCGAAACAAATGGTAGTCAGAGGGTGCCAGGTCCGGGGTATACGGTGGATGCATCATGGATGCTTTCCAACCAAGCTCCGTCAATTTGTTCCGGGTAATCAAAGATGTGCGTAGCCTGGCATTGTCATGATGGAAGACAACTTTCATTCTGGTTACTCTTTCTTGATTGCTTAATTCAAACTGTTGAGTTGTGCACAATAGAGGACCGAATTATCCGTTTTGCTACGTTTTAGCAGTTCATAATAGACATTCTCCTTCCAATCCCACCAAACACTCAACATAACCTTGTTTGCCGTCAATCCAGGCTTTGAAGTCGTTTGTGGAAGGTCACCGGCCTTTGCCCACGATCTCTTGCGTTGGATATTATCATATTTAATGCATTTCTCACCGCCCATAATGATTCGCTTCAAAAATGGTTCCATTTCGTTACGTTTCAGCAGCGTTTCTCTGATGGTTATTTGTTCAATTAAATTTCTTTGAGTTAATTCATGTGGCACCGAAAAATCGAGCTTCATTGAGTAAGCTGCTCATTTTATATGATTCCAAACTGTCATATGGTTGATGTTTAGTGCCTCCACTACCTCCTGAAGCTTGCGTGGTGTCGATTTTGCTCCATTAGTTGCAAAATTTAATCGACTTTTTCAGTGACAGGCCGACCAGTGCGAGGTGCATCTTTCACTTCGAAATTTCCGGCATGGAATCGAGCAAACCACTCCTGGGTCCGCCGTTGACTCACAGCATTCTCACCGTAAACTGCACAATTTTTCGTCATGGTTTTGCAGCGTTTTCCGCTTGTTAGTCATCATTTTTAAAGGCATCACATAACGTATTTCTTCAGATATTTCACTCATATGCAAATCAGTATAACTTTTAACACAAGCAACGAGTTACATAGCTGTCTTCACAAAAAAAGTAGCCTGAAACGTCACCTTACAAACACGTGTTTGTTTGACACCATCAGATTAGTGTTGCCATATCTATGGACAACACCATCTAGTGGCAAAAAAAAACCGCGGAGATTTTTTATGTGAAGATTTAAAGTTCTTGAACCATCTTTTAACTTTATTTTAGCTAATAAAGAGAAACATGTAAACTTCAGAAATATTGTTTTTTTTTTTTTTACATAGTGAATAGCAAATCGCAATACCTATGTGTGAAATATCGTTGATCTTCTCTAAAGTCAATGATGTTTTTTTTTCTTTTGAATAGAAAATCTATTGACTTAAAACGAGTATATACCCCCGATATAAATTTCCATATTCAATAACTTTAAGACATCTGCCATTATAAAAATCTATTTTAATAAAACTTTTTATTAAATTGACATCAGCAACAGAAGAAATTGCCTATGGAGTCGTTTTCCTTGTGTGCAGTAATACCAAATTAATCTATTTAATCCAATCCAATGCTCAAAATCTCAATAAATTTTAAGTAAATTATATTTTTTGCACATTTCTTCCATCTTCATCCATCTATCCATCCACCCATTTGTATATTTTCCTATGTATTTTATATTGTAGGTAGATACAATTCTAGTATCTGTTAGAGAAATGTTGTAGAAGAAACGACAATCACCCGCCCACACATGGGTTTTTTTTTTTTTTTTTGCTATATTTATATATATTTTTTTGTTTTCTTATTTATATTGGTGGACATATGTTTTTGTATTTGCGTTTCATTCTTGTTTATCTTTGTATTTAAATTTTATTTATAAAAATTTTCTTTTATTTTATTTTTTGATTTGCCTAACAAAAACCCCACTCTTTCTTTTCAATGTAAGTACATATGCGTTCTCTTTTTTTTTAATATTCATCTTTCAGTTCTCTTTACAAATTTACTGCTCACTCTCTTTTGGTTCAAGTTCAGGGGAAATTCGGAAAAATGCGATAAAACAAGCAAAAACACGACGACGACCATTATCATTTGAAAAACAATTTTCGGTTTACCCTCCCTCCCTCTTCCCTATATCTGGCATGTCGGATGGTATCTGTCTCTCCGCCTTGTTTAGTTAGTAAAAGATACAAAATAATGTTGTTGTTAATGTTGATGTTCATGTTGTTGTCTTTAATCATTTATAATAATTTATAAAATTTTCGCGCATATAGAAACCAACTAATGATCATTTGTTTCGGTTGTCTAATTGGGAGTTGCTTTGTAATCACGAGACCGATTCAATGTGATCCAATCCTCCCATCTGATGTGACTGAGATACATCTATTATATATATTGTTCTTTCTGTTGTCGTGTTATGGGACTCTGCTGAAAGTCGGTGTTTTATTTAATCATTTCTGTTGTTATTTCTCATTATTTGTTTCTTTCTTTTATAATTGTGTCAGAAGGCACTATTGAAATTATCTTTTTTGTATTCTTAATTCTTTTCGTAACTGATGGATTGATACGACTGTCGTGGGCCCTTAGAAAAGAAAAGAGAAACTTTTTTTCTCCTTTTAGCTCCATATATTTAGTCCAGGATTTTTTTAAATTTTGTATCCAGTGCTTTGACTTTTCTTTGGTCTTGATCTCTGGTGTATTGTGATGGATCAATGTTTACAGTGAAAAAACTTGTTCGGATTGCGATTGAACATCGCCGAACACTCAATCATTTGAAGTGGGCACACAGTTACGCTTATGGTCGATGGTAAGCAATTGCGTCAGCCATCACGCGGAAAGCTTTTTCATATCCAAATATTCTTATGAAATGTGATGTTCGTCGTCCAAACTTGTATTTTTAACACAATATAATTTGAATTGCATTTCCTATACCATTCCATTTATCATTCCTTGTTATTGATTAGACAAACTCTTTCTACGAGGGGTTTTTATTCAACTAATTTTAAAATATTTAAAAGTTATGCAAAATTTTCCACAATTAAATACAATAAATTTTTGCGACTTAATTTCTTGAAACGCCTATATCAATCAACAAAAAACGATCAGCTAGAACTGATTTGCACATATAATTATTTACCATGAAGACAATTTTTATTTAATTTAATTTTCTTTTATATTGTACATTCAAATGAAATTTTTTATTATTTTTTGTATTTATTTTGTAACATTTGTAGTACAAATAATACTTAAAATAATAATACCAAAATTTTGATAATAATTTTTGGTACTTTTTCAATTGTGAAAAAATATGAATCGCATGAAAATATTTGTATGACGTACATAGGTGAATTATTATCGAAACAAATAAAGAAGTTTAAGTGGAGAGTATAAAAATACACTTGTACGTACTACTACTACATACAATTCTATAAGTATTTTTTGCACAATAATTCTATTTTTTTTTTCTTTCTCTATTGTTTCCTACATATGTTTTTTTTTTGTCTTTGTTTTCCATTCCATAATTCTTACGATGGATGTTGTATGGTGCTGTTAATGATCATAATCATGCTGATGCTGTTTATAATTATTCTTGTGCAACATTTTGTTGTCCTAATTAATAGAAAGGAAGAATGTCACAAAAGAGAAGACACTTTGTTGATCTCTTGTATTTTGTGTTATCATTAATGAATTTTATCGTTAAATATAAGTACGAATATTCTCTTACATATATACAAATAAATACTATGCGTTAAAAAACTATTGTTTTTCCAAATATTCTGTCAACAAAATAACTGGAAATAGACTTAGAAGAATGCGGATGACAAAGCATTTTAAAGTTTGATGTGTTGACTTTATTTCACTCTAAGAATACAACTTTTGTTATTTTCTACTGTGGCGAGTACAATTAATTAAGATCACCGAAGCAAAAAAAAAGTTTTGTGGAGAGTTAAAACAATTTTTTTTTCTTTAATTATTTTCAATAGGATTTGAATTTACTATTAGTATTTTATGACACCCTGGTTGGGCACAATTTCTACCAGTTTGTAAAATTATGTATAGGAAATATTGTCCTATTGTTTCGATACTCTGACCCAAAGTTCCTATGTGGTGTGGCTCTATCATTTTGACGAAGTGTTGCTCTGTAATCATCTCTTGACTATGCGTGCAATATGCTTCTTGCTGGAACATCATATCACTTTCGTAAAAGGCAGTTGGAAGTTTCACGCAGTGGATTAAATTTGTGTTCAGATCAATCCCCAATCATTATATCGCCACCTCAAAAATTGACAGTCATCGGCGCTGGGCAATATATTTTATAATCCTACATGAAAACGATTTCAGTTTGATTGAAATATGTTACACTATCCTTTATGAAAACCCATGACACGTTTCCAGTCTTCTGTGCTGTGATGCCTTTCAAGATTGTAAGGATTTTTCAAATGCTTGGTGAAGATATGTTTGTGTGAATATTATAAAAAGATATACATTTTAATTATATTTATTCTACTTACAATATTAAAAGAAACACAAGATAAACGTGATCATTGCATTTTGCCATTCAATTGTATTATTTCCGTTGTGGCTTCCGTTGAGAATATTTGGCAATTTTTTTTTTTTCAATAAATTCTATTTTTGCTACAAAATAAACTAAAAATAATTCAAATATAAAATTATGAACGCAAAGATTGAATTGTGCCAAGAAAAATCAAAATTTGTGTTAATATTTTTTCGCTTATTAGATTATTATTATAGATTCGTTGTTTCTTTCCTTATGTTTTTTTTTGTTTTTGTTTCTTTTTTGTTTTTTTGTCGATTTGGCATTAAATTATAATGAGATTGATCGCTTTGGTCGACATAAGGGACGGACAGACGGATAATTATATTTTTTGAGCAACAAAGTAATAATAATGTATCTTTATTATGATCTTATAAAATAAATATATGTATCTCATCCTTTTTCATTTCATATGTACATTGCTTGTGTGATCGAATAATGGTGTGATCAGGCTCCACGGATGAAATACTGCAGCGTCAGAAAGAGCGTCGTGATAAGCTTGCAACGGCCTTGCGTGATAATAAAAAGAGACTTAGCCATTTGGAACAGGAAATCAATATATTAACCGATTTGGTGCCACATGGCGAATCCGAAAGACTGGATAGAGATATACAAAGATTGCGTTGTGATATCACGCAAATGCTGAATGATCTTGAAAATGCTCGGCGCACAGGTAAGAAAAGAAATGAATACAATACATAAATACAACTGAGTCTCAGTGTATTTATTATCTATTGACATTTACAGATCCCAGTTCACGACAGCAGCTGCAAGAACAACATCAACATCAACAACCGCAACCATTCCCCTTTCGTCGTCAGCATCCACCTACAACGTTACTTTGGCATCACAATCATCTGCAACGTCAGTAGCAGCACCATCATCATCGATGTCATCTGCATCTGCATCTGCATCAGCACCTTCATCAGCAGGCACCCCAACATTGCAGCAAATACAACAAATGTTGCAACATCCACATGCTCAACAAACACCAAATTTGGATATCATACAACATCATTCGCCAATGCAACAGTTGCCACCACCTTTAGTACCACCTACCTATGAACAATATTATCAACAATTACAACAGCAACAACTTTATCAGCAATTGCAAGTGCAGCAACAACAGCAACGCCTAATGCAACAACAACAACAACAACAGCAACACAATCGACACCAACCTCATCAAATGCAATCATCGCCTTACCATCAGCAACAGCAGCCACACCAACAAATACAACAATCAACAGATGAAGAAGAATACTATTCCGATTCGGATGGTCTAGCCGATGAAGACGATGATGATGAACCACTTGAGATGTGGTCTTGCAATATGTGTACATTCCGTAACCATCCGCAATTGAATATATGCGAAGCCTGTGAAAATGTTAGAATACTACCCGGTACGATACGCCTTGTGTCCAGTAATAGTAATAATAATTTGGCAAGTGGCATGCAAACTCAGCAACTGCAACAGCAACAACAACAACGAACACATCAGCAGCAGCAACAAGAACCGCCTAGACTTAGTACTGGCGCTAGTGCTGGTGCTGGAACTGCTGCTGGTGCTGGTAGTTTAGCTTCTACCTCTGTTAATCTTGAAAATGATGCTAATCTAACACAACAACAATTGCAACAATTTGCTTTGCTGCATACGTGATTATGTTATTATGCTTTCAATATACCTACTAATTACATACATATATTTTAATTACTTTATCTAATATTAAATATAAATTATTGTAGTTTTTAATTAACGATGACCATTAGTTTTGTTATTTTTTCCATTTCCATTTAATTAAGAGAATATTAAATTAATTTATTATTAATCGTTAAACGTTTCGTTTTTGTTTTATTGTGTGAAAAGTTTTCTAACTTGCATGATTGACTATCTATCTATTCCCCATTCCCTATTTTTTAATTAATAATTACAATATTTAATAATTTTGTTGATGAATTCAATCAATGATTTCTGTTTCCTTTCATTGTAGTTTGATGCTACTCTAATATCTTTGTCTTGTTTTTTTTTTTAATAAATATTTTCTTATGGGTAAATTTATAAAAAAAAAAAAAAAAATCCTAGAACAGCATAAAGTTATCCAGAATTCATGCTAGTTGAAAACTTTTAAACTGTGATAGCTTAAAACTTAAAATTAGTAAACAAAAAATAAACAAATTCATAAGTGCATTTTCACTGAATAAGCAAAGGCATTGAAAATGAGTTAAGAAAACTTATAAATAAATAGAACAGCATAATTTTTAAAACTAATTAAATACAAACTAAAGTAAAGTCATCATCGTTAAGTGCTAAGTCATTAAATTTTATATTCAATAAGAAATATAAAAAATAAAGAAAATATACAAATATATTGAGTTGAAACGAAAGAAAGAAAGAAAGAAAAAGAAATTGATCGATCGATTATAAAATTATCCAAATGACTAGATTAGGTGAACGACAAGACGAAGATTATTTAAACAATAATTCAACGAACTATTTGTTAAATTAAAATAAAAGAAATTAGTAAGTTACCAAATGAAAATCAAATCAATCAAACTAACAAATGAATGTTTTTTGCTTTAAATAAATTATTTACATTTATTTTTAAATAGAAAAATGTTTATTCTTTTAATGCATGATGCATTTTTCAATAGAGTTAATTCATTATTTCTTGGAATAATTTATTATATTTAATGATTTACTTTCAGCACCCATAATGAGTCGTGAGGATATACATATAACTCTTTCGCCTGGCGAGAATCGTGAGTATTTTATTTTATTGTTTCTATTTTAGCATTTAATATTGTATTTCGTTTATCACTTGCAGGCATTATACACTCCTGGATTGTTCTCATGACAATCGGGTCACCGCTAGCCATGCGCCGCTAGCTCCACTGGATACAAGTCACACAAGAAATGTAGTGAAATACATAAAAAGAAAAGCTGCTGGCAGCTTTTTACTACTTTAATCAATGGACAATTGACAGACTACATTAGGTTAATCAATAAAAAATCAGTAGAGAAACATAAAATGAATTTAAGTAAAAATTTTGTTAGCAAAGTTAAATGTAAAAATTTATTTAGCTCAAATAAATTTAAGTTTTATACAGAACTCAAGTATAATCTTTATTAAGTCGATTTATGCAATTGATGAAGTCAACAATTTGTTTGCACTAAGTTCCTGTGGCAGATCCTTGTAGATCTTAAGGAAATCATCCAGTCTACAACAATAGGTATAACCACGTTTGTAGTTCTTATAGTTTGAGTTATTTAGGCCAGCGTTTTCGCATACATTTGGACAAACATGTTTCACTGAAGCCTCGAATGGTGAGTTGTAGGACAGGAAAACGATGGCTGCATTAGTTTCTTCGTCATGCAGTACCTTGAAGTAGTATTGAGGGATAGGCATTTTGCCAGCTTTATCCAGATTTATTTGAATCAATTTCTTGTCAATACTATCAGGCAATGACAATTTTCCGAAGTAACCATTGTAACTGGTGAGATCGCGACCTACTTGGCCAGCCAATTGACGTGCTTGGTATTCGACGCGCAGCCAGTTACCCGCATTGACATCTTGGAATTCGGGTGCTGCATTCGCATAGTAGTAAGTTGCCAGCTGTTCATAACTCATGACGAAATCTGCATCGGGTGCAAGGTGGCCACGTGATAAGAAGGTTGTTTTGCTTACAAACCCTTGGTCTTTGCCGAAAAGAGTCTCGAAACGATTAATTTGGTTAGTGTTGAGGTAGCATCTATTGGCGGCTGTTGTTGAGAGAGTCATACCTTCAGCGGAGAAGGGACGACGTTTACTCTCTTGGACACTGTCTGCATTTTGCATAATAAATAATGATTTATCTAAGTGATTCATTACTATAAGATTTACTTACATTTTATAGCGGCACCATTCAACTTGTGGTGAGTATAAAATGTTTGCTCTGTGGCTTTATCATAGCAGATGTCGAAAGTTGGATAGAATTTATCACCAATATGGAATCCAGGCTGTAAGATTTTACCTTGACCCTTTGAGCAAGATTCGCCCGTGTATTGTGTTGATGATGATGGAATGCTTTTGCACCCCAAATCAGCCAACTTATAAACTTTGTCATCATTATCACGCCATTGATCATTACCTCCGCACGTCAAATAAATATCCCTTTCGCCTGTACTATTAATGCTATTACTTCTGCCCAAGCAAGATAAATGTAATATTGAGCCCTTTGGAAAAGTGTTGTATTTTCCAGTTGGTCTGAAGAGCTCATATGGTCTCTTACTTGGCGATGATACTAGTATTACTGGTTCATACTTGGGTAAGTCGGTGGGAATTGTTACTGCGCAACTGGTGGCAGCATTTGCGCCTTTTAAATGTAAACAGAAAATTTGAAATAAATTGAAAATGATCCCCTAAGATTGTCTGACTTACCATAGCACAAGGCTAATAAGCAGAACGCGATTTGGAACATTGTCAGTAACGTTGCGAACAGCGTGAAGACAATGAATTGTGTTAAATAATGTCATGGTGTCTTTTATAGCAGATCTTAAAATATTTTTCAAACGTTTTGTTTAAATATTTGTCTAATATACGAGCATGTACGACACTTTTCTTTTCTTTAACCTAGTGGCAATTTTTGATAAAAACAATAATATTTATTTTCTATTTGCAAAGTCTGTTTTGTTAGATGCAAAGTTTACTTTAATGGCATAAATACGATCAAATTCCTATGTGAATATTTCTTTTTATATAATTTAAAAAAAAAAAAGTGGGAAAAAAATTTAATTTCGGTTATTCCGAAGATGTCCATACTCTTCACGCTTCATGTTTTTGCTTACGCTTCTCGATTTGACTTTTGTTTAGGATAGTGTCATATCAACATTTAATGTTTTTAAGGGAATTAGAAGGGAACCAGTAATAAAAGTAGGGTCTTGAAATTTACATACAAACGGACATGGCTCCTCTCGTTCACCTGATCAATAATATATACTTCATGGGATCTCCGATGTCTCCTTCTGTGTGTTACAAACTTCGTGACAAACTTATAATACTATCTACTGGGTGAAGAGTATAAAAATAACAAATGCCATTTGAAAAACTCATTTAATCGGCTATATGTAAAATCATCATTGTATTTGAATTATATTGTATGTACATATAAAAGAACATTACAAGGCAGTTTTTGAAATAATAGAATTTACTTATAAAACAACATCACATAAATCGCGTTAGGAAAGTTTGGAATTGTTAGTGTTTTCTGCGTTCAATAAACTTAAAGTTTAAGGTTCCTTAACAGTTCAACCCAAGCAGTGGGACAAACTGTGTCTGCCGCATTACAATGGTCCCTTAGAGGTCAAAATGAAGATGTTTAATTGAAAATGGTACACCAATAGTTCTTAGATTAGTAGTGGCTGTGGCTGTAACCCTAATTTACTTTAATACTAACTTCGGATTATCGAAGCTTGAATAGTTTTAAGCCTTCTTTAAAACATTGTACCGAACTACGACATAGTTATAAGCTAGAAATTTGAGAGCAAGGCATGCTTAATTAAGTTCAGACGGGTCGTGGCTTAATCGATTCTCCCCATCATCACGCACTTTCGGGAGATCTTCGTCATACGGTTCTGCTAAGTTTCAAACATTAAGGCATGTGATAATATATACATGTCCCCACAGCAACAGCAATAAGAACCACCTAGTCTTTAGCATTGGTGCTGGTGCTGGTACTGGTAGTTCAGCTTCTAACTCTGTTAATATTGAACATGAAATCATTATAAATGTTGCCCCCAAATATCTTGTGTATGATTATAATTATTCTCTTAAATGATGTTTCCTAAGTTACGTCGGTCATTCAGTAGGTATTATTAGAAAAAGATAGAAAAACAATTTGTCCTTTTCTTCGTTTGTTAACCAATTAAATGCAATGCTGACATCCCTAGAGACGCGGGATCGATTCCTGCTAAGGGAAATAATTTTTTCCTTTCCTTTTTTACTTTCCCCTGAACTGAAGGCCTCTGTCGCTATTGCTCATATTAAGTACTAGGTTATAATTTGTAATTATAATCTTAGTTCTAATAAATAAATAAATAAATATCAAGTTTGGTATGATACTTCAAATCGTTTTAATGAGTTGAAGTTGTTAACAACTGGCTTGCGCTAAGTTCTTCTGGTAGATCGTTGTAGATGTTAAGGAAATCATTCAATGTGCAACAATAGGTGTAACCACGATTGTATCTTATAAAGCTCGTGACTTGTAAGCCAGCATCCCTACATGCATTTGGACAAAGTTCTGTTACTGGTGTTTCGAATGGTGAATTGTAGGTCAGGAAAACGAGGGCTGAGTCAGTTTCTTCGTCATGCAGTACCTTGAAGTAGTACTGAGGTATTGGAATTTGGCCAGCATCATCCAAATTCACTTGAATCAACGTGCCACTACTATCAGGCAAAGACAAATTCCCGAAGTAACCATTGTAAATAGTTAGATCGCGATGGAGTTGGCTTGCGAATCGTTGTGTTTGTAATTCTACTCGCCACCAGTTTTCGATGTTGACAACGTTGAATTTGGGTGCTGAATTCGTGTAGTAAAAAGTTGCCCACTGTTCATAACCTAAGACGAAATCTGAATCGGGTGCAAGCAGACCAGGTTCCAAGTAGGTTGTGCCGCTTACATACCCTTGGTTCTGGCCAAAGAGGGTCTCGAATCGATCAATTTGGTTACTATTGACGTAGTATTCATTGACGGCTGTTGTTGTGAGAGTCATGCCTTCAGCAGAGAAAGCAGGATTTTGTCTCTCCACGATATTGTCTGCATTTTGTATAATAAATTATGATTTATTATCTAAGTGATTTATTGCTATAAGATTTACTCACTGTCAATAGCGGCGCCATTCAACGTATGATGAGTGTAAAAGGTTTGCTCTGTAACATTATCATAACAGATGTCGAAAGTTGGATAGAATTTCTCATCAATTTGGAATCCAGGCTGCAAGATATGACCTTGACCCTTTGAACAGGATTCGCCTGTGTATTGTATTGATGATGACGGAATGCTTTCGCATCCCAAATCAGCCAAGTTAAGAACGTTGTTACCATTGTCACGCCATTGGTCATCACCTCCGCACGTCAAATAAATCTCCTTTTGGCCATCACTAGTAATGCTATTACTTTCGCCCAAGCAAGATAAATGTAATATTGAGCCTTCTGGAAAAGTGTTAAGTCGTCCAGTTGGCCTGAAAAGTTCATATGATGGCTCAATGGTCTGTGATACTAGTATTACTGGTACATTATTGGGTGTGTCGGTATGCAATGTGATGTTGCAGCCACTGACAGCATTTGTGCCTTTTAAATTTAAATGGAAAATTTCAATTAAATGAAGGAGAACCTCCTAAGATTGTCTGTCTTACCATAGCACAAGACTAATAAGCAGAACACGATTTGGAACATTGTCGGTAAAGTTGCGAATAGCGTAATGAAGACACTGAATTGATTTACATAATGTACTGGTGTTTTTTATAGCATATCTTAAAATAATTTTTGTGTTATTTAGCATTATTTTATAATAACCACAATAACATTTATTGTGTCCAATTCAAAGTCTATTTGCAAAGTCTGTTTCATAAAACGTGTCAACTGTGTCATTGTGTCAAAATACAATGGTGTATTTGTATGGGAGGTGAGTCGCGTAGGCCGATTTGGCGCATATATCAAAACATTATAGTGTCAAAATTTCATTTCAATAGTTCAATTTTTTTTTTCTTTAACCAATCACGCAACTAACTAATATTCCTCACAACATGTTAATTCACTGATCACTGTCTTACAAAAAAAAAATTTTAATAAAAACCTATATTTTAATGGTTGGTTTGCATGGTGGTCCGATCAAACTGAAATTTGGACACTATAAGTTTTTAATCCATTTCCAGCAGCCATATCAATTTCAAGGTCGTATGATTAGTGGATCGTTTAGGTTCCCAACCTTTAAATTTTTAATTATATTTTAGTTGTAGTATTTGTTTCCTTTTGGGTCCAGAATTCTAAAAAAGAGGAGAGGTTCAAATATAACAGTTACTCCTATATATACTTACATTGGACTCTCTTCCTCTTGTTCATCGAAAATTCTAAAATTTTATACCCTAAAAAAAGTTTAAATTGCGACACTTCCCACGCGGCAATCCGTGATGCGTCAATGTCCTCACTCGTGGTAAACTATTCTTTGATCCCTTAGCTATCCAGTGGTGTAATTAGATTTGATGGATTCTATATCCATATATATTATAGATATGTAGCTACAACACAAAATTGTATCCTTTTTTAAGGCAACATCAATTTTTCGGATTGCACCCTTATGTAAGCAAAAAAAAAATCGTATTTAATAATAATAATCTATTTAAGCCTGAATATTTTGAAATATTATTATTATTATTAAGAAGTAGAATAATAAAATAAATTGTTAGTATTATTAAGAGCAATAGCTTCTATAAATAAATATTAAGTGGTACGTTGAAGAACGTGTATTCAATTTCCTACATTGTTCCATGATTTTCACAACGGTGATTTTGAACGATGACTGATAATTTAGTTGATATGGAAATCAAGTTTTACCAGAAGCAGCATAGAAGAATTGATTATTTATTTACTATAAATTAATTTTTATGGCTAAAAACTTAACATTCCGAAATTCAAGTATAGTAACAGAAATTGGAGATTTATTTCAAGAAAATTATGGTAAATATGCATAAAGCTTTTGATAGAACTTTTTATAGCGTTTCTTAGAGCTTTTGTATTGTCAACTCGTAACCAATCTATAACTAGATATTTATGTACTTGTACATATATTCAAAATGCATACCATAAAATTAATAGAAAGTGTTTTCTTTTCCCCCATCCAATGTCGATTCCCGTTGTATGTACATAGCAATATTCAATCCTCGCATATGACTCCTATTTAATTTTATTTCACTCAGTCAGATATTTGATGCAAATCAAAATTAATTCAATATTAATAACCACATCTTTCCATAGCAGTACACTTTGAATCCTTCTGTGCATTATCCATGTTTTGCCTTACATTTACTACTTCTTCCTTTTTTGTTGCTGATGTCATATTAATTCCAATTATGCGCACGACTGGGAATTCCGCTCTTGACTAAGCGACCAGAATGGATTTGGGTCACTACACACGCACAAACTAAGTGAAGCCAAATCAAGTCAAGTCAAACCATGGCAAACCCGAGTTGAATTGTCGTTTTGCTACTCATTATGCTCCACATTTTGTTAGCTGCCTCTGAGGCGTATTATCTATCGCAACTAATTGGTTAAGCATTGTATTGATTAAAGATCAGAGGACAGGCAACAAAGCTGGAAAGGAAGCGAAACAAACCTACACACATTTATATTTGTATAGAGTTCAACCGATACAAGCTCACATTACATTAGGCTAAAAGACAAAATTATTCTGTCTCTAACACACACACACACACACACACACACACACAGAGAGAAAGGATAGGATTTCTTAGCAACTAATTAGACAGTATTGTATGCATGTAGTAGTAGTGGTAGTGCATGAGTATGTTCTTGTATGATTATATTTTATTTTGTCGCAAGCAAAAGTTTGAAATTAGATTGTGTTGAATGAATACAATTCCATGTGGTTGGTTGGTTGGTTGATTGGAGGTTAAAGAGCTTACAAAGGCGGCTGGTATAATGGTCTTCTCGAACTTCAACTCTTAGTAGAATTTACAATAAAAAGGACTACTTATTTCTTTGGTGACCCATGGTGCGGCGGCCGCACGTTGCCAACCTATGGTGTAAGTTCGTCTATGCTAATTAATTGTACGATGGAGTGTAGTCTTAATTAGTCAAGTCAATTAGGAGTTAAAGTTAATCATATTTAAGTTAGTTTTTCTTAAAAAAATTTGAGCTAACACGGATTTTGTAATGCATACAAAGTGTTCATATTGAATCAATTGAAATAAGAGTTTTCCATTTTTTCTTTATCATTTAGAGTTAATATGTTTTAGTTGTAATTTAGTAGAGACTTGAGCTGAAATTTCAATTGAATGGCAAATAGTTCCTAACAAAAAAAAAAAAAAAAAAAAAGTATTAATCTATCCACATGATAAATGAGAAAATAATTATACAGAGATTTTACAGTTCACAATAGCCTTGCACATCCTGCACCGTAACTTGGCGGCACCGTTTCCTCAATTTATTTATTGCTGTTTTTTTTTTTTTCTTCAATGTAACAAAACTTTAATTATTTTAATTAAGAAATCATAAACATAAAGCATATGTATTCTTATAAGTATTTAACATGAAATAAAATTGCCTAAAATTGACTAAACAAACGTGTTAAGAACACGTAAAGTCTTATAGTAAGGAAATTACAAATGTGTAAGGCAAGTGAAAATACATAGTTCAGTTTGAAACAAATCTCAGGATAATGAGGTTTGTCATGGTGTTAGTTGAAAACTTTGTACGTGGGTTGACATAATAGAGATTACTCAGTTTGACAAATGATTGCGAGGTGTGTGTGTGTGTGTGATAGTCCTATGTTGAAGGGATAAGTACTAATTTAGCTGATGAGTATGTTTATATTTAAACCTATCTGTTTATCTTTAATTTTGTTATTAAAAGTAATTTTTTTATTTTAGATTTGTTTCATATCATTTTGTCTTTTTCTATTATAATATCAAGGTAATATTGTAACTTGGATGAACCCGACACTAATATATTTTAAAAACACCGGTTTATTGAATTCTACAATATTGCGAGCTTTAATGATGAGTTGATTGAAAGTGAATAGGTTGAGCAAACTCTTCCAACTGTAAAAGAAAGACTCCCCATTAAAAAATATTGTATTAGAATAAGAATAGAAGCGTACTTAACTCTATCACAAAGTCCTTATTTAAGTATTTAATAGAGACAAACTGCTAAGTACATAACCGATACCATGGTATACAATTAAAACTCTATCGGCCATATTCATAATGATGTTAATATTCCAAAAGAAAACTGTTTTCTGCATATTTCCCATTATTGGACTTAAGATGATTATTTTTGTATACAACAACATAAAAGCACATGGAAACGCTCATAGCACAAAGAGTCAAGAATAATGTCCCACTTAAGATGTCATAAAGAGGTGAATTATGAGTTGGGTCAATTAATATAAAGAGTAATGCATTTTGGAGAGTTTCACCATCACTTGAAGTCGTTCATGTAACAATGTGACTCTATAGAATTGTTTATTCTGATGTTCATTGGTACGCATGCTGACATAGAATACATTCAACACATCCAAATTGTTGATAGCATAGTACATATATTCGTATTTTAGAAAGCCAAACCAAACGCAATTAATCAGTTGCTCACTTAAGACTCTTTCGATCATTGCAATATATGTACATAAAGGAATTTGTAATGTTTGCAATTAGGCTGATAGAAACTTACCGACGAGGTGAATATAATATGTAGGCTCATTTGAGTAGCAACATTTTATCCAAGAAGCATTCCAGGTGACGTAGCATGATCAGCAACATAAACGTCTAATGGAGCACAATATTCGAGAGTAACTATTAGAATTTAAAAAATGCAACAAAATATTCCGACCGTAAACACAAGTAGAGAGAGGTGAAAATACTTTTCGAATATTCGATGCGGCTATTGATTTAGATTTGTTGGAATTAGCATTAATCCCAAGTACAACAGTTGATAATATATAAACTTTAGCATTACATTGATACCAGATTTTCATTTCTTTTCTCAGCTTTTATTTAATTGTATTTAGAACAATGGCAGATCTTAAAGCAACACATTTTACACAAGAAATAACAATGGTGGCTAATGAGTGCCAATCACTTTTGAAGCAACACGTAATAAACTTATTAATTATGTGAAGAGTTGATTATCAGTTAAGACTATTCAAAGGAAATTCATAGTAATTGGATAAATACTACAACACTGCTGTTCAGTTAACTACAGTTAATGTTAACTTCAAGGCTGCCATGGTTATTCAATTTGTGGATAAGTAACCTTAAGTTGGGGGATTGCCTATCAATATTGTGAAAGTGCTACATACTTATGTTCAGCAAGTTACAAAATCAATAAGTTTGTTTAGATTATTTTAGGCTATAAAGCATACTAAGACTTTTATCAAATAGGATTTATCGGAGCTTTCCTATCTCTCAACAATGTGCTATGTAATATTTTTCAATATAAGGAAAACAAAAAAATCAAAAAATATAGTTACATTCTTGCCGACAGAAGAAGAGAATCCCTGTAGGTCTACAAGAATTGAAAGAAACATAATTATTTTATATGACGTTACTGACCCAGAAATTAAGCATTTAAAATGACGGTAGATGCCAAGGGTTTGGATTGAGTATATTCAAAATACTCTGGTCTAAAGCATTTGCAGGTTTTGGTATTCTCCATGGCAGATTTAATCTTCTCATCAATCAGACATTATATACTAAATTTCGGTTTTTAAAAACTTAACTTCCACTTAAGTTGTTTTGTTTTTTTTTTTTTCTATTTGAACTATTTCCTTATATTGTAGACTATCCTGATGGCATATCTTAATATGAAAACAATCAAAACTGATCTCCATTCATGCATTAATTTGTCTTGTTTGCTAAAATTGCATCAAACAAGCAACGTTTCCAACTCATGCTATGCAATCAAAAACATTTGTATTCCTTGATTTCTGAGTAAAAATATGCGCAATTTATTAAAAATCAAGCAAACACAAATATGAGTTCACGCACTTTGCATACAATTTCAATTGAATTCGATGGAAAATATAAAGGAAGGGAAGGAATTGCAAAGAGTCGCGGATTTATCTACCTCCTTTTACTCTTTCGACCGCAAACTGGGTCAAGTAATTTTCAACACTTCTACAAAAACTCTTGCAAAATATTTCAGGCTCGTTCGCTTCCGTTTAGTTTGTTTTTCTGGGTCATTTTCGTTGGCGGCAACTTCGGTCGGTTCGGTCTCACTCGAACATCTCAGTTCACATAAATATAAATTGTATTGTTTCAAGTATGAAAACGGGTAGAAAACACAAGAAAAACCATAAAGATGAAGGAAGGAAAATAGAAAAAAGAAAAAGTAAGTTGGAAGGAAGGAAGGAAGGACAGAAAAGTGAATCACATGAAAGTAGAAGAAAAGTTTTCAATGCTGCTAGCCAAGCCAAGCTAAACCAAGAAGGGAAAAGTAGTTAAACTTTTGTTTTGTAGTTTATTGCGTTGATTTCCACGGGGTAGAAACTACAACAACAACAGGCAAATGATGCCTCTTGCCACTAAATCCTTAAGATTCTACTACATTACAATCATTATCATCATCATTATCATGACTACAACAAGTTTAGTTAAATAACCAACCACACACAGTGGATCCATTCATACATACCATAGATGGGTACATAGATGGAAGTGGGAAAGTTATAGGAAAAGTTAGTCAGTTCTGTTAGTTAGTTTGTTGTAAGATTTTAAATTAAAGTGTGCGGTAAAATGATTTCCGTAGAAATTGTAAGCAAAGATATGAAGGACAACAACATATAATCTAACGATGCCGCGAACATTAGTTAGCGCAATTTGTAGTTATAGTTTAAGGCTGAGTGTTGAACGGAAATGACATTCAAGAGTTGTATATTTCTTTTGCGAAGGCTCTTTAGTATTGTAATTATCATTAGCAATATCATAATCATCATCAGCAGCAGCAAATGCATTTGGGTTGGATAAAATGATTAGCTTTACTTTTATTTACTAAACATATCTTTAAAGCATAAAGTATCATTTAAATGAGATTTTTTTTTAAATTGGAAAACATTTAACTTTATTTCAGATTTTTCATAATCCAATTTAAGTTCTCTCGATGTTCTCTTCCAATTCTAAAACTTTCACGGTGGTGGATAGTGACCTTACATTGTATTTTACTACTTACAATATTCATAGTTTTATTTTTCTTTTGAAATTTCTTCAGTGCTGTTCAAACTTTTATATTTTTTATTTTATTTGGGGGGGACCCAAATTCTAAGAAGCAAATTGAAACATGTTTAATGGTTTGTGGGATGCATGTCCTATTTGCCTAGAATAATAAAGTTTATAGAGTTTAAATATCATTTAATGTGTATTTATTTATTGGATAAAAATAATTCTGTTTGGGGAAATTTGTGGACGCGCTTGGCTGAATAATTATGATGATTTAACTTATATTTACATTATTTTTATGTCTATCAAAATATTTAGTTAAGCCTTCATACCAAATATCTTTCTTAGATTAAGCTTACTATAATGAAATCATGCTAAGTCTATCTAATATTATTACTAAATATGAAATCAGAAGGTCAATGCTAAGTACTTTCTTATTGTTTTTCTACCCATATGTTTACGGAAAATTTCTTATTGTATTTCACAAAGGAACAAAAATCTTGATTTCATTTCAATTTTGGGTTTTTGCTTTTGATTTGCCTCCACCTCTCGCAAAACGAAAGATGACTAAACTTGATTACAATTTGGAATATTTTTGCTTTCTTCATCATCATATTCTTTATTATTACATTTTTTATCTTGGCATAACGCCTATAAATAAGTTGATAACATTTACAACGTTTGTGAGGCATATAAAAATGTTTGCCTTGGATTTAACACACTTTGCACATTACCACGCTTCGATACGCCAATAGATCCAGGATAGTCGAACATCGAAGCGCGTCGTGTTGCCTTCGATATACTTACGTACGTATTTCCTTCATCATTTTTGGTTTGATTTTAGTTTGGTTTTTTTCTTTTTTCTTTCTTCTTTTATTTTTGATCCTGAGTGGATTTTGTGGCGATGAAATTATTTTTGCATGATTTAAACGTAATCTGTGGGATTTATGCATAGATTGCGGATTTGCTTATCACAAAACGATGTGCTTTTGATGAAGTTCCCTTGACTCAATGACTCACTGACTGACTGGCATAAATAAAGGTTTAAAGAATAAAATCTTATCGAGCAACAGTGTTTTACAAGACTTAAGCATAATTTCTTTAGAAGTCACTCATACAAACATACATGGTGCTGATGTACATATGTATGTATGTATGTAGCACGTATTACCTTTTAAAGAGTTCTGAAGTCGTTGCATTGCCAACTTTATGGGACTACAATACTATAAAAAAAATTTTTATGACTCACAGAATTCATATTGCTGCAGACGCAACCCATACTTACGTCATAATGTTGTCGGAACACACGTGGTGCAATGGTGCAGTGTTCAACACTTTGCGTCTACTGTTCGACAATAGCAATTGAAGCAACTATGTATGTACCACAGCCGCCACAGTGGGTGAGCTAGACCATAAGAATTCCAGGCGAAGGCAAGAATTCAAAATGAAAATGTAATTGAGAATAAAAGGTGCAAAGAAGCAATTGTGTAAATGTTTGTTTGTGTCGCCGGTGACGCACGCTATAGAGGCATGCAGTTAACCTTTATGCATTTAGCCAAGTCACGTGAATTGAATGGAATGGAATCTCTGCCACAACCACAGCCTCACCCTGAGCCAGAGCCTGAGCCTGAGTACTATGTTCGTTGTTGCTTGTTGGTTGGTTATGAACAATAAATCATTCGCATTTAATTAAAACTTACCCAGCTTGACAATTGTGATTGGTGAATGGTGAACGGTGAACGGTGAATGGTTAGTGTTGCAACCGCAGGCAATTTTATTGTGTTGTAAAACATTTGAAACATTTCGCACCTTCACAACACTGACACAGAACACCGCACGGTTTCTTTAATCATGTGATGCAATGCATTAATAAATGATATTGTAAAAAATTACATTGATTGGCCTTTAAAACTAAAAATTTATTTTAATTTTTTTATTTTTATTTCATAAAAACAAAACTTTCTTAAAACTTGACAACGTGTCCTGCAAAGAATACCGCTTTATCGTTGCGTATAGCAAATACAAAAGGATGATTTACAATGAATTGTTTTGTGTTTAAAATAACCACTCGTGTAGATACTCTCACAACTGCGAATAAAATGATGAAAAAAAAAAGGATACATGTAGAATTTATTTTCTTATTGGGAATGAAATTATAACCTTCAAATCAAATATGAGCTATAAATAATAGTAGTCTATTCTACTGGTTTTCTTTTTGCAAAAATCTTTTCCAACATTAAAACGCCTCTTGGAATGCATCCAAGCTCAGAATGTTACATCTAAACTACTAAGTCCCGATTTACCAAATTTTTTTCTTAATAAACTGTTAGGTAAGGTCAAACAAAGACAACGAATAAGCCAAATGCTTAGCTACAAAAAGCTCTTTATCCCCAATGAAAAGCCTAGAATCATTCGATAGTCTACCTAAGAAACCAAGTATGTCTCATGATATCTGCATGTCCAATTTTTGCATAGTGAATTAATAATTAATTTATAACCCCAAACAGAAGAGTCTTCAAAGTCTTCTTCTTACTAAACATAGATGACACAAAACAAAAAAAAAAAAAAGGAAACCTTCCCATCGGACATGTGCAGGAAATGTAATCAGGAGCTAGATTTGTCAGTACGGAAATAATTCTGCAATGAATAATTTAATAATCTTAGTCAAATTCCAGCTGGACATGGATCACATCGAATACCCTTGCAATACTGACTAATATTCCTGCATTTATTGTATTTTATGTAATCCCCAAGAAATCTTTAACTTACCTGTAGTAGCTGCAGCCTCTGAGCCACCTTCATTAATATCGAAATAGGCTTTATGCTGAATTTTAGAGACTTTTTGTGGGGAACTGGAAGCTTGAAAAATTTTCGAAAAATCTGCTCTATTAGTAAAGATTTCTATGGTACCCAACTAAAAAAGAAAAAAAATAAAAAAATAGAATATAAGAAATTTACAATGATTATGTAAGTTAAAAATCAAGAAACCATTTCAATCATTGCAATAAATGAAATTACCTCTTTGAAGATCGGAATTAGATCCACATCGAATTCAATTTTGAATTTAGGCAAATGAATTTCAACATTTTGCGGAGTTAATCGTTGACTCAACTCATGTAAATCTACATAGGTTAATGATTTTTCTAGTTGTTTCAGACCATTAACTTTGTTTGGTAAAATAATTAACAGGAATAAATCTGAGTTTCTGTATGGCAATTGAACTGCTTTAGCACCTAGATCATTCAAATCGGCATATCCCACTTGCCTAATTTTTTCCGTCATGTAATCAACTTCAATTTTTTTACGCAAACTCAATTGGAAAGAATCTTTGTAAGTTTTTCGCGGGTCGAATGGAAATTTCCATTTCCCTTTGAAATAGATGGCATTGACAAGTACAGTACTTGTGTGCTTATCAATATCGTCAGACGACAGAATATCTGTGACCTTGTTTGCAGTTTGGCTTTTAACCCAATTATTAATTCTGTTAACAGCTGCCATTCCATCAGCGAAATTTATTAGTTCCAACCCTGATTCAAAAAACCGCGATGCAGTCTCATTGAATTTGGATTCAACTTCATAAATATTGTTTACGTAAATCCGATTTGCCAATTTTAAGGTGACCTCATTTTCATTACCATTGTTTGCCTTATTAAATTCTGATTTCAAGAAATCGCCATAATTTTTAGCAATTTCAGTTTTGCTACCTGAACCCAGTTTAAGTGTAGATCGCAATTCATTTGCCGAATTCCCTTCGGCACCCATAAATGCCAATGTCATACAACTTTGTATGGATACTGGTGAATAGATCACATTGACGTCTTTGTTATTCTGAATTATCGTTTTAAATAGATCGATCGCAAAAGAATTATAAATCGTTGTATTTGAAGATGATACTGTGTGTATCACGCCGAGGGTAAGACAAAGTATAAGCACTTTTTTAACTAAAATATTTATTAATTATTTTACATTATTTTCTCATATTTTATTAATTTTACCCATTATGATGTGGAGCACTACGAAAAATGTACTTAACTAAAGGAATTTATGTTTGAGATTGTGAAAAATAGTTGTTCATAACACAGCCAAATTCGATATACTACTTGATATAAAAAATTACAATTTCATGGAGTAAAGAAAACTTAATTAATGTGATTTGTCATGGCCCTCGTAGGGTAAAGCCTAAAGTTGCCGATGCAAAACAAAGAAAACACAAAACATTTTAGAATAATATCTTTAGTTTTCAATGGGCTCGATACTCTGATTTTATTAGTGAGAATTGTCGAACTCCTCAAAATATCCATCAACCAGAGACTAAATCGTCATTGTTAGAAAATCTTTTAAAACTGAGCGATTTCTTCAAGTGCGGAAAGAGAAAATAATCCGAGAGTGGTTTAATCTGTCAAATAGAGTATGCAAAGCAAACTATCTTTTTCGCGAAATGAGCCCGTTTCCAACATTCGTCTGTCTGTCAGCCGTTAAACTGTTACACTTTTCATAGAGGGTGTATTTATTTCTCTTGTCATAATATTTAAAATTGGCAACAATCTCCATTCAGAAGTGACCGTGTCTAAAAATATTCCAAAGTAGCGCACCCGTCCTGGATTGGCATTCTATATATAACTGGTATTTCATTGTAGCTCACCGCTGACCTTTAATTTGGATAAATGGAAGGACACGGGCAGAGTATTTTAATTTATTCAAAACAAAGTGTAGTAGAAATACTTTTGTGAAAAACAGGCAAGTCCGATAACTAACGTTGATTAAAAAAAATTAAAGTAGTGTGCCTCACTCCTATAAGCACAATATGGACGTGAAACTTCTTTAGCGAAGGGAGGTAAATCCAAAAATTAGAAAATGAATTGTGACGTAATTTAAAAAAAAAATAAATATTCCCAATGCGGGACTCGAACCCCACGCCCTCAGTTTGCAAGTCCTATTCTTTAACCACTACGCCACGGAGACATTCAGAAACATATGATTATGGATTTGACTTATGTTTAGGGTGTAGTCAGTATACACACAGCATCTTACCACTAAAAGCAAAATATTTGTAAGGGAGCTTTACTATCCAGTAATCCAAGGTCTTAAAATATACACGGTTGTTGAATATGGGTCAGATACTTATACTGTTCAAATTTCAGATAGAAAACAAAAAAGTTTTTCTAATAAAAATCTAAATTTGGGTGTGGATTTGTATGGGAGCTATACGATCCAGTAACTCTATGGTCTTGAAATTTACGCATTTGACTATAGTTTTTAGTTCAATAGGACAAAAAATAAAAGTTTTTCTAATAAGAACCTGAATTTCAATTGGGGTTTGTATGGGAGATACCCCCCTAGTGGTTCGATTCGACTAGTTCCGACAAGTGACTGCGTCTAGTAAAACGGAATGTTCGTGCAAAATATCAGCTCTTTAGCTAAAAAACTGAGGGCCTAGTTTGCATACATACAGACGGATGGCTTAATCAATTAGTCTCGTCGAGGTTATCAGGAATATATTATATATACTTAATGGGGTCTCTGATGTCTCTTTCTGCCTGTTACAAACTTCTTGACAAACTTTTAATACTATTCACTGCGAGAAAAGTATAAAAATTTAAAAATTTCCGTGGTTGGACTGGTTGGACCTCTATGTAAGGAAATTGTACAAAATTTGTGCCTGATTGGTACTTGGAAAAAACTGGATTTTGTAAAACCAATTAGACAATTAAAAATATTGTAATATTAATACTGTCATGTTCAATATCCATTTTTCTAATTTAAATTTAAAGACTTTCTTAGAAAGTTATTACTATCCAAAAATAAACCATCAGGATTCTCATGCTTACATTTAACAAGTTTGATCATAGTATAAAAGAATCTGAAATTTTACCATTGTTTTTTTTTTGTTTTTTTATTTTTGGAATGAAACATCATCATCATGTTATTGTTGTTCAATTATGAGTAATCTCGGCCAATGGCGACCAATCTGGCATACAGCTTTATGTCAAAATGACTACCATTTCTGCTTTGAGTTGACAAACAATCATTTTTTTTTTCAATTTTACCATTTTTAGAGTATTTGGTCGTCCCTTGTGATGTTTGTTTCGGCAGCTCTTACGTCCTAACTTAAACTCTGACACCTAATATTTTATTTTATGTAATGATGACCAATTTATGGCTGCCAAAAAAACAAAAACTTAAACTTTACAAGGTTGTTATTTCTGTCATCGTCATTCTTTTCTAGTAAGCGCCATCTATACCATCCGGTCGTGTACTTGTGGGTGTATTCTCTAACTTCAAATTAGATATAACTCAAGTATCGAGAAAGAATATACAATACATCCTAATTGCATCAATGCGATGAAAAAATATTCTCAATGATAAGGAATGTTATAGCTACTTAGAGTAGTAAGTAGTATGGCATCAAGTTTCATTTAAATGCGCATCTCTAACAGTACGTACATCCCTAATGCGTCGCACGGTTACATTGAGTAATCGATAGCGGTTTCCTATTTAAGCGTATGTCGGCCCCCTTTTTTTTTTAATGCATTCAACAAATGACAAATCTGAACACAAAAAGAAATTAATTTTGGTTGAAATGAAAATCAAATTGAAATTATTGTATTATTTAATTTTCAGCACTTAACCATGAGTCCCTTGTCTATGTACGAGTGTGTGTATGGATATATAAAAGCATAAATGCATTTAATAATTTGCAATTAATGTAGTAAAGCCGCAAATAAAAACCGCTTAATTACGAGTCTTAAAAAAATATCAATCATGATGGTAAACGAAGCGTCAGACCGGATCAGACTATTCATCCATTGACCACTGTCCCCATGATCCAGACCAAAAAATTAAATGAAGAGTCATACAATTATGTTATATACATACACACATACACACATACATAATGACAATGACAATGGTTAATATAGCCTTAAATTGGATGGATAGATAATGTGGAGAATGGAGGATGTCACATGTCCTGTGTACTGTCATGTAGATGACTGGTATTGGTTTGGTTTCATTTAATTAGTGCACTTCATGGCATTGGTGACGTGGCTAATTAAAAGGCCATAAAAACTTATCGGACTGTATTTTATTTAAAAAAAAAAAAATTTTTAATTACAATGATATAAGTTTATGATGTCTGTTAGATTCTTTTCCAAATATTTTGCTAATCATCATCCATGTTCCCGGAGATCTTGGCTTTTTTATTCTTAGTTTCATACTCCTCATTATCATCGTCATCTGAGGCAGTGACATGAAATGCTGGTTGATGGATGAAAGAACCTGTCAATTGTTGATTTTACCAATGACTTTGTGGTACATGGCAAACCATTTGGTGGAATTGGTTGCGGTAAAGGAACCAATGGATGTAATGTGGCTACAGCCGGCATATTCATCAATGGAGGAGTTGACTTGTCATTCCAATTATTTTGAATCTTGGCATATTCCAAGCAATTCAATAAGCCACGGTCCTCGATATACTTGTCAACAATTTTCCATAGAGGTTGTCCAAAATTCTCGCGAAATTGACTTTGGATAACAGCAGCTGTCACAATGTATGTAAAATTTAGCAATCCATCGTTGAATAGTTTCAACCAAGCTAAAACACGAGGATTATGGTCTGCAATGTTATCGTGATAGTCGCTATGCTTTGCTGGCAGGGGAGTAGGCCAAATCTGTTTCGGTATTGGTGTGATGACGGCGCAATGACGTTGTAAGGATCCTGGTGGGTGCATATCCGCAACATGCACTGGTGCAGCTTCATTTGAGATACCAGAATTATAGCTACTTGGTTGTCCAATCGGCTTTGTTGGAATAATATTTGCTAAACAGTGGTGTTTTATTTTTTCTGTTATATTGTGGGGAGAAAAGCGGACAAAAAACAAACTTACCATCGTCACCTTTGGCAGCAGCAAGCATTTCGGCATCTTTGGCCAAACGTTGCTCGGCACGCTTAACCCAACCGCGCACTGTTGATTCCGGAACGCCTAATTCACGCGATATGCCCGCTTTGGTTTCACCATTGCGTATGCGTGCAATGGCACGTTCCTTGTCTTCGAGACTCACCAATACACGTGGTCTCTTGCCTCTGGGGGCCACTTGCTGTTGCTCTTTTCCCGGTTTTTGCTCTTGACATGGCAACATTTTACTATAGTAAATTCGATTGACGATAAAATTAAGTGAAAAAAAAATATTATTATTAATATTAATTTTCTTTGAGGAGCTCCGAATTAACTCGTTCGCGTTTCCGCTAAATGTGATGAGAAACGTCAAATGTATTTTGACAGCTGAATTCTGGCTGTCATATTGTTCGGTTATCTCACTTTAATTTGCCTACTTTTGTCTCTTTCGAAAAAACTCTGAAGGTTGTATGGTAACATTTTTCTAAAAAATCGCGCTTCCTTTTTGTTTCAGTTTCTTATTAGTTTTACGAAATTCAAATAAGCAACAGGCCAACTTGGTGAAATTTAAAAACAAATTTCCTTTCTGTTTTTCCATTTTATTTAGCTTTCTTTAAACTAATTTACATAATTATTTTCATAAATACTAGTATATTATATATATATATATATATATATATATAAGTATATATATATATGTTCTTTTCTTTTAATTTGCTTCTTTGTTTTCTTTTAAGTTGTATGCTAAAATATTAATATTGTATTTCTTTTTATGTTTTTGTTTCTGTTTCCTTGCCTGGTTTTTTTTTTTCTTTTTCATGCAATTTATCTTAGTCTAAATTCACTTAAAAACTAATCTTTCTTTCAACTGCATTTACTTTATATGTACCATCATTTTGTTTTTACACATTTATGTTATATTAATTTATTTATTGTTCATTGATAAATACCCTTCACACAATTTAAACATATTTCACGTTTTGCCATCATGGATTGGTGAATTAATAAAACATGAAAAAAAAAAAACAGTCTTTACGAAATTCGTAAATGACTTGAGCATTGAAAAACGAGTTGCCAGTTTGCGGCTATCATCATCCCAGCAGTGAGTCATTCTCGGCAATAACATCGGCACACTAAGCACCCACATACATACACATACTCACTCACACATACATCTTAGCCTACTTTGACTATTTCATTCTTTAATTCTTCTCTCTTCCTCCGCTTGCACGCCATTATATTTTATGACAATTTTCGTAACCAATTTTTCAAGACAAGATCCCTTAATCATTTTTAATGATAAAACAGAAATCCTAGGAAACACCAAAATTCTTAGTACACAAAAAAAAAGTGCAGGACAATCATACAAAAATAATTATTATAATTATTATATTATATGCAAAATAAAACTTTTTACTGCTCCACATTGATTACTTTCCATTTAAAAAGTGCCTCGTGAGACAAAAAAGTTTAGGAAACGCTATGTTAGACAACAAGGACTGGTTAGTTTATGTTCTAAATTTGTATTGTTATTATTTTTAGTCAGAATTTTTTAAAATGTTAAAAATGACATTACAATTTTAATTTGATTTTGGGTGCATCACCTTCTTTAAAAGAAATTTGTCAAACTATTGGCCAATGATGTCTCTATCATTCAAGGAATTTTGCAAGGAGCAAGATAAATAGAAATCTAACTTGCCCAATAAAAAAAAAATACCATTATCGAGTGTGCCATTTATTGTTCCGATATGTCGATAATGACGCTGTCAATTTCAGTGCCACAATTTGTTGTAGTTTAGTTTTAATCTTCTGCTGATTGAATATAGATCGCTTCATTTTAATGCTACACCTTGACCCAAAGGGTACCAAAAGGAACCCTATTGCAGAGACTTCGTTGTCCGTCCGTCCGTCCTCAGGCCATATCTCAATGAAGTTTTCACAGAATATGTAGCTCTATACGGGCATGAGCAACAAATACTAAAACTAAAAAATTTTCAAAAACTTAAAGGGGCCCGCATACAAGAAACATTTTGGTTTGTGTGACAGCTACACGATCCAGTAATCCCAATATCTTAAAGTTTAGAAGGTTGGTGGCTATGCATTCGAAACTTATATTTTCGAAATTTCAGTTTGATCGGATTACTAGGGAGGATAACTCCCATCCAAACCCCCATTAAAATTCAGGTTCTTATTAGAAAAACTTTTGTGTTTGTTGATCAATCGAACTGAAATTTAGACACTACTTGCGTTATCGGCGAGCGTTGCTACAACACCTAATTCGGTGTTTCTTGTATAAAGCTTTGTTCTAAAATGTGTAATCAGTAATTTACGTGAATGAACAATAGTTTTGCGGAGTCATACTATTATTTGGGTTTATTTTTATATATATAGATAGGAGATAAGTTTCTGATAATAGATATAAGTCCCCCAAATCGACCAAAAACTCAATTATTAGCTGGCAAGGTTATGACAACCGTATTTTGAGACACATTATCGAAACGATGTTAAAATTGATAGAATGATGACTCGATTCGTTTCCTCGCCTAACTTTTTCTTCAGAGTGAATGTTTGCTTTTTGCAGACGTCAAAAAGATGCTGCAGTGAACGAAATTTAGCTCTAATGAAGAAATAATAGCCGATACTGAGGACTATTTTGAAGGCAAAGACAAATCGTTCTACTAAAAAGGCATCAAGAATTCAATGATCGTTGAATGAATGTTTCACTCAAGAATAATTGAATAATATAATTCAAATTTTTCAAAAAAAAAACAAAAATTGGTTTATTGGTTAAAACGGAGACTTACTGAGTGAAGTTGGAACTGAGACTTATTCAGGACATTGCTATCATAGCAAACGTTATTCCTGTAATTATTTTATGCTCGCCAATCTCTGCGCTTTAGAAATAGATTTATAATTCTGATAATCCTGAGAATTTACAGCTCTTATTTCATTTTCGATTTTAATGAAAATATATTGACATATCCAATGGTGAGTTACAACAAATTGGATAGCATAAAAACCTTCTCCATGAAAAAAATACATAGATGTGCCAACTTTTATGATGATCGGTTAAACAGTGTCGGAGTTTAGAACCTACAAATTATTTTTTTCGTCCATTTTTATATATGTATGATTATATAGATAAACTTATGTGAAGGGCATTAAAAAGTCGGTGTAACCGAGCCAAACCAATAATTATTGTTTCATGTTTGCTTTTTTATTTGTATTTAAATTTTCATGAACTTTTTATGCTAAATTGCATTTTACAAGTTTGAATTATTTGCACTTTGCCATGTCAAGTTCAATTTTGTCCTTCCATTTTCTTTTTTATTATTTTTTTATTTTGTTTTTGTAACTAGTAAAACTATGTGCAAAAAATATATTTTAATTCTTTTTTTTTTTTGTTTGTTTTGTTTTCATTAATCATGTATAACCTACATACAATATAGTATGTACATAGACATTATTATGTGTACATAAAAGTTATGTATGTAAATTGATGTAAGTTGACAATTTGCCAATTTTTCTCAATTGTATTCAATTTTTAATTTTATTATTATTTAATTTTTGTTTCTGTTTAAAACTAATAAAACCACAACAATTTTTTTTTTTTTTTTAATATCCTATATTTTTTCATCTTATTTTTTATGCAAATTTATAATATTTTTTGTTTTATTTTTTTTTTTTCTTATAGTTTTTCTTATTTCCTTTTTATAATTTATTTATTTATTTGCATTCAACAATAATCACGTGACAATTATTATTATTATTTAATTAAATATGAATATTCATTAAAGTGGGCAGTTTCAATTTATTTCTTCCTTTTTTTTTATACTACAATACAATAATACCATTTTCCACAAAAGTAAGTAATGTGACTTTATCATGTTGTTTGTGACACTTGAAAGGAGAAGCATTAAATGCTCAGCTAGTAAGGAGATATAGAAATGATCATCATCAAATCATTATTTCACAGACATAGTACCCCAATTATTGGTACCTCCCATATGGCCAGACAAATTGATTTTATATGAGAAATTCAATATTTTTTAACTAAAGAACATTTTAAAAAACCATGAGATCTATCTATCTGAGCAATATATTGCCTTGTTATAAATCTTTGTGGAAAAAATAGAACGTCTTAAATTAAATCATATATCTATGTAGCTTTCATCTGGAAACAAGTCTGGAAGAACTTTACTGAATATTTTTACAAAAGAATATACCATGATCGGATATGATATATGAACAAATTATGGAATTTAAAATTTTTCTTATATAAAAAAGATAAGTAAATCATCGGTGAAACCGAAAAATTAATGTTAATGTTAATTTTTCTTTTGCATTTTGTTTTGCCTTTTTTTTTTTAACCTTAGAAGTGTCACGTTTTTCAATTGAGGGGAGAAGTTATGAGAATTTTTTTCTGCTTTTTTTTTATTGAATATGAACATCTCTTTTTTTTTTTTTTTGAGAATTTTAGAATAGTTAATGAATTAATTAATTAATACTTGTAGTTACATTAAAACGATAGTATCTATCGTTTATAGTAATAGATTTGGCTTGATTTGCATACATATAAAATTAAGTTGGCAGCATTTTTTCACCAACAAAAGTGTCAATTGGAGAAAAGGGGAAATTATGCGCCTGTAAGATTTGGCATTATATTTTATATTTCGAACTACTCTTACTATCATCCATGCAGTACAATTACAATACAATACAATACAATACAATACAGTACTTCCTATGACCAACCGAATTTCCCATTTTAATAGTCATCATCATCATTGTGTTGTCTACTATGACGATGGTGTTTTGGTTTACCTCGGCACATGCGATATAATATGGCTAAGAATAACGTTAACATCAAACTGAGACCCAATGTTATTAATAAGATTTTTCCATAGGGCAACTCGGCCAATTCATGTCTTAAGCAGATCTCTGGAGATTCATCATGCAAGACTAGTTCTTGGGAGCGATATTTGTCCGCATGATGCAATAAGCCGAGTTGTTCCAGATTCCATTCAATGTGTCGCGTTAGTTGAGCCAACGTCGAACTATGTGTCACATTTGGGCAGTTCTCGATGCCGTTACAGAGCAGATGACGTGGTATACAGACATCTGTATTACCTGGGCATCGGAAATCACAGCCACCATCCTGCAACAATGACGAGGCTAGACTACCGTCGGGATTGCGTGGTAAATGGAACAACTCGGTCCACACTAGTCTAAAAGCATTTTTTCCTGGCTGACCATCACCGGTGTATTGTATCAAAACCGGCAGTGGTTCTTGATCGGCACCTGTAGCACCTAATTCCGCTGTAGAGAGAATAGAGAGATCACGTGCAATGGAGATATTTTCAGGACAAATGATAAATCTGGGTTCTAGGCGTCCAGCGAGGTAAACTTCAATCTTAGCACTCTCACATGTGCGTTCGCCAAAGCGTGCCTTATCCAAGTGCAACCAAAGATCACGTTGTGCTGCCACTTTAAGCTCCCAGATGCATTTCTCACGTCGATAATGGTGCTCTGGTGGTGCCATGGGTCCAGTAACCATAGCTAAGGCTTTCTTATAAGGAAACACTAATTCACCATCGGGTGAAGGTCCCAAAGTAATTGGTCCACAAAGCGGCCCATGTGCAAATTCGAAAGAAGCCTCAAACAATGGATTGGGATTCTTGAAGTAAGAAGTTATAGCATGTTGTCCCTGTACAATCATCTCAAGATTCATTTGATCTGCCGAGGAAATAACACGTACTGCCCGTGGTATATTATCGCAGAAGCAAGCCAAATTATTTTGAAACTTCTCTCTTTCCTCCCAAATGACAAGTTTATCAACACGTTCCTCATGACAGCGCGTACAGGCGTTATTATTATATGGTAACTCCTTGAAGGACACCGAGTTCACTTCGATAATGGCACGTGCATAGAGGCGACGATCTGTTACGAATTTATATTGACAGCGCACATCAGAGCCACCGGTTCGCTTGAAGATTAACGAATTCAATGGGGAACGTATACGACCACCAGGATGTTTCCACGCATACATGACTTCATCGCAAAGTGTGTTGGGTACAGGATCACCGAAGCGTGTATTATTGAAGAAATCATAATGTGCCCAATAGTAAAGGGAGCTGCCACTATAAGATCCTGTCTTCGAGTCAAATTGTACATAGAGCGACGGACTTGTACTAACAAAGTCCACTTTTTCCATAGGTCGAGAGAATGTATCGCAAAAAGTCTTGATTATGCGCGCTGGATCTGCCCGATCTGAATCATAGATTGTCAATGATTCGGCACAGTCCCCTTCATACTTTAATATGGGCGATTCAATGCGGTTAATACGAAAACTAGAAAATAAAAAAAAAAAAATAGAAAAATTGGTGTTAGTTTGTTATTATTCTATGTTTGTTAGCAACTTTGGGAATTTAATTTCACTTTAGGCATAGATGCCGACTCAGTTCACACAATTTGGGTCGTTGAAACTTATGCTTTCTATTATTATTCTGTTTTAGATTTCATGCCTTTAGATTTGGAATTCTTGTTATTATTGTTAGCCTCTGACATTGTTGGTTGGGTAAGACTCGACTTGGCTTGCGGCCAATAACATTTTGTGGCCGCATTTTTTGGCAATGCAATGGTGAACCATCGTCGTCACCATTTTCTGCACAATGTGCGGTATTTTTTCGGCTCACGCGATGTCGGTCTCAATCTAAAAAACAAAAAAGGAATTGCGGAATTTCACGAAAACAAATGCAAACAGGTAAATCTCACTTTTCATTCGAATGTGGTGCACAGTGCATATTTTGTGGGAGATTTTCCTTTTGTGAATGAATAAGTGGCAATAATAGGATTAGCAAACAGTTTTCTTTTTTTTTCTTTACAGGCGAATATCAAAAGGAAGTAAGAACTTTAATCTTTGATGGCCATTTCTTTGATAAAAATGGTTGCGTATATCAAAAGCTTAAAGAATTCATTCAGTTTTAAACATTTTTAATACAACTGATTCGAAAAATTGATATGTAGGGTCAAAAGGAGAATCTGGGCTTTGCTAAATCACAAAAGACCATTGCAACTCCAAAGTCAGGGCTCAGACAACATCCTCGGTTCTGACTAGCTATAGTACAATATTATAGGCAGACATATGCAAAAAGGCTTAACCTCATGTTTAATGACATCTGCCGCAATTTCGGCTTTTTTTTATGTGCCACTGCTTTACATTACCAAAAGAAGTCTTCTCTATCTTTGCGCTCCATTTCGTAGCAATCTCTCTGATAAACAATATAATCGGTTCGTATCAATAAAAGATTTTCTCAGTTTACATAAGGACATTACAAATTAACTGCCTAAAAATGCAGAAAATCTTGGAGAAAGGTTAAATAATTAAAGTATCTTTTATTGCAAAATATGCTTGTGAGATCAAAAAAGTGAACCGAAAAGTATTTTGAAAATTGCCTGTCTGCTCGGAAATCTAATATGTTTTAATAATTTAGTACTATTACCATCCTTCAAAGGAGTTTATAATAAATGGAAGTGTTGATAAATGTTCTCTCACATTAGAACCTGTTCATCTATCTCCCCCTCTTCGAGTTGAAGCCTTTCATCAACAAAAGCTTTGCACTTCAATAATTGAAACGTGTTAATTAAAACTTCTTTTCGTATCCTTTGAACTTATGTTCATATCTTTTTTGAACTTAATTTAATCCATCTAATCTATACAATTCTAGTCTATAAAACTATTAAACTTCCCCCTCCCTCCCTGTTTCTCTCTCTTATTCGCTTTATACAAACATCTGCTATTCCTGATCATCAGCACACCATCACAGCCATTAGCAACCAAGCAAGGGAAAATAAAAAAAAAAGGTATAACAAATGACAAATAGATGTCACAAGAAGGATGTTTCCAACCGAACCAAACCAAACCAAACCAAACCATTTTGCAACTAACTTCCTCTCCTCTATTACAAACATATTTCACTCCCACACCAAGTAACCTAAAAAAACAAAACAAAAAAAAAATTGAAAATATTAAAACAAATAAGGAGGAACAAACCGGAACACAGCCAACAACCTGCCTGGCACATTTGGCTTCCACGTTACTCATGATTTTTTATATATCATAGTAGAGTATTTCATTTATTCTTCTTTCAATTTTTTGTTTTTGTATCTTTTGTTTTCTGCTTTATGTAGCTTTGTTTTACGCCTTTTCATTGCCGGGAGGGTTATTTTTTAATACAGTGAGTCAGCATAACTAGGATACAAACGGATTATGAGGACATGCTGCCAGGCATAAGGCTTAGTTTCGTTGTTGTAATAGTCATCATCATCGTCATCATCACCATCACCAACATCGTTTTCGTCGTTTCATTTCGTGTGTCATGTCTACTTTATTCTACATACAAAAGGGGTCTACACTTGCAGTGTCTATCTACACTCTCCAGCCAGAATTCTACGTGGCAACACGTAACGAACTTAAATATATGTGTACAACTGAATAAATGCGCCAGTTTCTTTCCTTTTCATTTTTTATTTTGTTTTCGGAATTTTCCTCGAGGTAGCCTAGTGAGAGGATGGTTGTTTGGGATATAATTTTTGGTACTAGGATGGAGGCATGAGTAGCACAAATAAAAATGAAATAAAATTGTGCCACAACAGCAGGTTTATTTCATTCATTCACCATACCTTCCAATAATCCAACCTACTATCAACCTACCGACATGCATACATTTTTTACTAAATTCTTCGTTACAGATTTTCGCGTGCTCGACGTCCTGGTCCGACGTGCACTATGAGTGCAAAGGATAATAAAATATTATGTCATATACACATAGACAACATTTCATACTCTTCATCTCTATCTACTATTTCTTACTCGTCTTATTGGCCAAACGAAAATGTAATTGTATGAAATGTTAGCTTAGTCTCTCCGTCTCTCTGTCTATCTATTTGTTAGTCTGTCTGTAAATTATTTTCAAAGTTTTTGTGACGTTTTACTGGCTTTACTGTACTGTATAGTATTTCTCTATAGTATGTCGAACAGGAAACCAGTGAAAGAGAGACCCTCAGCCACAAAGGTTGCCTCCAGCTGAGCCTGTATGGCAAAATATTACTTTATTTCATTCATTCTCTTTGGATTTGTTATATTTTATTATTTGGTCTAAATATTTTTACTAGTACTTTATAGCTCATATGTTATAGAAAAATTTGTTATAATTGAAAAAGTTTTTTGTCATTTTTATACTACTACTAAAATTGATTCAAAGTTTTTGTAGTACGAGTAGAAGAAGGGAAACTAGTTAGGTGGAGGATTTTTCTAGTTATAAGATGGATATAAGGAGAGATGCCTTTGGAAGGAGTCAACTTCAATGGGTTTACAATTCAATAAGACCTCGATTGCAATTTTAATTAAGATATAAATGTATGTAGTAAATCACATGGTTCGCTTTTGAATTATAAGTAAGGAGAAAAGATCAGAATATACTAAGTAATATTAATAAATATTTGCATTCCAGGTTGTACAGAATTGAATTCGATAAGCAACTAAAGTCATATCACATTACAAGTAATAGCACTCGACATCACACATAACTCAAAAACTAATCTTTTTAGAGCAAATGGCTCAGAAGCAAGTTGATAAACATCCTTTCGATTAGATTGATAAGCAAGGAGAAGTATAATAATCAAGCAACTGAGACAGATACTTTCAAGAAAACCCTAGCTCAACCCAACGATATGGAGTCCTAACCTAAGTCAATACCATGGGAACTTTGTCTTTAAGCATACTTAACTCTTTGGCATACAAAATAACAAAAAAAAAAACAAAATAAAATATCAAGCTAAACAAAGTAAAGCAAAGCAAAGCAAAGCAAAACAATTCAAATGACAAGAAAAACAATCACAACAATTGGGTAGAGACAGTTGTAGTACTCTTACTACAATATATAGAATGATATCAACAATTCAGACACAAATAAGCAAAACAAACATAAAAAATAACAAAAAAAAAAAAAAAAAAACAAAAAATTTAAAAAGAAGAAAATCTAAAATGAAAAAGAAAAGAAACAACTGAGAAGAAAAGAGTTAGAAGCTTAAATGAGCAACTTTGTTGGAAACAATGTCGACAGCGTCTAGACACACGACAAGTAAGCAAGTAACCAAGCCACGTACGAATGAAGTCCTGACATGGGGCATGGAAGATGGTAAGATTATTCTATGGAAGGGTTAAGAGGTTTGGAGAAGATAGTATAGTAAGTAGTACATGGTTACAGATTGCAGCACAAGGATGTGATGCGCTACTGGGTAGGTAGCAGGCAGCAGTAAATAGTAAGTGCAATTGTAATCATATTGTTCTTGAGGGCGTAAAGTTTTTACTTTGAAAAAAAAAAAAAAATAAAAAAAACATGAATCAGATGCTTGAAAATTTTAAGTTGCAACTTGTAGTTTTCCTTGTTTTTTATAGGTTGTGTGTGTAGCAATGCAGTGTCCTTGCTATATGTCATCTTCAACTCCTTAATCCTGTGTGTTTGCCTAACGCTTTCCTCATGATTCCATTTCAGATCTATGAGTCTACGAGTATGTGTTTGAGTATATATAAGTATATTTGTTTACAGACTGTAATCACGCAATCATGTTCTTACATGAACTCTTAATAAGTAAAAGCAGCAACAAACATTTCATTTTTTATATTGTACGACATAGATATTTTTCTGTTTAAAAAATTATTGGTAGATGGCAGGTAGGTTGTAAGTCCTTGTACTCCTAGTTTGTTCTATTGCAGTTTGAGTGTAAAACGTGTACAAGTGCAGTTTGGACATAAATATTTATCTTTTTCAAAAGTTTCTTCTTTAGTTCCTAGTTTTCCTACTAGTTACTTTTATTTTACTTTTCTTTTACCATAGTAAACATTACTTTTGCAAAGTTTTTTGTTATGTTGTGTTGTTGTTGTTGTGCCCTTTTAAATTTGCAACTTGTGGTGTTGCAAATTGAAGTTTTTAAATATGCATGGATCATGGGTATCTTTCAGTTAGTGAGAGATACGTAGATTATTTTGTTAGGTTATGGCAAGAATGCAAACAAAATTTACATTTTCAAACTTTTTGTTGAACAAATGATAACAAAAAGGCTCACATCAGTTCTATTTTCTTTGAATGGAATAGAAAAACTCGGAATCTGAATATTCTAATTTTTATTTGGATATTTTTATGCCAAACAATGTTAACATTTTATAAGTAACTGGCTAATACCCGTGTCTTTAAGGATGAATTCCTTCCATGTCATTGTTAGTTTTCTCGTCTTGCTTCATGTTGCTCATCTAACATGTGGTTGGGTAAGGAGAAATTTTTACGGGAGTTGACGGTAAGATATACCTAGTTGGTCTCAGAGCCATCTGTCTGAAATCAACCCGAAGAATCAACGAACAAAGCCAGGTCCCCCAGTGGAAATTCCAAAATTCCAAACTTTGTGGTACATGCATCCTTTAAGTCCGTCATCATACGAATCCTATTCGGGTTATTGTATGAGATCTAGGAAGTTCGTTTCGATTGAAAACAAGATCAGAGTTTACAAGCAACAATGCAGCCTCATTCATTGGCCAACTGTATACCTGTTAACTTCCTGGCCTAAAAGGGATGCCTTCTAGAGATCTACAATAATCAATAACCGCTAGAAAAATTGGCAGCGCCAATCCACTTCTGCACATTCCTTGACCATCTCTTTACATAGAAAAAACCAGAAAGACTTGGTATCTAGAATAGTTTAATTTAGTGTTGCTGAGCTTGTTTAAGGGCCGCCACCGTAGATGTTTCTGAGAGTCTTCCCCATGATGTTTGTTAATTTTAGTGCTTACATTAGACAACAAAGATCTCTGCCTGTTGTACTGTTTTCAATGAAAATCAGTCAACACTTCATTTATCCACTCTCCCATTAAACAAAATTTAATTTGTAATGAATCTATCAATGAATTATTTTTTTTTTTTCTTTGATTAGAAACTAGTTAGCTTCTTAAATTTATATGCAAACTTGCAATCTCCATTTAACTCCGAAAATAGTAGAACATTAATATTGTGGTTACTTATGTCATACAGGAAATATGCTCTTAAAAAATTCCAGCATTTTAGTTACAACGGCTTACGTTCAACTTTGTATTGTATTTTACGTACATTTAGAGAAGTTATGAAAATTATAAAAATATAAGATTCTGCGTTCACTCTGTTGAGTTTAGGAAAATTTATATAAACTGAATTTATCATTCAATTCAGAATTAGCATATATTTTTAAAATTCATAGCTTTGCTATCAGATGGTAAGACTATAAATATACAGTAAATACAATCCTAATGCACCTTAAAGTACCTCAAAAGTTGATGCCAATCGAGTCGAAATCAAAACAAAAAATAAAAATGCTAAGCCAATTTTATTGTACTCTTAGAGAGACCCAAACAAGGGAAGCCAATTTGAGGTTGAGAAAAGACGACATATGTACATTCCACAATAGCAATAAAATGCACACAACAGAATAATAAAATATGTACTTACTTATATGGATGTATATAGTATTGATATAAAATCCAAAAAAGAATTTCGACTATAACTTACAAAGGACATGGAAGTTACGAAAAATACGCAAAATAACTCGTATCAAGGCAAACCACTTTAGAACATAACATTCAGAACAGACATACTACAGACGGACAGATAGACAGACAGACAGATAGATAGACATACAATCAGACACAGATGGATTAGGAAAGTGGAAGTGGAAGCGGGTTAAAAATAAAAATAAAATATGCATAAAATGTGAATGAATGAAGAAAGAAATAAAAGTGCAGACAACATCCAACAACAAGATGAACAGAAATTACAAACAACTTGAACTCGACACGTTAAATTAAAATGTCACATAAATCTTTGTGGTAAAAATTTCATTAAAATACACTTACAAAATGTTATAGAATAGGACAGAACTGAACAGAATAGGACGCAACAAAATAGAATAGAATAGTATAAAAAAAGAATAGAACAGGACTATAAGACTACAACATTGAACAAAGAATTGAAGAATGTGAAAAAGTAGAGAATAGTAGAAGAATGATTGTGTTTCATCCACAATTGCTGGACATGAACACAAAAACTCTTTCATTTATTTGCACTGGGATTGCGGTTAACCCGACAACATTGAAAAATATTCCTATTTAAAATATTAGATTTCTATTTGGGTTTGTTTGCTGAGTGAGTTGAACTGAACTGAGTGAACTGAGCTGACAAAGTTTCTAAATAATAACCAAAGCCATAGAAAATGGTAAGTATAAATAAAATAAAATGAAATGGGTTCAAAGATTTATTACAGTTTATTTCTTTACACATAAACAACTCAATGTTGCCAATATGCCATAAAACGAACGAATAGGTAAAATGTGGTGGGTTGGTGAAAAATCCAAAATCCCCATAAAGATATGCAAATTTATTTATATACAAGTTGATACAAGATAAGCGATGATGAGTTTATAAAAAATAAGTATATTGTTGTTGATGATGATCTTTTGATTTCTGATTAAAAATCATGAATGAACCAAAATAGGATAAAAATGTACAAAAATGTAAACCATATAAACTTTTGCTTGTCTTGTCTCGCTTACCTTGGAAAATATAATCTAACAATTTCACCAATGCGCCCTTTAATGTGATAGCTACATGATGTATTCGGTGGATACCAATGGGCAATGCTAAGGAAGATACCCTCGCTGGCACTGCTATCTTTTAATGAATCCGAACTGAGTAACCAATCGCAGACACCATGCTTAATGCCAGCAGTTTCCACATGACCAGGCCAATTGCCAACATTGAAATGAAAACCAGTATTGAGTAAAGGTCCCGCCGGTGATGTTACAAATTCCACGTACATATATTGTGAGGTTCCTTTTGAAGTTAATTAGAAATTATAGATTATTAAAAAATATCATTTAGTTTCCTTTCCAAGTAATACTACTTACCAATTATGCTAAAGGGAAACTTGCCCATGCCACAGAATTTTCCTATAAGCGGTGAATGTTCATCGCGGCCATCATAGACTGCAAGCCAATCGTATGGACAATGTTCATTGCCGGAACCAATGGGACGTATAGGGCAAGTCATAACATTCTCGCATCTGAAATGGTTTAATGAAAATTGAAAAATGAAAAATAAAGGTAAGTAAAGATTTCATGGAAGAGACTCAAGCCTTTTTCATTTCCTTCTTTTTCTTTTTTTTTTACCACTCGACGCTTTTACTTCAGGTCATTTCCTATAAAACCTCACATTTTTGCTTAAATTAATAGACACTTACAAAGGATTGCCAACTACATTCCTTTATTTTTATTATTTTTTACATCTTTTATTTTATTTTTCCTTTTCTTCTATTCCTATCCCACCTATGTATCTACAATGTAGGTAGGATACATTCTTTACTTGCTTCATCGCCGTCAGACTGACTGACTGCTGCTGCTGCTGCTGCTGCTGCTGTTTTCACGTTAAAGTAAATATTCAAATTGAATCTATAAAAATAAATTGAATGTTACTTATCTAACTCAAAGCTTTGACTTTACTTCTTCCACTTTTCCTTCATCGTTTGTCCAAAGTGCGAATGGCTTCAGACATACAGTTCCCGCATTCGCATTTAAAATGAGTTTCGTCTAAGGTTTGTGTGGAAAATACTCGTACTTTTGCCGTGACATTGACTAAGTGATTTGGTTACATGACTCAAGCGAATGCTATTTGCTATCTTCACCGTTTGCAAATTTAAATAGGTAAAATATGCGAAAAGAGAAGTAAGAAATCGGTAACAAAAGTCTGAAAGAAAAATTGGCGAATTCCTTACAAAGTAACAAAACTCAAAAGCGTGAAATTAAAGGATTCTTGTAGCATTTTAGTTTTCTACTACAATGTCAGTCATTTTAATTTTATTTGCTAAAACACCCACTGACAATGGGACTTTTCACTTGATTACATTGTGATAAATACAAATAATAAGAATGATATTGTAGAACAAAAGTTATTGTACCGAAAACCAAGTAAAAGGTCACAACATCCAAGATAACCCAACCACATCTTTACTATACTTAGTTTAGTTATGTGTAACACACCAAAAGAAAACCATCATAAAAATCATTAATATGTAATAAAATTTGCGATATCATATGATGATATATTGTATCACTTGTGATACTTTAGCGGCTCATAAGGATCTTAAATTTATAAGCTTGCAATTTTTATAGCATTCCTAAAAGCCTCTTATGGCATTTGATCAGCCTTTCCAAGTCTATAAATAATCCACTTTGTCACTTTGTTCTGCTTATAAATCACTCATTATCGCATTATGAGTGCATTTAACTTTTCTTCAAGTACTTTTTCTAATTTCCCGACTACTCGTATAAATTTATTTAGGTATTACACGCTACACACACACATACATAACTTAAATAAAAAGTGAGGGAAATGTTATTTTATTTCTATTCGCTAAACTTCAGAAAGAAAATGGAGAACATTTTTGCTTGTTTTGTTTTTCACGTTTCTTTTCTCATTTCTTTTATATGGAAAATATAAAGTCGAATAAATGCAAAAGTCATCGACAAAAAGTTTTTTAATATGCCAGAATTATAAGCAGTCCGTCCGTCAGTCAGTCAGTCAGTCAGTCTGTTATACGTGATATGTCTTTAAATTGGTTTGAGTTTAGTTCAGTTCAGTTCAGTTCAGTTCAGTTTTGTTCAGTTCAGTTTAGTTAAGTTTGGTTTGGTTTGGTATGGTCTGGTCTGGTCTGGGTGCGACGGTGTTTTTGTTTTTTTTTTTCGTTGGAGTTTTATGCCAAAAAAGTTTTCTGCACACTCGTACGGCAGAATTTTATGGAGAAAAAGTTTGATGCAAAAAACCGTATAAAGTCGAAAGGAATGAAGACTTTTGCCGGAAAAAATAAAGGAAATAATACCAATAAAGTTTCTTTTATACTGTTGCCATCGTCATTTCTTTTTCATCTCGGGGTCAAAGCAAAAAATTATGATTTCTCATAGCTAAGCATTTATTGTTTTCAATAAGTTGTGCATTTTGTGTTGAGTTGTCAGAAAAGGTACTACCCCCATGCGGGTGGCCTTAAGTTACAACAAGTCTTAGAACAGAGCGAAGGAAATTGAAAAAATAAAGGTCTAACAAACGTAATTGAAATGTTGAATCAATAAAACATAAGAAAACAAATCTAAAAAAAATTGTATTATATAAAAACGACTTTGTCACTTTCCTTTTGATTTGAGTCAAAGGCAATTTGCTAAAGTTATCTTTCAATTAAAAACGTTTTTCATAAAATACCGAATAATGTGATTATACTAAAGAGATAAACTATGTATGTGTTAACATCTCTTATGTTGTAAGTTGTTCATTTATTGAAAAAAAATAGTCAAAAGTAAACCTTCATCATATTTATTTAGATAGACAGTTCTTTTTCCTATTGTCATTTATGGATAAAAGAATATTATTTTTTTTTTCTTTAAGTTGTTAAAACATAAAAATGTAACCATTTAAAAGTCAAACTGTGCCTTGTGTCAAATAAGAAACACCAGATGAATTCAACTTCAAATTAGAAATTGGACAAATGTTTGAAGCTCTGAATTCTATCCTAACCCAAATCATGGCAACCTTCCTTCTATTCAGTGAACCATTAGAATAGAAACTTTTTATAATAAAAAACCAATTGATGTTTCAATGGAAATGCTAACCATAGCATCCTTCTATCTGTGCTTATAACACAAAAGGTCACTTTGTGCAGGTATAAAAATGAATAGAAATTTTCGCTCCTTCTGTCATTTTTTTTGTTTGTGTTTCATTCCTTTGTGAATACACACACATATACTGACTCACAGGTATTCAAATATATATCAAAAAAAAATAAAAAAAAACAAAAGAAAAGAAAAGAAATAAAATTTAAAAGCAGACACATCAAATTACGAACATAAAGTGCAAATGAAAGTCATCGTCTGTGGATGGAACGAGTTTAGATAAAAAATAACAGACTAAAATAAAAATCAGATGTGTGTTTCTCAAATATGCATATTTGAATGGGACAAAATTTAACTGTTCAACAGTTGCAAATGATGATATTTTTCTATTTAGGCTTTATGTACTTCTGTTTTAATTTCCTTTTTTCCAGTTGAGTAATTTTCTTTATGTGTTAATAGAAAAAAACTATGAATTTGAAGTTTAATAAAAAATAAACTAATTTAATACTTTGTTTTACCTATGTTAGAATGACCATTTCAAGATATAGTTTAAGCAGATAAATCAAACATAAAAAGATTTCCTCATCAAATAAATGCCGAGATCACTGATCATTCAGTAACAAAATATCTTTGAAAGGTTATTAAAGTCATTAGGGTCTTGGCTTTTCACTATCTTGGAGTAGAAGAGTCACATAAAAGAGCACATCTCCTCAAAACAAAAACAAATAATTATGATGCCATTTTGGTTAAACTGGCTACTAAACACTAGAGCCCAGCACTACTACAGTTGGAAATCACAGTGTGAACACTATTAAAACGAGTCATGTATGCTTTTGAAACAAGTCATGTACGCTTTTGAAACGAGTCAATCAACTCATTTTGATTTCTTGCTTCATTGACTCATTAACTACATAGAATCTACACACGCCACCTTTTAACCTTCTAAATATGTTGTGAGCAATGACTTCCAAATGAGCATAGCTGCAGTGTCGCTAGGACGCTTGGCCGTGCTCCCAACCAAAACGGACATCCGAGCTGCTGCACTTTAATAAGAGGAGAATTGGAATGATGACGGGAGTTTTAACGGTGCACTGCATAATTAAGCTGATAACCCAAATGCTGGGTGTTCCACATTAAGACTTCTGTTGTAGCTGTCAGGATGAGGAAGAACCTTACCGGTCACCCAACTGAATAGTAACAGCGTCTTTTGTATCCTTAATTTTTTTAATCTCAAAAGAATTTCTTTAAAAAAAAAGAGCAATGAAGATTTTTGAAAATTTTCTACTTCACAACGCGCATAAAAGAGCTTCGCTCTAAAAACTTTTCATTACTAAGTATTATGGAGTATTTAGATTTGTTTACTTATATCTATCTATTTATCGAAATGCAGATGCCACTTTCTACAGTCTATTGTAGCATAAGTCTACTTTTATACTTTAAGCATTTAAGATTAATTTCGTTGAAAATTGAAGATTTTTTTGTAATTTATAGCAAAATTAAATGCATAAAATGTTAAAGAAATATCGTTCCTTTTATGTAGGATCTATGAATCATAAGATACTACGGGCAACATTACTTTATACGATTCTGTGAGCTGGATGTTGGAAAACTAATAGAATACCTTTGAGAATGTCCTAATCCTGTATTCCATATATGAAATCAATCAAGTACTTAAATTCAGTACTTAAATTCAGCTTCAGCTTTTAGTTTAATATAGTCAAGCATAATAAATTATTATGTCGATCAATTATGACCAGCATTATGATAGTAATGTCTTGTATCCATGAAAATTGTGTCTCTTTAATGAATCACTTTTCGATTTAAACCAATAACGAATCATTTAACTAAAGGCATATCTCTCCTACCTGTGCAAACATGACAAACGACCTAAGATATTATTCAAATCAACCAGCTACCTAAGTGTGGTGTAAGAGATGTGTGCGTTATGTGTCCTATACTGTTAGTGGGTTTGAGCCAAAATCATTTTCGCATTAATAATCCAGCACACAATCAAATTGCAATCCTTTAGCCAATTTCAATGTGCAGATAGAAACACATACAAAGAGAAAGAGAAAGAGAGGGAGAGGGAGAGATAGAAAGCGAGAAAGTGGAAACAGGTGAAAAGTGAACAAAGCAACCTCAAATACCGTTTGGCATAAAAGTAACGAACAGCAAGTGGTGCTAACTCCAACTACAATATCAACGAATTGAATGAGACAGATAGGAGTGAATGAATGAATGAATGAATGAATGAGTGGAATGGAGTGGAAGGAGGAGGTTATAACAACATTACGTAACCACTTTACTCAGAACGAGGTATATGTCAACGAAAAATTGGTGCCAATTTTTCCAGCGCACTGTCAAATTGTCATTGTCAGAATGCCAAATGCATGCATACTGTACAGCAATAGCAGATCCAGCATGAGCATCAACACCAGGACCAGGGGCAGAATCAGAACCAGAACCAATACGACCAACACCAAATACTAAAGTAGCAAAACAGCAGAACTAAGACCAGAATCAACAACGTGTCTTTCTGACTAACGTTAACAAAGCAATTTGCCGCAACCCGCTTATATCCTGTTCCTTTACTATGCTATGACAATAGCAGGAGCAGCAGCACGCTTTATCTGTGCAAACCAAATCGAAACGAATCTGAAACCAAATCCTGTAAATGCATCATCATCATCATCAACAGCAGTAGCAACATCGTTCAGTATGAGCAATGATATCGTGACAAATGAATCGCAGAAAGAGGAGAAGTAGAAGCAGGGAAACTTCTCTGCCAGAGAATTTCTGCTAAAGAAAACGTGCCAAAATGACAAATTACAGGGTGTTAACTTGGCGCTAATTTCTGTTATATATTAGCAATTTTTTCCATCTCCATTTCCCTATATCGTCTTTCTCTTCCCAGCGCATTGTCAATTCGTCACCGACTCCACCAAAACCAATAACAATGATCTTTACCCATAAACTCACTCACGCCCAAAATATGTTTTCCAATTTCTTTTTTATTCATTCGTTTCGTCCTTTAACTTGTACAATTCTCTCTGACTTTTGGCATGGACTTTTGACTAATTTTTTTCTATGGCTTCATCTCCGTTCCCAATTCCATATTCCCTTTGCTTTGAATTTATATTTTACTATTCTACGATTTTACATCTTTTTTGGTTTTTTTTTTTTTTTTTTTTTGTTATTGTGTTTGCCAACTTACCTTTGACCATCGACCGCGAATTGTTCATTCTGTAGATATAATTTGATATAGGGTTGTCGTGTATGCAATTTATAGCGACAATTTAGAGCGCGCGGATAGAGTCCTGGATAAGCTGGCGACTGCACATAGCAAGTTTGCAAACGGCAATCGCGATACTCACGTTCGCAATAAGAACTGAAAGTAAAAAATTGAAGTTTTATGAATTTAATAGTTAATCCTTCTAATGCCATTAAATCAAATTAAAAATTACTTTAAAGTAAACCAGGCAGGGCAAGTCAAGTTAATCAAAAAAAAAAAAAAAAAAAAAGGCACAAGAAAGTTGTGTGCCACACGTAGTAAGAAACACAAAAAGAAATACAATATATGTATTTTCATATTGTATATTAATAGAAAATTGCCTTGAAGCTATGGCATAGGAAAGGCAAATAATAATGCTCCCTCTCTCTCTCTCTCTCTCCCTCTCCCTCTTGCCCGATTCACAAAAGCAGAAAATTGTGTTCACTGATTTGGAATGGTTGTGGAGCCCAAGATGTTGAAGCTGCTACAAATTTGTTAAATTACAAAACAATTGTAGAATTTGTAAAGCGAATTTGAACGAAGCAAACGAGCCATTGAAGTTCACAGTAGAGTAGGATCAAAATTGGTGTGAGTGACTTCCATACCTTCAGACTTTTATGCATGCCTTGCCTTACCATTTTGAATGAATTTCTACTTGTAGCTCAAGGACCAAAAGCGACTGCTTGTAAGGGGCAAAAGAATGACGCGTTGTGGCAAGTGACTGTGGCTGAGGCTGTATAATTTTCAATTTGCTTAAGTAAAACAAATCAAAAAGAGAAACCGCATGAAGATTTTTATATACTTTGCCTCCCAAAAATAGAGGAAGCCTGAGACGCACTGGCGTGTGTCTATAATATTAGCATAAAGCGTTAAGGAATTGAAATGATTTCGAGATGTTATCAACCACAAAAATGTTAGCAAGCAAACATTGATAATAATATAATTTATTTTTGTCTTCAAAGTATTATAAAATTTAATATTCTTGTTTCTTAAATACCATTATGTAAAAAATATAGTAGATCGATATAGTATTTTGAACTATAAATATTTATTTTGAGTTATTTGGGCTGGAAAATGGTTTACTTACAAAAATAGAAGTTCAGGACTTAGATATTTTTAACGTGTGTAAATAAGTATTTTGTTAAGATCTAACAATTTGAACTTATGGACATATATCCATTATATTTTAGGACATTTTCAAAGTTATTTCAGATTTCCAGATGCTGAATCACTAAAAGGTATAAAACAAAGTCGCTATACGAGTCCGTTTCTCCTTACATATTTTCTAAACCAAGCAATGGATTTTATTACAGTTTTTACTGTGATTTAGAAAATTTTTTAAAAAAGGTTTGAATGTATACAATTAATTTAATATTGTAATAATAATATTTAATTTTTTATCAGTTATTTCTAATAATAAGTTGAAATAAAAGTAGAATTGCATTTCTGGTTCGAAATTTATATCAATTCTTATCCATTACTTTTGTTGTTTGTTTGTACTGTGATTTAGGAAATTTTTTAAAAAAGGTTTGAATGTATACAATTAATTTAATATTGTAATAATAATATTTAATTTTTTATCAGTTATTTCTAATAATAAGTTGAAATAAAAGTAGAATTGCATTTCTGGTTCGAAATTTATATCAATTCTTATCCATTACTTTTGTTACTTATACTTCTGTTTGTACGTTTGAAATATAATTTAAAATCATCATTAACATTTAAGAGAATCACATTATCGTTGTTAAAGGCCATCGATGTTGATCATGCACTCGAAAAAATTTGATATAGTGGAAATGAATTGGCTCACGAGAAATTTGATGGCAATGACAATATTGTCTTTAAACCATATGAAAACCGTTTGGACATAACTAAGATGAAGGAAACAATTATTCACTTTAGAAAAGATTTTTATGAAGCCGAAGAAGAATGGGAAATCAAGTTTCTCTAATAGAAGAGAAAGATTTTCCTTATTCAAAAATATCAAATCGTCTGTTGAATATAAAGTACGTGTTAGTATTGACCAGAATAGATGTAACATAATTCAAACATAGCCAGAGAATCTTCCATTGAACGTAAAGTTCGTCAATTAATAATGACAGGGAAAGACTGCCTGGTCCTAATTGTGGTTAGATAAAGTGAACTCTGCCATGAATTACGATACTTCTATTGAATACAAAAATGATCCTGTTCAAAATCTGTTGTCTGCTTTGCTTGCAGGCCTTTGTTACTAACAAAGAAAAGTAAAATTGATGGAAATTCTTTCTCCACTCGAACTACTACACTCTCTACAAATACCACCGTGTGTAGTTTCTGCTAACTATTGTACATATATGATAAACTTTAATTGATACAGTTCTCGAAGGCTCTGGCATTGTTATCTTGATCTGAATTGTTTTGCAATTTGTTAATGGTTAAAGTAACTGACTTTTCAACTTAACTTAGATCCAAATAATCCAAAAACACAATAAAATCACAGAGAATTTAATTCGAATAGTTTGAAACTATTTAATCCATCTTAATTAAGCTTCAAAACCCTACAACTTTTCGGATTCATGTTTTACATGGTTAAATCGGATCAAACATCATCGATATTTTCTTATTATTCCATTCTCCCGTTTTATTATATTAAAATTCTTGACATCATCAAAAAGCCCAAGTCAATAAAATTTAATGTCTACAAAAAGTTTTTCAATAAACTTTTGTCTTCTGTTCTGTTTTGCTATGTTTATTTGAAAATTTTTTATCGCGCATCTCTTTTATTATAATTTATTGTTAGTGCTTGAATTTTTCACTTTTTCGCATCTTTATTGTAATTCGATTTTATGGAATGTCATTCCCATCGTAGTCATCGAGGGCCACATTACCATTTACATTCTGTGTATATATTTTCAAATATGATTATTGGCGTGAAGGCACGAAGGCACATTGCAAAGACAGACAGGCAAGGCAAGGCATTCAACTTGAGCAACATAATAAAATGATATAAATACGTGGATGGCTACCAAGTTACTTGACTTCATTCGCATCTTGCTTCTCACATCTTAAGTTTGGGGCTATTGTGCCGACCCTTGTTCTGTGGGGCCTATGATGATGAAGCCTAAGCTTAATGCGAATTTTGACAATTTGTGCGTACAATTGTCGACCTTGTTTAGCTTTGGCTTGGCCGCCTGCCTGCTTGTGTTTTGCTTATGGTTAGCCTAGATTTGTATCAAAAATACTCACCCTTGTACAACTTCACCACGTCGATTTGGATATAATTCCGGATGTTGGCCATAACGTAAGTAGACTTCGGTTTGTTGTTCAGCACGTGAATCGAATGTGAAATAGGTCTATAATTGTGAGTTTAAAATTAAAAAAAATAAAATAAAATAATAAAAATTTTATTGTTGTATTATTGAATTAAAGAAAATTAGGATTTTAAAATTGTAAGCAAAATAGAAATGAATAACATTGGTTGTGTTTTGTTTTGATTGGTGCGTATACTTAATATTATTAATACATGTACATACACAAAATCACGTATACGCAGTGTTTGTTAGATTTCATACGTACATGTTTACTGAATATTAGCAGCATCAACAGCTAAGTCAAATGAAATTGATGAATTTGTGTGAGGAAAACAAAAACGAAAATTCAATTTGTGCTTAACAATAGCAACAGCAATAGGCAATAGGATGCGATGGGATGGGATGGGATGGGATAGGATATATAGGAAACCAATGAATAGGGTGAATGGTTGGTTAGCAACAACCAAGAGCCACCAAAATCATTACGCTGTGAATGCCCATTTAGGCCAAAGCAAGTAACGTATTACCGCATCACGCATGATTCAATTCAATGCTTCACATTCAATGATTATCTAAATGTTGCTAAATGTTTCTGCCTCCTATTACTCCCCTCAAACCAATGATAATAATGTTGGACGTGTATGTTGATCATTTTTTGTTTTCAGAATGACATGACCAATAGGAAATTCAAAAATAGATGCAAAATCATTTTCAATTCACATTCATCCTATGTTCATGTCACGAAAAAGGATGATATTGACCCAAAATTTAGAAACGTGCATTGGTTCATGGGCAAGTACAACAAAATACTTGTGTAAAATCCAATTCGAAAACTGAAATTCAAAATTCTAAAACTCTAATGTTTGAATCAGTTATCTCTACTATACAGAGATATGCAAAGTCTCATGTGACAAAGTGAAGTTTCAAGGCCTCTGGAATCAAGTATTTGGAAAACAATGCATAGACACAAAAAGCCGCAACAATTTTAAGAGTAAATAATACTGTTGAGTTCAAGAGCTTTTTCTTGAACTTGTTTTATTATCTTGTGATAAAAATCGAATAAATCCGATCAATGGGAAATTAAGCTAAAAAATTTGATTCAATTTAATATTTCATGCTTATCTTATATTTTGTTATGAATCGGGGACGAAAAGTCTGAACAAATACCTCTGCAATTATTTAGAACGCCAACAAGATAGTTAACATTATGTCAAGTCAATTCCAAATTGGCCATTAATTAAAAATCTTCCAAACAAAAAAAAAAAAATTACTTTCTTACATTTATTTATTTTATTAAATCTTTTATTGATATTTTTATAAATAGGTTATCCCTTTGAAGCCTATTAACAAATATTGTACTTGATAGAAGGCATATTATTAATAGAAGAAGAATATATTGGCTGATTGGACACAAAATAAAACTACAACTTCATAAAAATCATATGCTTTATAAAACAATACTCTCTGGTCATATGGAATATAACTGTTGGACTCTGCATTTCACTGCATCATTAATATAGTGCAGAACAGATTTTGCTCTTTTGAAACCGATGATATCAAACGAAATCAAAAGATTCATTCGAAGACATGTGGTACGACTGGAGTCTTTGAACAATTTCATATATAATATTGTACCATTCAAATTATGATGCTGAATTTATGTAAATCACACATGAAATTCTTAAGTTCTTGTATAGTTGGTTATAAATCACATGACTAAGTCTAATTTCCTAGTGCGTTGTTTAGACCAACATAAACAATTTCACACACCATACGCATGGTCTTGTTGTCAATATTTAATGTTTTGTCAATGTCAATAAAGTTAGCAGCTGCTGTTTTGCAAGCGTTCGTTTGCATATCCTTCAAACACAATACGTTTCGACATTGTCATCCGCGCACCCATCCCATAGCGATGCCATTCCATTCACCAAGTCGAAGCCAAGCCACACATCAATCATACCCACTCATGGTCATGCTCATTCATTTGACTTTAAATGCTATGAATACTTTTCAATGCTACTTCGTTTGTCATTGATTTTGATGATGACGAGGATGATGTTGCTGCTGATGGTGATATACGTGCCATAGCTGACGTTATCCTTGTATTGCCACAAGGTATTATGCGCTGTTAATATCCTGACATACAGCATGATCGTATAAATTAAAAATCACAAACGTAAATGTTGACATACAATGTATACTCGTATATTCATTCAACTGCATCGGATACATTTCGCTCGGCCATGGAAACTCTCTTTCCTCATTCGTATTTTCCAATTTTATGTTCTTTTACAGGTTTGTGTGATGTCATCGTGATGGCAATTTTTGTGCTTATCCGCTTTTCAATTTCGCAAACTAAAATATTTTCGATTTTATTTCATCTCGTATTATTTGCTCAGCTATTGAGTTAATGCCATACAAAAAGATGTAATTCCAATTGCAACGGCTGCTGAATTTCGCAATTTCATTTTGTATTTAATTTCTCAAATCATTATAAATGGCTTCATTAAAACCGAAAACCGTTCATCCTTTTCTCCTCTGTATGGCATTGGTACTAAACTATATTATCCTTGGTGACGTTGTTTTCTTTTATTTTCTCATATATTTTTCTTGATTTTGTTTGTGTGTTCTCTGTGATAGAAATAAACAGGAAGTAAGTCATAATGGGATTTGTTTTTTTATTTTTTTTTTTTTTTCTTTTTCCTCATAAACAATGAAGGTGGGTGGCCTCAAAAGCAGAACTGCACATCCTTGTTTTCAACGCGGAAAAATGAAACAGGAAAAACCGTACGCGGAAAAAAGTAAATTTTCTGCACGCAAAACAAAACAATAAAAGCATCATCAGCAACAGAAGCAGCAGCAGGAGCATCAAGAACAGAAGCAGCAGGAGTAGGAGCAACCGCAATGGAACCAACATAAATAGGATGAAGGAAGATGAGATGTTATGGAGAGCCATGCAGACGAAGTAGCAAGTTTTCATAAATATTTATGACTCCATTAAGGTGTGCATAAGACTCTCTTGAGGGTATGAAGTCATTGCTTTAGTGAAACATTGAATGCGAGACATAAAGTTTTAAAAAACAACAAAACAAAATAATCATGAGCGAAAGTTGAAGGTCGTAGAACTGCTAAATTTTACCCTACACAAGAATCAATGGACAGTACATTATCCATTTTTATGACAAGCTACTGAATTTTGAATCTACTTTAATAGAAAGTTCTGTCAATGAATGATCTGAATGAAGTAAATATAGTATAATTTTTCTATTTTCTGATCTTAGTAGAAACACAACCATAGTTTGCAGCTTGTCTCAACCTAACATGGCATTTTGTAATACATTTTTGCTGATATTTATTGAATTTGATGATATCTTAATTAAATATTAAATATATAAAATGAAAGGACTGCGGAGCATAAGATCCTGTTGCCAAAGTAATTTAATGAGAAGGTAAAATGTTTTTAGAAATATGAATAATTTTTCAGTGGAGTAGATAATATTTTGATGCCTAAGTAGAACTGAGAAGATTATAATGCTGACATGAATTAAATTGAAATGAAATAGGAATGACCAATAATAAGTATGGCATTGATTGATTGATTCTTGTGGAACTTGAATTCATAAAATTTTTTCAGAGCTGAAATGACAATGGGTTGCGAAAACTAACAACGAACAACAAACAAATTGTACTCTAAGATTTCTTTATATTTCTAGTACTTTAAAAGCTTTAAACATATGGAGTAGCTGATTCTTATTGGTTGCGAAAGAATACTTTTCCCAAGATTAAAGTAAACTTGACTTAAAGAAATTAAGATGAGATCTGCAATATCCAATTTCATCCTTTAGGCTATGAAGCATCATTCCCATTGGAGAGTTAAAAGTTATGAAACCTGATCAACACCTGGTAGTGCATCCATTGTAGCATAAAAAACAACTTTGAAATAGTGCACAATAATGCAGTAAAACTGGAAAAAAAAGAAATACTATACACCTTCTTTTACTGTATTAAAGGAGATGACAACAAGGACTTTCTTCAATGAAAAAAAAAGAAAAAATAATAATAATAAAAAAAAGAAATACAGACACACGCTAGTCATAGTCAAATTCACCTGCAAGAACAACATCAACATCACCTTGTTGGTGCATACGTATAAAAGGCAGTCATATAAAAGAATAGAGAGAAAAAAAGGCAAATGCAACAGACTAGACGATATGCAGAACTGAACTTCGTTACTGTTCCCTTCTTGACAATCTTCACCGCCATCATCCATTCTACATCATGACGATGAGTATGTGGATTTTGATGCGCCACGTTGAAAACAACTCATATGAGACTGAGACGTTATGCTTGAATAATGAATGCAAAGCTTAGCAAAGCGTGTGAATGAATCTATATATCTTTGTGATGTGATGTGATGTGAGTAACATTAGGAAGTTAGAGACACACACACACACCATTGAATTAAGTATGCATGGAAAAAAATAGATGATAAGCGACGAAGCATGTCTGGCGAGTGTATTTATATTTCAATGTTTTTTTTTTGTACTTAGGATGACTGAAATATCTGTTTTAAATGATGTGTTAAATATATACTAAATGCAGAACGCTATGATAAATAGTTTCAGGGAGTAAAAGATTAAATTTCTTATTCACACGCACCTGATCCGTAAAGTTATCTGTATGAAAAACCACCTTGACATAGCTTGTTTCACTGATGAAGGTTTGCGGTTGCTCAGCCTCACCGCAGAACATGCCTGGTTCACGACGATTCGAAACATCTGTCTTAGCATTACCATCGACGATCTATGGAAAATAAAGTAGAAAAATGTTAAAAGAAAAAACGAATAAATTAAAGATTTAACACACACACACAAATGAATACTCTCTCGAGTCCATGTGTGCCCTAAGCACTGTCAGTCGCGTACATATGTCATTATTTAAGACGGCGTCTACACGTCGGGCGTTCCACACATCTACACATCCCAACAAATATACAATAGATACATAGAAAAAGAAGCGCCGCTGAGTGCCATACACAAAGGCATTCATATGTAGAATAACACAATATTGCCCCTACGCGTATGCAGCAATAAATTTAATTTGATTGCTTTGCCGACATAAATCAAAGCAAAAGCACTAAGCTCCTTTGGGTCTTATATGTGCTAGGTTTTTGTATTTCTTTGTGTATGTGCTTGTGTGTGTGTGTGTGTGTGTGTGCGCGCGTGTGTTTGTGTGTATGACTTTGAAGAGTTTAATAAAACTACAAACAATGATTGCATACTTCAAGGAGTAAACTTTGTTTATCACAATACTTTCAAGTCACTCAGTTTGTCTGTCAGTCAGACATCCACTTCACAGCTCTGGTTGATTTTTTAAAGATTCATTTAGTCACCCAGTAACTCACTCACCTGTAAATAGCCACCATCACAATGCGTCGCATTCAAAAGGACACCAACTTTAAATTTCTTGAAACGCAAACGTAGCACAAAATCACGTGGCGCCCCTTTTAATGTTCGAAAACGATACCAGCAGGTGAGTGGCCTTCCTACATTCTGATTTGTAACCTCCGGCGAGCTAACATCCTCATAGATATCGACCGTCTTATTGCAATGATCCTTTGATATGTCTGAAGAGCCGCCGCCACCTCCGCCTCCACCAAATCCACTGCTGCCACCACCGCCGCCACCACCACTGCCACCACCTGCAAAAAAAAAAAAAAGAATAATAATTGAAAGGCGAGAAAAAAAATGCAACAAATGTTAATTCAATTCAATTCAATTCAATTCTTTTCAGAATGTCGCATTCCTGGAAACCCAAAAAAAAAAAGAAGAAGAAGCAGAAGAAAAACAAATTTCTGCTGACTGTAGAAGAAATTGTGTGTTGTTACGCCTCTTCTTACCAAAGCCTTAAATTCATTGTACTTAATTTATTCTGCGAATGCATAAATGACAAAAGGACATTGTGCTGAATTTGTAATTCAAGTCTGTCGACGCCCAAGGCAAACGACGCCTGCGACATTCTCTCGTATGCTAAGTTAAGTAAAGACAAATGAAGGAACCAGACAGTAGCTTCTTTTACTTCTACTTGAAAGACCCTGACTATGACTCTCAACATCATCATCATCACCGACAATGACGACAGACAATGTCCTCGGTACAATGACGGAAGTCATAGTCAATGTACGATGAACGCTTCATAGTTTCAATTCTTATTTTTCTTGTTGCATTTTAAGTTACAACAGAAGTTTTTTCAAGACTCTCTCACCATACCAGACCACATTATCATCATGTGGCCAAGCCGCAAGTCAACGCGTGCAAAGTAATTTGGCGCAGCATTGTCTGCGGTTCAACGGAAGGCGCTACTCGGTCAAAATATCTTAGTTAATGCAAAGTAGATAGTTGAACAAATATTTTTTCATACTCAGCAGAAGCAGCAACTTACCAAAATGATGACATTACTTCATTTTCCAAAAGCAACATTTTAATCATGGAATAGGTCGACTGACGAAGACCACAAAAACAAACAATGAAAAACGTGACCAAAATCTTTTTGTTTCATTTACAAATTTTCATTGTTTCTTTTTTACTTTTTATGGTAGTTGAATTTAGAAGCTTTGATTTGAACAATAGAAAGAAACTTAAATAAATGAGTGGGAAGAAGGAAAGTTGGAAATCAGTAAATGGGCTCGCAACATTTTTTACTTTACTTTTATATTCAAAATAAAGAAAAATAAAAATAAAATAAAGAAAAAGACAAATATATAAATAAGAAAAGAAATATAAAGAGAATGGCAAATGAAAAGCGTGAAATTCAAAGAGTAGCCTGCGCTACTTCTGTGGACATTGACTTTTTGTAGAGATTCGCAATGGAAAGAAGATTTGTCAATCTGCTGAAAAAGGTGAGTCTTTATTTGAAATAGAATACTACACCACAAGTCTCAAATAAATTGAAAGCAATTAAAATGTTCATTCCTTGATTTTATTACTAAAGAGTTTCTCACTTTCAACAAAATTTTTCTAAATTAAAGTTTAATACTCTTCAACTAAGTTTTAAAGAGACAGAAAATCCTTTCATAATGAATGTAAAGTCTTTGATTAAATCTTTCATTACAAAATTGAAACTTAAAGCCAATATAAATCATAACCAACGCAACACTATTATTATTATTATAATTATCAAAGGCAGCCTGACAATGAAGACGATTATGATGATGATAAAGATAAATTAGAGAAAGAGACAACTGAGTTATAACAAGCAACCAATATCAAATTTGACTAAGACATAACTAAAACATCTAATCTCTTGGAAGCCATAATGCTTCGCGACATTATGTGTAAATCAATAAGAGTGGCACAACATACAGAAAACTAATAATAGGACAATAAGATACAATATACTAAAGCGAAAGCTGAAGCAACCAACGAAAATCGAAACCAAAACCACTGTTACCACAACAAGTAAGACCTCAAGTCCCTCAGCCTAACGCCATCTAAGACCAAGATGTTTGTCCTTTCTATTCAAACATATCTAATTAGTCAATAAGTCCATAAGATACTAAATAGGATGGCATGGCATGTGGAAGACTCAGTTGCCAACCAATTTTGTTGAACGAAAAACAAAAACAAATCAGCGCGAAATAGCTTGGAGGGGCGTAATAAATCTTTATAATTTATTATATTTCTATTATGTTAAAACATATATCCATCCATTCATCTATCCACCCATCCATCTCACAATATTAGAATCAAGGCTAAAATTTTGTTCTATTGTTTGTAGAAATAGAAAGAAAGAAGGCAGCAAACGAAAAGTCGATAAACTGAAAGGTTTGGTGCGTGTCAGTTGTCAAAATCAAACACTTGAGAAAGTCTTAAAGTTAAACTAAAAATTGACTTCGTGCGAGGTTTTCTGGTTTCTTATGTGAAATATAAGGAGTTTTTTGTCTTTTTGATTTTATGTTTTCAAATTGTAGTTTCTAGCAATTTAAAGACAATTTATAAATTGTTCAATGTTTTATTACTTATGAGGTAAGGTTAGACTGGTTAAGTAAAACCATATATAATACTGAAGTGAGTCCAGATCAATGGACTCACATTCCTGTTTAATTTAATATTATGTTTAGTTAACAAGCACTGCTATTGAATCTTAGGATTGAAATTACATTGACATTCGCTATACTCGTATCCCAAAGTCTTTCAAACCTAATAATTTCACAAGACAAAACATATCAAATATATTCACTACTGAGAAAAGCCTCTATATTCTGTATTAATTTGTGCATTGCTTTTGAAAAAGGATGCTTCATTTGTGTAAGAATGTCAAGTTCATAGAAATTCTTAAAAGCTACAGTTCATAAACAAAGATAAGGAAAAGACTTCAAAGAGAATGAAAAAAATAAGCTGTTGCTGAGATTTAAACATCATCATCATCATCATCATCATCATCATAGCCTTTATCGTCAGCGTTAAGCGCTTGAAAGTCTCGAAATCTATTACTATATACTTATGATTCAGGGCCAATCCATTTTATGATAGGGACAAGCATTTCTACAACAAACTATGAAACTCATATCATATCCTTTATAACCAGAGAGTCAATATCAGCATCAAAGCTATAGCAGCAGTGATGTCCGCCCGTTTTGCGGGGGCTAAGTTAAGTAAACTCACTCACACTACTATTGGCACTAAGAAGATGTGAGGATGTGAGATGTGAATCGATTATGTTAAGCTTGATGTGTTCAAAATAGCGAAACGACGACGACACAGCATCGTTGTTGCTTGCGTTTGGTTTGTTTGGTCCATAAAGTGTCATTATGTGGCCAAGGATAAAAGGATATTGTATGTGAATGTTCCAGGGTTATAACGACAATGAAGACGAAGACAAGAGAACAAACCAAACAAAAAAAAAAAAAAAAAAAAAAGAAACATAAACACACACAATCGGTAATCCCAAAAGCTAAAGTCAGGCATGAGTGCACAAACAAACGCAGCAGTGGCAGCAGCATCATCAGCTTTGGCATTGGCATCAACAACAGAGGCATCCACATCCATGACAATCTGAAGAATATGGATATATGTTTGTGACATTATGTGCGTTTGCACACACAAAGTCAAAGTCAAGTTGAATATAAGAAAAATTGTTTTTCATTACGTTGGAAAAAATTATATTAAAAAAAAAATTAAATGTGTACAAGTTGTATTGACATCCATGATTTGCTTAAAGAAGTAACTATAGAATTTTAACTTTCCGATACAAATTCTTTGAATTTGAAAAAAAACACATAACCATTTCTTAGACTATATTAAAATGAATTCTTTCCTAAGTTTTTTGCTTATAAAAAAGTTCAGTTTAATGTATATTATTTATTTTACTTATAAAAATACTTCACATACTTCAAATTTGACACAATCACATGACCACACTTAGACTTTAATGGATTGAAATCTTTCTAAAAGTTAATACACTTGAATATGGTCGGAAATTAAATAAGTTTTTTCTTATAAAAACACAAGGACATGACCACTTATTATAACCGTATATTGAACTTTTCAATTTTTGACTTATCGTTTATAATTTTTCTACTTTAAACACAAGTGAACAAAGGCAAGAGAAGCTGTCATTAAGATGTTGGGACATAAGAATGGTTCGTCATATAGTTACTTTTTTTTTTTTGTCGTTTATATACTCACATACAATTGTGTGTGTGTACTTATGAGTGTGTATCTGTCTATATGTGAGTTTGTGCATCTGAATGTATGCCAAGCACGTTGACATGTTGTCAACACGCTTGTCTAGGATCAAGTGAACTCGCGCCCATTTAACGCCCAAGCACATTTTTGATAAAGGTCGACATCAAGGCTCCTGCCTGACTGCCTGACTGCCTGCTGCCTGCTGCCTACATGTGAGCCTTCTAAGTTCACTTGAATTCAACGCATATAAAAGCAATCAAACATACAGAGAGGAGCAGATGAAACCTCATCATCATCATCATCGTCGTCATCAACAAAGACGCACAACAATTCTAGTTGACAACTTCACCAGCCATGAAATTCGATTGTGAAAATTGTTTGAAATATTTTATACATGCAAAAAAATATAATATTGTAATAATAATAGTAATAAAAAGAAATAGCAAAAGCAAAGGATGTGAAATGCATAAATAGAACTCACGGCGTATGAAACATCCACAACGAGAGAGAGAGACATCGTGTTAAGCTTAATCTTTGCATGCTTTAATGTCGTTCAAAGATTTTTGCATAAATATTTTAATAAAATGTTATGAAATAAATCCAATGAGAATTTATAAGCGAATCAACTGTCAGTTGATTTGAATTAAGTTGTTGTACTTAAGGACATACATGTACGTACATATATATGTAAAAGAAAATCTTGTTTCCTTACAAGTATTTTTTTTTTTGTTAAAATATATTTTACTATTCTATATAGAATAGAATTTTTTGTTGGAATTATTATTATTATTTACTTTACAAAACAAAAAATATTACCTTCACATTTTTAATATAGAAATTCCAGATGATGGTTAAATTGGATATTCACTTTTCTCGAAAGCACTAAAGCAAAAAAAAAAAAAAGTGTATAACATAATTTTTAATTTATTTTCAATGTTATTTTTTACACTTTCATGATGGAAATGGTTTTGGATGAAAGTGGATCCTGCTTGTTGAAAGGATTTTGTTTATTATAAATTTGCATATTTTTTCTTTATTTTTCTTTTCTTTTTTTTTTGTTGTTTTTTTTTCTTTCTTGTAATATTTTTGAATGTTGGCATTTTAATAAAATGTTGAACGAAATTTTATGGCTGACGGCTGAGTTTATGTGTATGTAAAGTAAGTAAGTTTATAAATGGAGAATTTATTAAAATATTTTTAACTTTTGACTCAATGTTTCTAATTATGGATTTCTTTTTTTAGTATTTAAAAACAACTCAGTTTTTTGTTATTATTTGAAAGTCAAATATTAAACAGCAACAAATTTCCATGGTTTAATGGCAAACAGTTACGAATAAATTGTCTACAAAAGTATGTAAATTTCTTTTGGCTTCTTGCTCTTTTATGTGAATATTAAATATTTTAATTTAAAAATGTTTTACTCATTTAGAAAAGTCCAAGGACAAAGTACTTATGCGAATTCAGAGATTTACAAGGATCTAAAGAGAAAGTGATATTGATTAAATAAGATATGAATAAAATAATGTTTAATATGAAATACAAATTAATAGAAAAAGAAATTCAATAAAAAATAATAGAGCACAAGATGCTGAAGCATTTGTGGTTCTAGAAATGTAGAATAAATCAGAATTACAAAGTTTAAATCAATCAAGATTCTTTATAACCGAAAATAATGGAAGGAAAGGTGAAAACAATGTTTGATGTTTTCGGATTACAAGAAATAAAAAAACAAGTATTTGTATTAAATCAAGAAGGCAAAAAGTAGCTTGCTTCCGATCTCTTTGGGAGTCAATAAGCAAGTAAAGTCAGAAAAGAAGTCCATTTAAGTAGGAACCCAAGCAACATGCCGATATTATTAATTATATCAGAAGAATTTAATATTAAACAAATTCAAAGATTAATTTATGAATTTTTCATATTTTTCTATTATTTGTTTTTTTCCCAGGAGATCAAAGATTTATATGTTGGCGAATATTCTTCCTTTTATATAATAATGATAAGCTTACCCGCTTAGCAACACATTCTAGTTGAAATACATATTAGGAGCAGATTATAAAGCAATTGATAGTGTTCCATATAATCAAATAGAAATTGGAAACTTCTCCTCTTCAAAATGAGCATACAATTTATTTTCTAAATAAACTGATTATGTATGATGCAATCCAGAAGGATCCAATATTATTGGAGTGTGAGTTTGTAACTCCTTGTTAAAAAATCTGAATGATATCCATTAAAACTTCACTCACTCAGAGTGGAATATTGAAATATAAAAACAATGCCATCAAAATAACAAAAATACAAAATCTCATTTCCTAACTCAAACACTTAAAGAGAAACCACTCTCGTTCCGTCTGAACTATGTAATCATTGAATGATTTTCTTTTACATTTTGCATTCCACTTCTTACAAATAATTGCGTTCATAAAATTTAAATCATTCGCATTTTTGATAAACTGTAGGCATCTGCTTCTAGAACAATAATTCACCAACCACCCAATTTTCTCATTTTTCTCAATTTCCCCAAAATTCCCCTAAAGCAGCAGCATAAAATACACAAATGAATATAAATGACTTAACGCTTCAAATGCTAATCATCAGCAAATGTTCTTATCACTTTGCTGGTCGTCCTAGTCTACCCACAAAATGTTATCTTTGTCTTTTATTCTATACAAAATATCTTTTCTTTTTCTGCTTTTTTTTTTTCCTTTTCTCCTTTAATATTTTTTGAAAAGACAATTTGTTTGGTTGTCTCCCAAAGTGCTACATAGATGGCAGAAAGGTACGATGAATACAGAAGAATGTGGAATAAACAGAAAGCATACAAAATGTCCACAATAGGCTTAGGAGGTTCTGCCACAACTGTCCAGTATCTCTGCATCATCCCCAATATTATCATCATTATTGTTACCATTATCATCGTCACTATGAAGTAATCTGTCTGTCTGTCACCTCAATCTTCTCAATCTCAAACTCATTTTCTCATCTTTTTTTTCTTTTTTGTTTTTTTTTTTTTTGAGAGAGTTTCGTTGATAGATTAACTGTAACGGTGATGGATCATTTACTTAAATTATTAAAATTGCCATTTCAAATTTCCAGTTGGTAAACATCCGTTGCCGGTGCCGTTGTCGTTACGCATTAGCCTGAAGCTCATCCAGAGTTCAACATTTCCTATATGGAAAACAAATCGATTTGTGGCCCAACATCAAAAATTATATACAATGTATAAAATATTGGATAGGATAACTGCTGCTCTCAACACCTCAAAATAAATGATTGAATGGAAAATATGACAAAAAAAAAAACAAAAATGTGAAATACAAATTCAAAATAAAACAGGAAAAAAAAAGATTGTATAAAATAATCACAACCAAAAAATAAGTTTCCTTGATTTTTATTATTTTTGTTTGCTTTTCTCTTGTTTGGTTGTGGAAAAGTTTCCGGTTTTTGGCCTTTTTTATGTATGCGTTTTATAATTTTATCAACATGAAAATCCATTAAAAAGTTTCTATCGAGCACATTTCCAGTTCACATTTTTATTGTAAATTCTTTCTGTACCTTCCATCTTTTTTTTTTTTTTCTTATTTTTGATTTGTTTATTTTTTGGAAAAAAAAAAGACATCAAACGGCAACAATTTTGTGAGCGTTAGTGGGTTTTTTTGACGGCACTTTTTCATCAATAATTTTGTTGATTTTTTCCAACTTGTTTTCTACTATTCCTTGACATTCATTTTATTGATGATGGTGGGTGACTTCTCGCTTTGTTGCCTTCAATGTTTCCTTTTCTTTGTTGAATAATATTTTGCTGATTCTCCTCATGGTTGTTCCTTAAGGTCTTTGTGGCTGGTTCCATGACGATAGCGCAGCAAGTGACTGGCTTTGGGTCAACATTCTTTTGAGAGAAACATTTTTATTTTCTTAATTTTTTGTTTTTTGTATATGAGTTTTACTCTTTTTGCTTAACTTTGTCACGATTGAGTGACAAATGGAATTTTGCTGATGTTTTAGATTTTGTGTTTGGTTTGGTTTGGTTCCGAAACAAAAAAAAAAATTGAGCTACGGCATTAGGCAAATGAAGCTATTTGAATTGGATCCCTTTTTTTTCTTCTTCATTTCCCTTATTTCTGGATATTAATAATGCCTTTGCTTACATTGTGCGCTTCAATGAGCTAGAAATATATATATATATATAGATGCCAAGAAAATGATTTGGAAATTGATTTTATATTTGTTAATGTCAGGCTTATGTAGATAGCCTCAACGAATCATATTTTAAAAAGCTTTCAGACTTAACTTTGGGTTCTTTTAGTTATTTTACTACAGTGAAAGGCAGTCAAAATCAAGGCAAGTTGATTGGGTTTTTTTTTTTTTTAAATTTTGATGAATATTTTAAATTTATTTGCTAATGGATCCGAGAATCCAATAAAAGAATTTGTTTCGTTTTCTTCATATTTTCTTTTATGTTACTCATATGCCACTGATGATGACATGATTTCCACACAATATTAATTAATAAACTTTAGCGGTTTCACCCTCTAATAAGTTTCATAGTTATGTACATATGCAATATACTCGTATCTATGTGGCCTTAATTGCATAATTAAATGTTTTCAAAGCATTCTGCATCATCCTTTGTGTCATACTTCCTTTATACCACTTTACAATATGTGTGTGTGTGTGTGTGAATATCCTTTCAATATATTGTAGTATGTACAATAACATGCCATTTGCTGTATTCAATTGCTTTTTAGTGACAATGTCGTAGGCGTACTGGAGTTGCGACAAATTGCATTGACATCACACATTGTTAGTTAGTCACATGATGATGCCACTGTGTCTGCTTTTGCTTCTGCTTCTGCTGCAGATACAATAAAATTGAAATGTAGCAAAATACACAAACTACACAAACATAATGAACATCATCAAGCTTCATCATCATAATCATCACCAGCATCATCATCATCATCATCATCATCAATATTGTTGAGTTGCGTTGAGTACAAGCAAGAAAACAAGAACAACAAGAGCAGATACAAACGAAAAGTACAACAATCTAAACAAAAACAATAGCAAGAACAATATTCAAAAACAACAACTGCAATGTTTTGCCTCAAAAGATACGTGAACTAAGTAGCAACAAGAACGTCGTCAACAAGCGTGTGACATGCACTCAAAATTGTTTACGTTTCAAGGTATGTACAATATATACATACATCTATCTATTTATATCCAAGCATCTTTTTGTCTACATATATACACTCATTGTGCATCTGTCCATATAGACATTTGTATCTACAACTGCATATCTCACCACTTAAAAGTCATTCACCCATTTTTTCCAGCTCTTTAATGTGACTGAGTTCTTGAAGCTTCTATATTCTGTTATATAGTTCAATATTAATATGTACATACATTGTGTGCCATTATATTTATACTCTTCCCTGCGAATTGTATTACATACATATAAGTTTGTCATGAAGTTTGTACAGGAAACATCGGGGATTCCATTAAATGTATAAATTTTTGATTAAGTTATGTCCGTCTGTCTGTTTGTATGTATAGAAAAGTAGTCCCACAGTTAGAGGCAAAGATCTGAAATTGTGCATGAAGTTTCCTTTCACCAGACACTGTACATTTGTCAGAATCACCCGAATCGGACCACTAGGTGCGGTACTTCACATACAAACATAAATGTTAAGTGAATTTTTGGATCGTATAGCTCCCACATATATACTTCGGTCATATTTGAAATGCTGAATCAAAAGTCAAATCAATAATGAAATATTTCTGCGTGCTCAAGCACAGGAGCCTTTTCTAGGGGTGTGCGAAGAGTATAGCAACTTTGGTAAAGCCGAAATTAACGTTCGTTTTTTCTTGTTTTCCTTGTTTTTTTTTTTTTTTGTTTTTTTTTGTTTTGGCGTGTTGCCCGCCTACAATAGTTCTCTAGTCTCTATTGTAGATACATAGTATCTATAAATTTGTACATGTTGCTGTAAGTAGGTGTTTGTGTCTGTGTGTCTGTGTGTCTCGGTATATCTACTATGTAAAGCAAATTGTAGCAATTTTTGTTAAATCTTTGTTGTTGGTGTTTTCATAGTAAATTGTTTGCTATAAATTTTATTGTCTTTCAAAAACGTGCTATTCTTCGATTACAGTGCTGGCGAAAATATTGTTAATACCAGTATGTAATAGTAAAGGCATTTTGCCAAAGACTTTGTACCCAAAAGTTGGAATGTTGAATGTTATTTTCATAAAATTCTATCCATTAGACGAGCAATAGATATTTTACTGATAAATTTTCAGTCTTGCTTTCCATTGTACACATATCAGCAACATATTCAGCAGAACTTTTATAAGTATTTAGTGCTATAAGCCTCATGTGAGATGATTAAAAAATGATCACTGTGTCTTTTCTATTCTAGAAAATAATTACTTTACATAGACCCTTTCTGGTCATGACTTCAGTTTCATATATAACATAATATATTCTAAGAAACAAGCAAGATCCATTTCTAATAATTGGAAACATAATGTGGGTTTTCAATGATTTGTTCTAAGCTTTGTCTCTTAAACATCATAACATCTCATGCTTTTTTTTGGGTTTATACACTTTTTTAGTATAGACTGTAACTGCAACTGACTTTTCCTCGTCATCATCATCATCATTCTTGTCTACTACTACGACGACTACTAAGTATCGCTTTAGGCGTACAGGATGTCGATCAGAATTGTGTATAGCACTCACTTACTCAAATACACACACACTCACTCACTCACTTATAATGCCCCATAATCTGTGCTCCAACCCCATGACATAAATATCAAAACCCTTCCCCTTACCTTTCTTTCCACCATCCCTTATGAGTATCTCTCTTGTTCAACTTCAAACAATGAGTACCGTTTGCTTGATTGTCTTCTCATCGTCAATGTCTGTTCCCCAAACTGACAACGTAAATTTCATACAATTTGTTATATTTGATGCGTGTGTGCTCCTGTTTGCTGACTCTTTCACTCTCTCTCTCTCTCTCTCTCTCTCTCTATCTATCTTTCTATGTATCTTCTTATTTCATTCTCTCCGTGTTATGTTTCTATAAAGATTTCACATGGGAATCACAAAATGACAGACTTCAATTTAGACAATTTATTTTATTAAGTCAAACGAATTTGTGGCACGAGCACGAGACTGAGCTATACAAAATATCATATATATACTAGAACGTTATGCAACATACTAATATTATGGAATCCAAGTAAAGCATTTTGGTCTCAACATTTTATTAGTAAATTGATGAAACAATTTCCGCTGAATTTAATGAACCATTTTGGGGCTGCCTACGGACTTCATTCAAGACTCTTATAGCAAAGTTATGAAAATAAAAAAAAAAAATTCTTAGTCCTTGCAGCTTGAAAACGGCCTTCTGGGCTATGTGAATCTTAAGTGGATTCTTGGTAAACTGGGTGATATAGGGACAATAACATAACAACATTTCCCTCTTTTAAGTATAAAATGACATAAAATGAAATTGGAAAATTTTCAATTGCCTTCCTATCATATAAACAAGAACGTGAACTGCTACAACGAAATAATCAAATGTGGGCAGACATAAATCTCTATTTATGTAACTTTTTCTCGTTTTTGAATTCACATATTAAATATTTATGGCACGCACAATACAATTTTACTTGAAGCCTTAAAATTATTGAATCTAATTAACTTAAATGAAATAAATGTAACGTTCGCCTAAATCAAAGACATCCAAGGACAGAAAGACAGAAACAGAAAGGGGAGAACTATAGAGAAAAATGAAACGACATTAAGATATAAATAGCCTAAAGGCGAGTTAAACCTACAAAAAGCTCCCTTTCCCTAAGTCCGTTTCTACGGTCACTTGTATCACATACACCACCGATTGGATCTTGAACCTTTAGGGTTTCATGCCTTTTGTTATAGTATTGTAGATTTGCCTTATTTCCTTCCAAGCGGTCCCAACAGCATCGACCCAAGGGAAAGCATAAAGTAGTATTTAATTTATGGATATTCGTCGGAAATATAAATTTACTTTAGCTGCTTTAATTGTAGCTAAATGTGTTTCGTTGTGCTACAATGCGGTGTTAAAATATGTGGTGTGATGAAAATGTGTCCAGTCAGATTATGTAAACCCAAGGTACCGTTATGCTTATTGTAATATAGAGTCGGTATATGTATTGTATATATGTATTTCTGTAATCTATGACAGGTAAGTCCTTTGGGCAGTTTCAAGGTCGAAATAAAATTAAGTATTCGAATTGCAATATCTATGAAATAGTCGGCTTAAAGATGCGTATCTCTGTTTATGTTTTTCAAAATGGAAAACTAAGTAAATCACTTGGGGCGCATTGTCTAAAGAGCCATGAATATAATGTGATGCAGTCCAATGGAACAAACAAAAGGACGACAGTTGAGGCAAATGAAAAATGAACTAAGCTAATTTGTAAATGTTCTAAGGAGAATTAGAAATTAATTACATAAAAAATAAATAAAAAAAAAAATAATTATAAGATATCGCAATATGCTGCAATATTTTAAAAGGTGTTTTGCAGGCATCACAATGAGCCGCCAAGCATCTTGTCTATCCTATTCAATTCGTTTCTTATTTGAGAATATTTTAAAAATTTACCTTTTTTCTTATTGCTTAAGTTTCCATGAAGAAGCAAGCAAGCTGGAATAGTTTAATTTCATTCAAAATTTTTGTGTTTTTTAAACTAAATCAAACAAAAATGTTATGACAATTAGAAAGGATATCATAAATCATAAAAACATAAACTTAATTTGGGCAATTCAATTGCAGTGAGTTAATTATTAGAACTCTTATATAAAATGAAAGTTTCATAAAGAAATCCTGTGCTTCCTAACTTTCTATAAATTGTATGCAATTCCCCTTTTTAAATGCTACAATACTAAACTTCCTCTCATCCTAAGTATTATATACAGTAAGTGACAACTATGATTCATAAACCACAAGTTTAATTTATAAAAATCATGTGCAAATATTTGTGCATCAATTAAAGAATTTTTACATGCAACATTACAATAGGAACAACATAATAAAATCAACAACAAAGACATAACAGGCATACAAAATGAAACTATTATATGAAACTGTATATTTGTAAATATTTTCACAGAATCCACAGAAAAAGCAAATAGTACAAAAACTATTCTACACATACAAGACTAGGCAAATAAAGTCATATCTGCATTATTTAAATAAATATAAATAACATAAAATATGTAATATTCTAGTAGTAAAATGAAAGCATATAAGAATTAAAGAATAAAGTCTAGGAAAATGAAGGGACTTAGAGTTAGAAAGGAGTCTGTAAACAATTACTTTATGTTTTAATTGCGACAAATCAAAACAAAATAAGCATAATTTTATACAAAACTTATGTAGCAGCTTCAAAAAACCAAGTTATTTTGTTTGTTTTATTAGGGTTCCGGACCCAAAGGGTACCAAAGGGAACCCTATAGCAGAAACTTCGTTGTCCATCCATCCGGCTTCGGGTCATATCTCATGAACCGTAATAGCGAGAGAATTGAAACTTTCATAGAATATGTAGTTCTATTCGGGCACTAGCAACAAATACTACAACAAAAATATTTTCAAAAACTTAAAGGGGTCCCCATACAAGAAACATTTTGGTTTGTATGGCAGCTCTACGATCCAGTAATCCCACGATCTTGAAATTTGGACGGTTGGTTGCTATATATCAAAAACTTATTATATTGTCGAAATTTCAATTTGATCGGACCACTAGGGAGGGTATCTCGCATACAAACCCCAATCTGGTAAGGAACCCATTGTGTACGAGTCTGACTCGCACTTGGCCAATTTTTTTCATTACATCTCAGACCATAAAAATTAAGTATACATCAATTGTTTCTTGTTTTTGTTTATTGTAAACAGACACTGTTCAGTTACAATATGTACATATAACCAAAAATAGTAACAGAAGCAGCAAAGTAAGCAAAATAGAAAATGCAGTCATAGAAGATATAAAAAGAAACAAAAAAAAAAAATAATTTTTCATAAAATTAAATTAAAAAACTTAGTTAAGCAAACATTTTTACACGTGGCTTTTCGAAACAATAAAAAACAAAGGAACGGCAAACTATAAATATAAACATAAACAAAGATGATACAACAAGATGTTTAACATTTTATATATTTTATTTATTTTTATATATTTTATTTATTTTTATATATATAAATGTAAATCCAATAATTGTAGAAGTAATATTAAAGTCTCATTTTAATTTATTTAAGCGTACATTTTCTTTGCTTTCAGGCATCTCAATGGACCCCTGAAATAGCAGATTGTCTATACTGTCCAATCTTGTTCTATCTTTTTCTATTTCATTGTTTAAGTATTCAATCCTGTCCAATTCAATCCAATCCGATGCAATCCTCTCTTATCCTTATATAAAATATCGAATAGAAAATCATCATTAGAAACTTGAAAAATCAGACAATACCATGACCATTAATAATAATTATAAGTACTATCACAACTGTAAATTTCAGATGTTGAAAGTCTAAAATGCTATAATTGATTCAATGTGGAAAAGTTAACAAACTTGAAACATCGCCATTTTTTTATTGTATAATATTAAAATATTATTATAGTTTGAACAAAAATATAGAAAAGTAAACACATTGTGATGAACTTTATCCTAAACAAAATAGCTAAAGTATCTTCATTCTTCTTTTTTCCACTAAACACTAGTACTATATTGTATTTTGATATCCTCAGACAATCTTAACCCACTTTTAAGATGTTAAAACCGAAACATAAGGAAACCTTGCAAGTCTATGATTTGACTTCTCTTTAGTTTGGCTTCTCTTGTTTATTATAAACAAGTTAAGAAGTCTAACCATAATTTTGATAACAAAGAACAAAAAAAAAATAGGAAAATGTTTGTGGCAGGGAACACACAGATACACACTTGGTTACTCATAAGCATATTCAGTGAGATAAGCGATACGCAACATATGCCAAGTTACTTGAAGAAGACCAAGTTTATCAGGAAATACATATAGTATCTATGTGGTATGCAACATTATTCCAGTCCCTATTTCCATGTATGCATATGTATATCTACATATCTATACAATAACATATCGTTGTATCTGTGTACATGTGAATGTGTAAATCAGCTGGTTTTATTGTAGAATTGTGTTTCTTCTTTCTATCTTTGAGTGGCTTACTCCAAAACTAAGTAAGCAAAATAATATAAAGCTCACTTGTGGCAAGCACACATACATATATACACATACCATCTTGATTATTATAAGGATATGTGTGGGCTTGTTGGTGTATCTGTTTGTTTGAAGTATGTAAAAGTAGTTGTAGTTGTAGTTGTAGTATAAGCAGGAAAAGGATGTGTGTTTTTTGCGTTTCTGTAACATACCGGATGCCTTCTTGGAATATTTCCTTGTTGCATGACTTGAGCTCTTTGTGAATTAAAAAATGAAGTTTTCTTTTATTGTTATTTTTCAGCAACTTTTTCTTCACGCAAACTTCTACTTACACTTAATTACAAGACAAACTTTGACATAAAATTATAGCGAAACTACTATAAAGCTTTTAGCATCCAATTTTTTAGTTTAATGAATCTGGTTTCTGCGTTTTTGTTGTGTGTGTGTGGGTGTGTGTCTGAGTACTTGATGAACGAGAGTAGAAAACTTTTGGTTTGCGTGAAAGAAAGTACTAAGAATGAGTAGTTCTATTGTTGTAGAACAGAGTTTCATAAACTATTACACACCATGGAACAATTCTGTATGCTTCGCTAACAAAAAGGTAAGAGATATTGAAGAAGATCGATCAATAAGTCCTCAGAAAATCCGAGAGATGGGGTTCGTAGCTTCGATAACATATTTTTAAGTTTAATTTATTACTAATTTTCTGTTGAAGTCTCAATATTATTGACCACATGGTCTCATTTTTACTCGTATTGTCAATAAAAGCAACAAACTTTTGTATATTTAAAAAAAAAAAAAATGCAAATAGGTGAATTTTGTGTGCCTATCAAGCATTATTTCTTGCCGAATCCAAAGCCTGATAAATACATACCATGGCACAGTGCACCATCAATTTTAATGGTTAAGAAAAGGGTTACTATTGTAAATTCTTTGTGGTCGAACAAGTGTCACTGAAAGTTCAGGTTGTCGAAAAGAATTGGCCACTTCAGAAATCAATCACCATGATAATACACATGTGTGTAGTCGCTATAGAAACACTCCATACATTAAGCTACGAACTGCTACCCTATTCAGCATATTCTCCAAATTTAGCCTTCTGCAACTATTTCCTGAATTCATGACTGAAACAAGCAACTACGATTTTGAGGAACTTGAAAAACACTATTATTTAGAAGGGATAAAAAAATTGGAAAAATGCTGAACTAAATATATCGAGTTAAAATGAGATGATATTTAAAAAAAAAAAAAGTGTGTTTCTATCTGTTTCTAAGGCCTTAGAGAGCGACCGTCTTAACTGAAATTTACATTATTAAATAAGGAATTAAATTTAGTGCTTTCAATTAAATTTTTCAGTATCCGAAATAGTTTAAGAATCACTGTTATAGAAGTTGATATATTGACAAAAGATTCCAAAAACAAATGGTAGAAAATCAAAATATTTAATTCCTTAAAATTTCAAATAAAAAACATTTAACTTTCGTTACAATGACTTCCTTCTCAACACTTTTATTATAAATTTTGTTTAAAGAAATCATACATATATATTTATTTTTTTTTTTTTTTTTTGATATGCAAAGAGGATAACTCTTTGTCATGTTTATTTACAATTATTTTATATTTTTACATTTCATGAAATAGTTTTTGTATTTATTTCATTTTTCAAATGAAAAGTGCGTAAACAAATATGAACAAAAAAAGAAATGAATAATAAATTTCAAATTTAAACAAAAGAGACAAATTAAATGCCCCATGGCGACTAAAATACTGCAATATCTGTCCAATTAAATTGTATAAACAAAGAGACAGCAATTGAAAAAGGATTACGAAGGACAGAAGGATAGTAAGTAATGAAAATGAAAATAAATAAGAACAAAACTGTTTTTGTATGTTTGTCAGTACAACAAAGAATATCAACGGAAAAATTTAATTAATTTGCAATTTCCATAAAAATTGTCACTGATTTTTATACGAAATACTTGCACATATATACAAATACTGTTGATTTTGTTATGTTTTATGCCACACATGCAATGCCACTGTAGCCTAACCTTTATACACAATATTTCAACTGATCTGCACTCAACTGAACTCAATATATTATTTCAAATGTATTTTATATATATACTCGTATAGAGAGGAAGGTCTGCATCTGATATTCACGCACGAAATGCAAAGTAAATTTGTATAAATTGTGTATGTGATTTGCTTTTCGATGCGTACATTTTTTATGTCATTGTTGCATAGAAAATACTGCGAAAATGAGGGAGAAAATAAAATTAAATTGATTTAAATTGATTTGAATTACAATAAGTTTTTTTAACATTTGTAAATATTTTATATTATTATTATTGTCGTTCATGAAAGCAAATATTGTAGGTGAAACTATAAAGTTCTGAAATTAGTGTTAAAGTTTTATTAAATTTCATTCGCCAAGTCAGCATCTCTCTATCGATAATGAATCCCATTTTTATTTCGACTGAATTCTAAATAAAAATTATACACTATATTCTACTAAATCAAAACCATTGCAAAGTATCTTAGTGATGGAAATAGTAAGTGGAGGGCTTATGCAATATAACATAATATTAATAAGAGCAGGATAACAGATACCCAAATACCCTTCATTTTTGAACATTTATAGAAAATGACCTTATTATTAGTGCCATATGCAATATGTTGTTACAAATAGACACTGACATGAGACCTCAGATAATTAATTCAATTAATTTTTTTTTTTTTTTTATTAAAATCTTTAATTATACTGTTATTATGAAACAACTTAAATTAAACTATATACAAAACAATAACAAAACAACTTATATTAACAAGTGGGAATAATACTAGTACTTTTAATATGATCTAGTAGGGAGGTCGACAGGATGCGGTCTTCTCAGCCTCCTCGCCACTCTGTCCCCTCCCTTTCTGCGTCGCCTTAAAAGCCGCCTGGCTAGATCGTTTGGATGATTTGCCAACCGATTAATGTAGTCCTTGGCCTGATGATTAATCACGTTGCCAATTTTTGGTATTTTCAAGTCGTGCTCAAGGTCCGCTGTGCGCATGAACCAAGGGGCCCCAGAAATCATGCGCAATGTCTTGGCCTGCAGAACTCTAACCTTAGCAATATTTGTTATTGCTGCTATGCCGTACACCTGTAAGCCATAACGCCAAGCAGGAGCAATTATTGCAATTATGCAGCTTATTAACAGGTAATGAAAAGGATATTCCCGGCGTTCAGAACCTTTGAAATGGTGTTTTCAACACGACAATTTGCCAATCCATCGGTTAAAGCTTGGATTCAAGCCAAGAATGTCAACTTACTACAATGGCTTCTGTATTTGCCAATACCCAATATTATTGAGAATGATTGGGAATAGTTTGGAAGATAATTTCAATTAAAAACAACATTGATAAATTTGTCTGAAGTTTCCCTCAATTATCTTAAAAGGCCTTATAATTCCTTGCCAAATTGTCTCTATGAGATCAATTGAAATAAACGAGGATGCATCCTATATATCATAAGTATTAAATACATTTTATTATTAAGCTAAATTGTTACGAATTTTTTGACTTTCTTTTAAATTACTTTTATGCTTATTCATGTGAGCCAAATAAAAAGCAGAAATAAGAAAAAGTTAAGGTTGGCATACTCTTCACGCACCTCTAGAAAACGTTTTTGCTTACACCCTTGTGACTGAGCATACAGATTCATCATTTCATCATTGATTTGACTTCAACATTGAGACCAAAATATTTGTATGATCCAGTAATCCTAGGACCATTTGCATGGTTGATGAATGAATGTGGGTCAGGCACTTATAATGTCCAAATTTCAATTCAATAGTACACAACACAAAAAAGTTTTTCTAATAACAACCTGAATTTGACATAAGTTCGAACCCTCTATAAAGAAGTCGTTCGAGCGAACAATCAATTCATTTTCATTATTGGATAGACGACACAAAAAAAATATTTATTTTATGTAAAACTATATGTATGTACATATGTTGTTTTTAATATTTTCTATTACCTTTGATACCATATTGATGTTCAATAACGTTTTGTAAAATATTTTCATCTATAGCCATGGTAAACATTTATAAAATCATTCCATGCCTATTCCATCAAAGGTTCATTTCGACAAAATTTCTTCAGTCAACTGATTAACTTTTTGAAAGTTATCCAATTATGTTAGAGTACTAATTTCTTGAAACAGTTCAACTTTCACATCTTTCCAACCATCATTTAGTCTCTCTCTTATGGCATCAAGCAATGAAATTGACAATGAAACGTTTTATTCTACTTCTGAAATGTTCTTCAATATTCTTTTTCTGATAAGTTGCTTCAAGTTGAATAAAATGCTTTGGCTGTAAGACAAAGTCATATTCGTCTTGTGCATGATAGATGTCAATTAATAACGAGATATACAACATTTTATAAGGAAATGTATTGTCTAGCTTCAAAAGCCATTTCTCATAAATTTCCATGACCATCCATGCTTTTACATTATTTTCATAATGAATTTCAAGGGCTTTCAGTCCTTTGAAGCATCTCTCATTTTAGCCTTGCCTATTACAAGCAGTTTCTTCTTTTCTGTCAAGTGAAGTTGTTTCCCATCATAACAGGTATTCCAATAAACTCATTACAGGGGGATTATTTTATATGAAAAAACTGAATTCTTTGCTCTTGGGAAATTCGACTGTATGTATTTCCTATATATATTTTATGTACTCTCCATACCTTTAATGAAACTTGATATCAAATGAATTATAATTTTTTTTTTTATACATTTCACGCTGTAAACACTTCTGACTTAATAATGTTAAGACACGTAAACGCACACATATACACGTATACATATGGTACATACATACATACATATATCGTGTCAATTTGTTTATCACAGAAACAGAACCTTCTTCTCTTTCCAAAATAAACACTTTTACCAATTTCCGTTTGTCAATGTTATTGAGTAATGTCATTAATTGACAGTAAAAATCAATCATATGACATTTTAGTTAGATTGCTTCACTGTCTACTTCGTTTACTCTTCTTCAAAATTTCCCAATTGCATCAGTTGCATTCAGTCAGATGCATCATATAACTCACTCCAGTTATGATGATAAGTTAAGTGCCTTTCAATGCCCACTGTGTGCCGACCTTTTTTCTGATATTTCATTTGTCAGTTTTGTTTATTTTTTTTTTTTATAGCCGTCAAAATGGCGGCAAATTCAAATGCCATAAAATCTTTTATTTATGTACATATTTTATTTTTATACATTTATTTTATTTAATATTGTTTTGTTTTTAAAATTCATTGTTGTTATTTTTCCAATGGAATTTTTTTCTGTGTGCAAATTTTTTTGTGTCAACACAATTTGTTTAAATAAATAAATAAATATATATTGTAAAAATGAGGACAAAATCCTTCACTTTGGATTCACTGGCAATTGAATACCCTTTCACAATAGTTTTTCATAAGCATAAACTTAAATGTAAATGAGATTTGAAACTTTGTTAAAAAGATTTTTAGTTAATGTTTAGACATACAAATTCTGACATCTTCTTTGCCTTGAAAATATTTGCCATGTCAAAATGACCCAAATACCCTTTCTCATACAGTAAGCAATGGGTATATAAGCGAAACAATTTATGTTCACATTTATTTGTTTTTCTGATTATTATTACGTGTTGCGATAATAATTTCATTTATTTATTTATTCATACCAACATTTTTTTTCTTCTTAAGCTTTTAAATCAAATAAATAATTCAAAGGGACAAGACGTTTTTATTGTAGCAAAAAATATAGACATCGAATAGATGTAATAAAATAAAAAAAGGTTTTACTGATTTTTAATAGACGACAGACAAACCATCATAAAATATTATCCCAATTTCACTTAAAATATTCTTCTTTTATCAAAATTGTTAAATCATTCATTTATAATATTTTAAATTATGTTAAAGGAAAGTATTTTTTAAATGTCATGTGAATAGAAATTGAAATCATCTGACAAAGTATTCAAGCCTTTTTCACCTCAACAACAAACTCTATTCTATTCGTTTCTCTTAATTTCATAGTATGCAAGAAATGAAAATTTAGGGTAAAAAATTAGTTTTTTTAGCAACCTTTACAATATTAAAAATATTTATTAAAGAAAGAAAAATATTGTGAAACTCAAAATGGAAAATATTTAAAAATTTCATAATTAATGCTGTAGAATTTTGCTTTTTAATTAAACCATTTAACACTTAAAGAAACAAACACACACAAAATAAACGTTGTATACTGCAACGATGAACAATTTTAGTTGAGCGATTTTTTCGCTTAGCTTCGCGTTTTATTTAGAGCAAAGGATAAATTGAAAATGGGGTAGAGACGGAAATCTAATAACAAAATTAAAATTGAAAATATGATGATGGTATGAGTAGTTCAGTTCAGTTCAAGTCAATTGCATCAAATTGTATTAACTTTATGAAAATCAGACATCGAATGGGATGTCCAATGGCATCATGGGATTAGCAAGAAATGAAATTTCTGAGATTGTGCGGTTCATATCTTTCACATTAGAAAAAGAATAGAACTCCATCATTAGTTTGATATTGACAAGTAGTTTTAACGTAAATTTGTTTTGATTTACATGGGGTAAAAGCAGACTTTGAGCTGTTATGCTCCCTCTTTCCTCCTTGACGTAATGCTTTGCGGTAGTGCCAGGGGGACTGTAGGACTTGGGACGGTGGGGTTTAGTGGGTGCAAGTCCCACACTTCGAATAGTAGATTCGTTCGGCTTTTAATGCTTCCCCATCGGTAAAAAAAAAAAAAACCCAGAAAATTCTTAATAATGCCGGAGCTTTGTTGATTTAGCGTTTATTTAAGTTATTTATACCATCATATGCCTGCAATGCAAATAATAATTCCACATTACATGTACTGACATTAAGGATCTTAGAGTATCTTAAACTTTCTGATATAATGAAACATAAATATGACTTTTTATTTAAAATTACCACCGAATATGCAAACAAATATTAATAAATGACCCTTTAATTTTCGTTTTTAAGTCCTAGAATGTTGTAACATTGAAATCCATTTTAGTTTATCATAAAAATTTTACTTTCCTAAAAATATTCTTGTTTAAACATTTTCGTTACAATTTTCACACATCATCATTTTCCAGAGTAATTTGCATATTCTCACTAAATGAAATTTGTTTGCACTTTTAGAAAATTTTTCATTTCTTTTCATATTTGTTAAAATTATTTTTCTTTTTTTTTTTATTCCTTGCCATTGTTTAAGTATAGTTGTAAGAGAAAGAGAAATAAAGAGAGGATGATAAAAAAGGAAACCCATTTAAAATATTCTTATGCACATATGCACTTTCTCATTTTCATTTTCTCTATATGCAGAACCACTTACTCTACTATTCTATATAGACCCAAGTGTGGCGTACTTGAAAAAGCATTAAATGCAAAATGCTTTCAAAGTTGTTGACAAGAATCGAAACGAAAAAGAAAACCTTCAGAGGAATAAAAAGAAATAAAAAGTAGTGGCGAGAAGAAAAAAAAAACAATGACGATTGCTCAAAAAAAAAAAGAAGGAATAGATTCATTTAAAGTGACGTGTGTCGTTTTATCGATAAAAGCATTTGAATCAAAACAAAGATTGGGATAAATCCTTGCTTGCGAAAGAGAATTCACTTCATGAGCACTTAACTTCTTGATCACCCGTCACAGTGATCAGTTGACTTCTTGCTCATCAAAGTCAAAGGAATCAGACATTTTTTATTCGAATAAATCTTTGCTATAAAAAATAATCTATATACCTATTTATTTTGATTATTATGATGGTCCTTTAATAACTTTTTAGGAAAAAATAATAAATAATACATTTTTTTTTAATTTTATTTTTCTTGGTATATTTAGTTTAGCATTTTTACAAATATTGAATCCCTTCCAAATAATAAGTTTTCTCATGTCATCAAAACAGGTGTGTTTTTCAGTGATGAACTCATCATTCGAATAAAATCTTTTTTATCTTCTGGTGTGAAAATAGAAATTAGTTACAGAGAGCTAAATTACTTTATTGGGGGTAATAGTTCGTAGTTTAATTTATGGATTTTTCCCAAGGCGACTACACACGTGTATTATTACTTTTTTCTTCACCAAATGCAGTCATTTCTAATTCAAATCTTTGTCAAATCAGTCCGTCAGTTCCGAATAATATTCGGCGGTGATGGTTTTACCTTTTTAAAGCTAAACGATGTGAATGACAAGTGCATCCAAAAAAATGGCGCCATAACCTTGTTGGCCGACAGACTCACCTTAGCCTTCTGTGGTGCACGTTCACCAGGAGAAGTCAATTGCTTTGAGTGTTCCTTAGTCTCTAGTGTTTATTGATGAATAAATGTTTCGTCCAAGGCTCAAAAACTCATTCGGATTGTGGTTGAATATCGCCAAACACTCTTTTGAAGTGATACACAGTTGCATATCACCTCACTCACTTTCAATTCCCGATCGTTCATTATCATTCCATTGATTTAATCGAAGATTTCCGGAGTGACCTCCACGATACGGACAACAGACAAGATGGAATACCATGAATATTAGTCGTTAACTTATTGAATCCATCGATTTATCTGAATTATAAAGTAGACTCTATATTTAGAAGTCAATGTTCTTATAAACGTGTGAAAGGTATTTCAACGTGTATGTATTATTTTTATAATATTGTAAACTCTACATGCATGACGTGACTATCAAATGTGCAAATATTCAAGTCTCTGGGTTCTAGGTTCTAGGCCATGTTAATTGAGTTTGCTTTGAAAACTACGAGAAGTTAGCAAAGGAAGAGACAATTAGAAAATTGATGGTTTCACAAATAAGTTTTTTCAAATGAAACACGAAATTTGAAGCAAGTTCCAAATGATTGATTTTTCATATATCTAGATCAATATAATATAAAAGTAATCGAACTTTGCATTTTCCATTCTACTAGAGCTTACGAAAATAAATTCCAGTCCAATTAAAACACTTGAGAAATAATCAAGAACACTTTAAAACTCGCTCAAACAAGTAGAAAGCACTTAAACCACTGCCACTTTCATCTTTAGCATAGTTTAAGGTTATTTTCTATTTTTTTGGCCCCAAAAATTTTTTTAGCAAAATTGTTGAGCACAAATTTTCTTATCCACTACTCTGCTCGAGCAGAGCGAGCAATTTTCAAAATGAGAAGAAAATCAAATAACTTTGAGCATATTTTCAGCTTTACTTGCCAAGCTCATGGTTAAATCTTGATTGCAAAGTTATATGCACGTTTATTTCATTTTTATTTCTACCCTATAGTGAAGAATCAAGGGCGATGAGAAGCAAGAGAACTTAGCAGACATATTGCAACCAAACTCCTGTTGCCGCCCATCATGTCCCTGTTTTTAACTTTGAAGGCTTGGGTTTGTTCTTAGTTGGTATTCTTTTTGTTTGTTTTTTGCATAAATTTTAGGTTTTCAGTATTCCATTTTTTTTTTTTTTTTTTGGTTTTTTTGTGGTTAATATTGTATATTTTTTTTAGCATTAATAGATTTGAGTAGAAAAGTCTGCTACCGTTGGATAGAAGTATAAAAGTATTTTAACCTTGATGTTTTCATTTTTTTTTTAAGTAAACATTTTATTTATTTATTTCGTCTCTCCACTCTTTTCTTTTAATATTTTTTTCTTTTTCTTTTTTTTTTTTTTCTATTAAATTCTATGTTTTTTTTTTTTTGTTTTTGTTTCTATGTATTTTTGTATTCGATTTTTTTTTCAAGCTGTCTGCTTTTGGTTACTGTAAGTCGAATTAATGCACATGAAGGCCATGCTTTGTCTGGCAGACAATTGATGCTGACGCTAAACCACTATGGAGGAGATATGGAAAGGTTGGCAATTTTGAAAGTTGAATGCACTGATGACTTTATAGACCAAGGATATCATACAAAACAAGCAGTTGCATTTTTCTATTTATTAGTTATTTGTTTATTTCTTCAATATTTTCTGGTAGACATAACATATTGAGTATTAAAAAGGAATACTATGCTTATACAGAAATCACATTATTTTCATGTTTATGTAAGTTATCACGTAAGGATCTACGTTACGTAGAGTCGTGGAAGACCTAGACTTCATTATATCGCTTGCACATGACAAATTAGGGTTGCTTTAAATGATAAAAAAGGAAATGATAAATGAGTTACAGCATTTCATAACACTGCGATGGTGACGAGGTCCTTCCTCATTGCCTGAGCCATTCCGTTGGGAGTCAATGAAAAAGTCAAGCTGAAAAATGCGAGCTTCAAATCAATCGATGTAGTGTATAGGTTGTGCGGCGTACATGGATATCCAGCGGTGGCATCCAAAGTTTTAGTATTCTCTTCTTCTTCTTGTCGACATGTTTTTTTTTTTTTAACTCCTCTCCCAGCTGCTTTAATAACAAAGCTACCCGCATTCATAGTGATTAGCACCATGTCAGCTGATCGCTGCGATTATTATTATTATTATTATTATGAGTCATTACAATATCATATCAAAAAGTATTGTTACAAGTTTTTCGGTTGACAAGGTATTATGGAATAAGAAGAGACCATCGAAAAAATTTGACATTATATCTTTGATGAATATTTATTAATTTCATTAATGAAATGCAAAAAAGAAAAATGAACAAAACGAAATAATGTTGGTGGAGTCTAGTTGCTTTTTGGTTTAAGCAGGAAGACAATTTTAAGATAGTTTCAGTATCCACACATGTTTCTAAAACCATGATAGGGTTTTAATAAAAATAAAAAATGAATATAAACAGAGGAAATGCAGTTTTCCGGGAAATGGCAAATATAGAATACATTCTTGTCTGACTGTAAATGACACTAAATGAAAATGAAACTTTGCATTTCTTTCTAGTTGCAAAAGGCCTTTGGTTTATTTATATTTTGCCTATAGAATAATAGAGAAATTATTTCTTATTTAGATTTAATGATTTATAAGCTTAGTTAAAATTAAATAACACAAATTTTAAACATATTTTTATAAAGCTGCCTCATTTGAGACTCAATGAAACAGAAAACCACATTTTCATTTAAAATACTGAATCAAAAAGTAAAAATCACGCAACAATATTCAATTAATTGGTTATAAAATGCTTTAAAACCATCGCCTTTTGTTATAAAATCAGTTTAACGAGGCGTATACGTAACATAATTTAAACTCAAATAAGCAGACGAGACATAGAGTGTAAATGCACAAGTACTCGTACATCAATTCCAAACATAATTTCATCATGAAATTTATCGTTTTATTGTACATACAACATGAAGTCACTTTAATGGCATCATGATAATTTCTACATTAGTCGGGATGATGATGCTGAGGATAATGACGATGATGATAAAGATATATTGTTGTTTTTCTTTTTTTCAGCATGTGGCCTTAGTGTGGCTTTGGTTTTCACTCTATTATGGCTTGGCAACGCGCATAATAAATACATTAGATGAATGTCGATAATGGTGATGATGGCAACAATTGTAAGTATGATATTCTACCAGCATCCAGCGGCTTCACAACATTGATAAATGCTGCAAATATAATACAATTATACACAAATTCAATATCCTGTGGCTGCTTTGTTGTCATCATTATCTTATTATAAACAATCTTCCTATGTATTATCATAAACATCATCATCATCATCAAACATACATTCACTGACTATGAAATCATATAAATCTCATCATCATCATCATCATTTGAGTTTGAAACTCTTTAACTCTGATTTACTTTTTTTATTTTTGTATATTTATGTGTTTGCCTTAACTTTTACTTTCTATTCATATTTATTTTGCCTTACGGTTAGTTAATTAAAATATTATTTTATTAATAAAAAAAAAAATTTCATCTTTCTATCATTTTCTTGAATTTTGTTTTATTATTTTTGAAATTATTTCGTTTGCAACTTTTCCATTTAACTTCTGCCATGCTAAAACATTAAAAGACAAATTCCTTTATTTCGTATTTGTATTTTATATATACAAGTGCAGAACTTTTAATATAGTTTCTAAGTAAACTTTCGTTTTAGGTTTAAGTTGCTGCTATACAACTTTGTCGGAATATGTGTTTGTCTTACACAAGTATAAATTCATAATTCTATGCGAATTTTAATTGAAAATTTATAATAAAGTTCGAATAGTTTCAAAGAAGTTTCAACACAGAAATTTATTGATATTTATTTTAAAATTCAAACTTAGAAATGAATTTGTTGCAATGAACAAAACTATTGTACAATATAATAGTTTGATGGATATTTGGTATTGATTTATGAAATTTGTTATTGAAATAGAAAATATACTTACTAACAATAAAAGTTCCTTTTGATAGTCAACTAATGGAAGTGATATTTATCAAATCAAACTATGATAAACAAAGAAACTAATGTACCTAAACTAAATACCAATGAACCTTGAAATTAATTTACTATTGTAGTTCAATATCAATAGCAGTGACAAATTTACCTTAGATTATTTACTTCGACGAGATTTCCAGGATCATGTTAGTATATGGGTTACTATTTTTAAAGTATTTATATTTGAACTAGGAAATTAAAGTAAAGAATAATAATCCTTGGACTTAGATGCGACTATTTAATTCCATGATATCCATTTCTTAAGTATCTTTTATTATGAAACTCTGGAACATTATGCAGTTTTTACCTATTAAAATTTAAATCATAAGCAGAATTTAAATTTAAAAGGAAAAAGAACTTATATCTAATAGAGAATACAAATATTGCAATCTACTTATCTAAAATCTAAGACAAGCTGCATTTCTTAACAATATTTCTTAAAGCATTTCACATTTCACACTTCTTCCATTCCTTCATTCCACCATCTAAGACTAAACAACAACAAAGACAGTGTGGATAGATAGATGGATAGAAAGCTGCTTGTCTAAGATACACTTATGGTAGATACAAAACACAAGAAGCACAAGGCACTAGAGAAAACCAATTGGTTTACATTTATCCATTTTTTTTTTTTGTTTTTTTTTTTTTTTTTTTGTCATAAAAACAAAAAACAAAACTTCTATAATAAACAAAAGAGAAATTCTCATTTAACAAATTTTTAATTAACAAACCAATTAGTTTGCTGTTATACCAACTAAGAAATAGATACAGATACCGATTCAGATACAGATACAGATACATGTTAGTTAAATGAGTTAGTTATAAGTTTTGTTATAACAAAAAAAGGAAGTTCAAACTTATGCAGGATATTAAAATATAGAAAAACAAATAACATTGACCTAAATCAAGTGAAGACATTTGAAAACTACTACATACATAGGTTTGTATTGCGAGTTATTGGATATGATATATACTTACTCGTAGATAGAATCATTTACCAAAGCCACAGAAGAGTCAAAGTGGACAAAGTTTCTGAAGCATACGAGAGTAAAGTAGTACATACATAGATAAAAAGATGATGATAACTTACAGAGAAAGGACACAAAAAGAAACTGTTGGTTGGTTGACTGGTTCGGTTTGATTTGGTTTTTGGTTTGCTTCGTTGGTTGGTTAGTTGAGTGTATTTTACCTTTTCGGTTTCATGTCACAAAAGTAGCAATTTAGATAAACTTGTTAGACTAAAAACTCAGCAAAAATCAGCAAAAGGCAACAGCAAAGAAAGTGTTTTTTCTCAAGTCTATCGAAGGCAATCAGAACAATCTGACAGACCAAAGTCTATTTCAGGCTAAAAATCCAATAAACGCAGATGTCATTTCTAGTCCAGTTTTTGCGTTTTTGCAACGTAATCTTTGTTTGGAAGAACTTGATTTAGTAAACTAACAAATCGGAATAAAATAAACAGTCAACGTCATCACTTTTATGTTACATTTAAGTAGTTTCAGTCTCTGTGAGTTGAGTTGAGTTGATTTGAGTTCAACTAAGTTGATTTGAGCCAATAAGAAAAGCCAAAAGAAAAAGAAAACGAAAACTTTTCCTTATAAGAAAACAAAATACACAATATACGAAATGGAAAGTTATGTATTACAATATATATATATATATATATATTGTACTTTCTCCTCACTCAACTCTACACCAATCTATGTACAATAAATGAAGGCTTCAACTCTAACGAAGCAAACCCAAAATATGTATAAAAGAAAATGAACTCAACCAATAAGCTTTTCAATATCAATCTATCTATATCTTTTGCTATGCGCGTGTGGTCTTTGTAGTTCTATATGGTACATGAAACAAATACACACAGCAAAGAGGACAAGGATATTGTGGTTTACTGATATTCCTAACCTTTTCACTTTATTTTACCCATAGAAAATATTCACAAGCTTCTAGTGAATTGTAGATACAAATTTTTCACACACAACAAGCAAATAAAGTATACTGTATCAAAAACACAGAGTACAAGAAAATAATCTCGAAGCATTTTTTCTTTTTTTTTTTTTTTTGTGCTAGAAGTGTGAGAGTACAGTTGTTTGGGTTATGGTAGAAGTAGTTTTGTCTGTTTTGTGGTTGCTGATTTTTTAGGTTAAGGTAGAATATGCATGTCTAATGTATGTCTTGCCTTGCCTTGGCCTGAACGCCTCCGGTCTTTGGCTATGACCAAACATATTCCTCTACTTACAATCATACACAACATATATCCTTTCGTTTTCTTTTGGTTTGCATTTATATATACAAACTTACATATACATATGTATATGTATGTATTGTATGTTAGTGTATTTGTTTTTTGTTTTCTTATATTTTTCTTATTTTCTTTTGATCATGAAAATTTTATTTTGCCAAAAAAACAAATAGAGATTTTAATTTTGTTAAATGTAAGATTTTTACTTCAAATCAAATTTATTGAAAATAATGAGTACAAAAATAAAAGATTGTGCTAGGTTATTTTATTAAAACTCTGTTTAGTTGAATCTAGGTTTTATTAAGTAAAAATCAAGTTTTATTCTTCAAAAGAAATTGTATTTTCTTGTTAAATAAATTGTTAAAAATGTTAAAACTTAAAGTACAATATTTCCCAACTCTAAGATTTAATATTAAGTGACATCCAGTGTTTTGAAGACAATAGAACACAAAAATATCCTTCATATCTATTTTGTTTGATAATATACATTTTTTAACGTAACGCAATTGGATAAACCATATTTTTTATATTATTATTCGGTCTGATTTAGATCTATGCAATCTACAGAGTAATTGGATTTTCTATTCTAAAGAAAATTGCCGATAGTTGACCATGCGAGAAACATGGATTTTCTAAATTTAATCCAGAATTTTTTTTTTGTTTGTGTTGATTGTCATGCACAGGAAACTGTAAACGTTTGAATGTGAAGGGCGAATCAGTAAAAAAGTAAAGTTTTATCTGTGGGAAACAGCAATACGAATAACTACTTCTGTATATAAAAAATTGGCCAAGTGAGAGTCACGCTCATACACAAAGGGTTCCGTACCAGATTCAGGTTTGTATGGGAGGTACCCTCCCTAGTTGGCCGATCAAATTGAAATTTCTACAAAATAAGTTTCTGATATATAGCCATCAACCAGCCATATTTCAAGATCGTGGGATTACTGGATCGTACAGCTGCCATGCAAACCGTCCGTGTACTTCTATTTCGACAATAAACACAAGTAATATTTTTTAAACATTTTTTCAAAAAACTTTTGCTTCAATATGCAATGCGCACAGTTTGCACAGCACGAAGCGGCGCTCTTTTGTCCACAGTTTTGTTAGCATTGACTGTGCCACTCTGAGCTGCTCAAATGTTAACTGGCAGTTTATAGAGGATTAAGCGACTCGCTCTTGGCAATTTTTAAAATGAAGTAACCATTTTATTTAGTTTGTGATTATTACAAAAAAATTTAAATAATATTAAAAAGAATTGCACTAATTCAATTGTATTTATAGTGTAAATATTTCATGTAAATAAGTAAACTTTAGCCCTTAATTATTATTGCTGCCAGTCCTTTAGTAGCTAAGCGATCCCCAGGGGATCTGAGGACGATAGCAAAAGCATAAATATTCTGTTTAATAGTATGCTGCTTCTATTTAAAACGCATTAACTCTTAGCACAATCAGGACTTTACTCGGACAAAAAATAGAAACAAAAGCATATCAAGAAACAAAGTAAGCGTTCGTTGTTCTCACACTAACTGAAGGACCAATATTTGAATAAGTTGGACAGTGCTTTAGATTTTAACTGCAGAATATTGCTGATAATATTATAGAATGTGGTAGTTTTGGAAAATCCAACCTAAATGTTAGTGAAACTTCTCATCTGAATCCTTCATAAATACATGAAAACTTTTGTGATGTGATGAAATTTGACCCCGCTTAGATGAAAACCCTTTTACTTTAACAACTTTAAAAGCATCACAATTGACCTTTAAGGTCAATGTATATATCATAAGTATAGCTGCCATGTAAAAGAAATAATATTTACTTTTATTTTTCTTTCCTTTATTATTGAATCTTCTCTTTTTTTTTTCCTTAGAGGATAAAATAAGTTTTAAAATCTTAATCAAACTATTACAGTCCACTCACAACATTGTTAACAACAAGGAATTGAATTCTGGATGCAAAATATTCATAAATGAATATTAAAATTAGACAATTCACTTGTTTGTAATAAGTCATAGAAAAACCAACTGAATAACCAAAGATTAAATATACAAATAATAATAATAAATATAATCTTATTTTATTTTATCGTAACTATTACCATTTTAATGATATCCAGATACTTGCACACCCAATTTACTTCCTTACTTTCAAATGAAAGATATTTCACGGTAATTTTCACTTGCCTTTTTTAATGAAGGTACTTGTGTAAACTAGTGTACTGAAAGTTAACATATTACAGCTTTACTTACTACATCCTTACTGCCAACTATGTTAACAGCACTCACACACACACACACATATATATATATACATACACACGATCGCACACATCATGTTGCAAATTATGCAATTAACCCATTTCCCACAAGCGATGCCATATAACGTCATCATACAAAAGGCAAAGCATGAACTAAACTTTGTGTTTATATGCCAGCAATCGAGACACGAAGCCAAATGAAACGTGCAAAAAGCATCATTACCGAAACAGCACCAACAACAACAGCAACAATTATAAATACATAAAATCCATGAATATCACGGAAGGGAGGCACCATCCAAAAAGAGAAATAACTGCCAGTGAAAACCAAGCGAGGACACACACACTGCATCAAGGTAACAAGGTTTGCGTTTGCGTTTGCTTCTCGTTGTTTCCGCCGATGATGTGAGCAAAAATTGTGCGCTTTTTAACTTTAAATATCCGCAAGCATGCAAATCTTTTCCATAAATTTTTCGTAGCTCAAGTCGTTAGCTTTCTGGTTCCTCCACTCTCTGGCAAACAACAGCAAAACTCATTCGTGTGCAACCGCAAGCAAGAATCTTTTACAACCACCCCACATTTACTAGATAGTATTGTATATATTTTATAAAGAGAAAGTAACCAAATGAAAGGAGTAGGTGGCAATTTTTTTTTTCCTTTGTTGTTGCTTTTAAACTGTTGCAACAGAAAAGAAAACGAAAAAAAAAAAAAGAAAAGAAAACAGCAAAGCGCAGCAAAAAACGAAATCTGATGCTCCAATTAAGTATTATGTCCTTGGAAGGATAATGTTAAGTGGCGCGTGAAATTACATTAATCATTGATGAGATTTGCTGGTGGAGTACAACTACAAGCACAACACAACTCAATTCAACTCAACTCAACTCATCTTAACTCGACCCGACTCGACTCGACTCGGCTCAACTGAACTCAACTCAATGACTTACAGAGGCTACGACTATGGCGATGTAAGCAAAGAACTTATGGCTCAGAACTCAGTACGAGTACTATAGAAAAGTATAGAATTGCAGTTCATGCTTAAACTCCTTTGTGTTATAGTTGTGGATTAAGTAGAACTCGGCAAGTGTCGCCACACCAAAAGCAACAGCAATAAATGGAAACAAAAAATTAAAGGATTTGCCTGACAAAATGGGAACTTTGCTTGAAACTGCTACCTAACTACAATAAGTACAAGTATATATATATAAAGGCTGCTTGCATAAGATGTTATGTTAACTGGGTTAAAATGATGATGTGGTTATTTTCAGTTAAAAGTTTCTCAAGTGAAACATAATTAAAAGAGAAATTCTTAATGAAAGTTTTTTGTTTCTCTTCAATTTTTATTTTAACAAAGATTTCTTTGTTGTCGCTTAATTAAATAATTTGAAATTAAATAATAAGAAAGTTTCCATTTCTTAAAAATTGTTTTAAAAAATATTATTTGACCAACAAATGCGACATTAAGAACAAATGATAAGAAAACCCAATATTAAATACGAAAAAAAAAAAAAAATGGCCTGAATTGGTCAATCGCAAAAGTTTCATATTCCACCAGGACAAAGCTAGACCGCATACATCTTTGGTCACTCGTCAAAAACTGAGAGAGCTTGGCTGGAAACTTTTGATGTATCCACCATAAAGCCCTGACTTTGTACCATCAGACTACCATTTGTTTCGGTCCTTGCAGAACTTCCTAAATGGTAAAATTTTCAAGCATGATGACTCTGTGAAATCGCATTTGGTTCAGTTTTTTGCAAAAAAAAAAAAGACCGGGACTTTTATGAACGTGGAATCATGAAGTTGCGAGAAGGAGTGCGAAAGGTCATTGAGCAAAATGGAACATACTTACTTGATTAAAGTTCATTGCAAGTGTTTGAAAAAATTTATTTACTTTCTATAAAAAAAAATCCGCAATTACTTAGAAAACAATCCAATATAACAAATTTCTACAATTTATTATTTTGACCACAAGAAAATCCATTATATATTTTTATTACGATTATATTGGTAATAAAACTTAATAAATCTTGGTTTCAAAGCTAACGTAAAATAAGAATCTATTTGTATTGTGAATTTATAAGAAATTTTAAGATTTACAATGGCAAAACAAAAAAAAACCACTTAAAAGAATTTACAAGAACATTGCCTACTTATGGGGTGTAGCTTTTATAGATAACAAGCCTAATTCTTACGAAACACAATCCAATCTGTTATGGGGATGATATAGAAAGGTGACCTAGTGGCAGTGGGAGGAAGTTGTAATAAATAATTAATAGATGCGGTAAAAATCAATTTATACAATACAAAAAACCGTTTGCAATTTACTAATAAAAGAGCGCGGCACACGCTGATTGTGAACTTTTTAGTTGATGTAAGTGGGCACCAAACATCAACTCAACCTTTGATCCTCAACTGACAACATCGGAATCTTCTGTAGATCTACAGGAAAGATTAGGCTTATAACAGCGATAAGTTGCTTATTAAAACTGAATGCTTGAAAAAAAACAAAAACAAGCATTGTTCCGGGAGCCATTATTGCGCAGAAGAAAGTATACTATAATAAAAAAAAAAAAATGCGATCACTTACTCAACAAAATCTACGGAACTCTAATATCAAAGAAAATAATTCAAGTGCAAAAACAAGTGTTGCAGAAATATTGTCAGAGAAGGTGGTCGAAGCTCTAAAAAGTGTGCGTTGACCTAAGAAAGCTGAGCGGTGGCAAAGAGAAAAAAAACTAACTATAAAATACAAAAAACTAATAATAAACGAATTTAATATTTAAGTATAATTTTTACATAATAATTTAGGTTATTTATATATCGAATTCTGATCAAATCCAAATATTGAACGATCTAGTATCTCCCTAGAAAAGAGCAGGTGGGTCTAGTAAATAAGAGGCTTGCCAAAATTGTCCTTAAATACATTTATACTTTTTGTTTTTATAAACATATGTCTAAGCAGAATTTTATACATACAAATTGCATGTTGTTATTGTGGAAATGTAATCACTTTTTTGAGATTTTTTCAGTGGATTTTCTAAAAATTTTATTATGTGTTGGGGATATGGGAATAGAAATATATATTCTGTGAAAATTTAAAGTCTATACCTAGTGCGGTTCATGAGATACAGAAACACTAAAATCGTGACGCTTTGTATTTCTCACTCAAATTTTAATTCATTCATTTATTGTAAGTAGTTCTCTGTATGTGTTACATATAAATGATCGATCCCATTCAACTTGAAGTAAATAAAAAAAAAAATATTTCACTAGAAAGTCAATTAAAATGCTGTAAATTTCAAACTGTCAATCACATTGAGAAGCAACTAATTAACATAAATTTTTCAGTAGCATTAATTTCATTTAACCATACAGAATGTCCTTTGCCCTATTGATATCCCAAACCATATTGGTTTTCTATCAAAAACATCTACAATCCTCTGTCCAGCTGTCCAACAAAACTTTAATTAAAGGCGTTTTCATTTTTTTCTTTTTCATTCAAGAAAAACCTGTCTGTCTTTTTGTCATGTCTGTTCGTTTAACGAAAGTTAAAATAAAAACAAACTCTGTGTCGAAACTTCACTTTTGTCGAACAAAAAAACAAAACAAATACAAATAAAAGGAAAGGGAAGAAGAGAAAAAATCTCAAACAAGTCATGTATGCAAACAATGCTGCAACGTTGCGAAACTATTGGAAAACCAATAACATATTGCACTGACAGCTAATGGCAGCTAGATTGGCATACACTCACACATCTCTACAGACATGGAATGTTCCAAAAAATGGCAACAAACCCGTATGCCATTGCCTTTTGTTGCAAGGTTTCAATAGATGCCAATACAATACAACTATGTATGTATGTATCTGCATACTGCCCACTATGCAAACACTCAAATCGAAGCAGGTATCTAAAATGCACACATAAATATTCAAACTCGTACGTACATACATATATCGATATACTTACAATAGAAAGATAGAAAAGAAGAAACCTGCTAGTGCTGGTAATGTTCAACTTGAAGCTAAAGTCGAAGTAGCTTAACACATTCATACAAAATGAAAATGTATACAAAGATACGATAGAATCATGCATATCTTTTGCAATCATCATCGTTATCATCTTCATCATCTTCTTCATCATCATTGTATCTAAGCATAACGTAAAAAGTTCAAATATCAAAGTTTTCGACAAGCGACGTTGTTCATGAGAAACAATATCTAATCAGTGTATTCAATGGTGCCATTGAGATATAGATACCGATACATTTTTGCAGTTTACAGTTGTGTGTGTGTGTGTGTGTGTTTGAATATGTAAATGCAAATGTGTGCGAATGTGTCTATATTGATATTTGTCCATGTCCGTCCAAGTTGGCACGTTTCATTTGCTTTTGCATTTGAATTAACAGTTATTTTTGGTAGATACTCGTATTGTACATTCTCACACACACACACTCAGGTGGGATTTGTCAGTCTTCTTCTTGGATTTTCCTTCTTCAAATTGTGTCAAATTGGTGCGCTTTTAACAAATCCAATCTCAGTTCCCCACCCTTGACCATTTTCTCTCTTAATATGCCACTTACAAAAGAAAATCCTGCAATCTTATTGGATATTTGTACGTCCATGGCAAGTTTAATGCGCTTTATCGTTTTGTATAATATTCAAGATATAATTTTCGGAAACTCAGGTTATACAATATTTAGTATGCATACTTTTATTATGCTTCAGTGTCTCGTTTCTATAGATTAAGAATGGTTGCTGAGAATATTTTACTACTAAAGTTTGTAGCTATGTGCTTTGTTCTATTGCTTTTTTAATTGTCAATCTTAGTAAGAGTAAAGAACGTGTGACAAGATATTTGGATCTAAATGCATTTGTTTGTGATTAAATTACATAGTATATAATGAAAGATTTGAACTCCCAGAGGAATATAATTTGATTTAAAATATCTATAAATAACATTCATTTCAAATTTTAGTTTTAGGTAAATTCATTCTTCATTAAGTAAGAATAGATGAAAAGACTTCAGTAAAGAAAATGATGTTAAAAAGCTTTAAGACTTGAATGAAGCAAACTCGTTTTATAGTATTTTTGAAGTGAAGGGGAGTAAATCCAAAAAATATGAAAATGAAGTGTGACGAAAATCAACATTTGACGATGATATTCTTATATTGGAGATATTAAGGCAAATACAATTGAAATATGTCTGTGACGTAGTGTTTAGAGAGTAGGAATTGCAAACCGAGGGCGTGGGATTAGATTCCTGCTCTGGGAATATATTTTTTTTTTTTTTTTGAATTGAAACTTTTCTTTTTTTTAAAGGGGAGTAAATCCAAAAAATATGAAAACGAATGTGACGAAAATCAAAATTTTACGAAGCTATTATTATATTGGAGCTATTTCAGCAAATACAATATAGAAGTGAAACTTCTAAAGCACTAATACAAAATATTGTAGAGTTATATTTTCCAATTCAAAAGAGTTATTTTATTTTTATTCTCGGTCATTCGGTCACTTGTTCGTACGTTCTTTCGTAAAGTAAACACAATCACTAAAGCATTTTTCTTTTTTCTCTCTCTTACTCATGCATAAGCAATCACTCTCTACGTTGCAGACGAGACAATGCGCATTGTTTTGTGCGTCTCCCCACTACGTCTTTGAAACATCTTCGCATTTTGATTTTCGTCACATTTCATTTTCGAATTTTTGGATTTACCTCCCTTCACTAAAGAAGTTTTACTTCCATATTGTGCTTATGAGAGTGAGGCCCACTACTTAAATTTTTTTTTTTTTAATTTTTTATTTATTAGAACTCAGATTATATTTTTTATAAATTATAACCTAGCATTTATTATGAGCAATAGCAACAGAGGCCTTCTGCTCAGGGGAAAGTTACGAAGGAGAGGAGGAAATTAGAAAAGTGCAGGACCAGACTTGCCTTGAGCGGGAATCGAACCCGTGACTCTTGGGATGTCAGCCAGCGCTCTTACCTCTGGGCCGACGAGCCAGTCATTTTTTTTTTTTTTTTTTTTATTATTATAATACAACTAGCCGAAGACTGAAAAGAAATCAGCCATCTCGGTATATAAATAAACAAAGCGTATAGGGTGTAAATGCAAAATTGAACAACATCAGGGCCTCACCATTCTACATTCTACATCAGTCATTACTAAACTTCATATTTTCAGTTGTATGTTTATCTTCTAGAAGTAAGCTTCTGTTTACAGTTCAACGAACTAAAAGATTGTGTTAGATAATGGTTATGTATATACTTATAAATAGCTAAATATAATATATGAGATAGTGTATGATAACATGTTCAAGTGGCTTAAAGTCCACTCCAATGTAACTTTGCCACATGCCAAAAATCCATTAACTAACTACACAACTCAGAGATACTCATCACGTATCCACACATACATATATAAATGTACAATACATGGTTCATACTTACTTACAATACACTACACTAGATAGAATACTACTTTGATGGTCCAATTGAAAATCAAGTTGAGCTACGAGAAAACCAAAAAAGCATTTTAACGTAGCCGAAAACGCATAACGAACTAATTAATATTAATGCCGGAACCGCAGCTAATTACATGCACGCACACACACACATACACACATACACTCAACATGCACACATACAAAAGTATAACTCAAGAGATATAGTGAGAGGTTAAAGGACACACAGAGAGACAGACAAATAAATACGCCAAAGTATTTTACACACAATCATATAAATTCGTTTTTGAGCTGCGAACCATGAATAAAATATGCAGAAAAAAATAAAAACAAGAACAGGAAACGAGCCAACGAACGAGTGAGTGAGTGAGTTAGTGAAGAAAACACAGACAGACCGACAGACAAGACACGAGGAGACTGGAAAAACTGGGAGACGATTGACATGATGAGCTGGCATCAGCGATTCATGCAGACATCAAAGCTCTGGAGCAAAGATACTCCAGCAAGAGCTTACGTTGCAGCTGGTGCTGGCGCTGGCACTGGTTTAGCCCGAGCGTTAATGGGTAAGAGCATGTGGAGAACTGAGAGTGAGTGTGGGAGAGAAGAAAAGTTTGCTGCGGTCAAAATCAGTTTCGAATGCAACCATGTGTGTGTGTGTGTGTGTGTGTTGAGTCAGTTGAATTGAGTTGAGTAGAGTTGAGTGAGCTGTAGGCACTTATTTGCTTATTCATAAGCAAACATTAACTTAATTTGCAAAACACGCGAGGCGCTCGCGAGAAGTTAGCATACTGTACAAATGCCCACAACGTTGATGACGCTCGTGAGAGAATGTGCAAATGTGATTATCAGCAGAACAAAAAAATAAATAAAAAAAAAAAACAAGAAACAAAAAATCAAACTAAAGCTTGGTAACTTTGTTTAATAAAGCAACAACTAGCAACTGAATAAATATGGCAAAAAGGATCAACAGTGAGAACAGTGAGGACGTTCAATTCATACAAAAAAAAAAAAAAAAAAATAGTTGGCACTGAAGAGGCGGTGAAGTAAATATACATAAATATAAAAAAAAAATATATATGAAAAGGAAAAATCAACATGGCAAAAGGCTTTTCATTAAATGCACTTGGCATAAAAAAAAAACTTATACACACACACACACACACAGTTGAGAGGGGCATGAACATAAAAAGGATACGCTCAATAAATAGTACACTTCATACAAAGGGGCAAGGGGCGAGAAAACAAATGGTTTGTGGATATGTGCGTTCTTTCGCTCGCTCTTCGCCCGTTCGTTTGTTTGTTTATTTGTCTGCGCTAACGGCATCTGTGTGTGTTTACACAAGGATCAAGCACTTCAATGTTCGCATGCAAGAATGCACAATGCGCCCATTTTGTTAATATTTAATATGAAAATAGCACATGCAACTATAAGATTCAGTGACTAAGTGAGTAAATAGATGAGCGATTGAACAAAGGGACAGAGGGCAGTCGGCTGCTACAAAGGCTAAACGACTCATTTTGTATATAAATCAAAGGGGACAGATTTTACTCCACCATATCCTTTACATTATTTCAATTTTCCCCTTTTCCACTTGATCGGTCTATTTCACACAATCAAAGTAAAAATAACAATACATGCAAACCTAAAACGGATATACGCATTCTTTCAACTCAAAATATAACACAATATACCGTATAAACTGTAGAATAGACATACATACATAGTAGGTTCCACTCTCTATATTTGACCATAGAGCTTTACTCACTTTCCACTTGCATGGAACGTGCCGTAAACTCTCCGTTTCAATTTTTTTTTTGCTTTCTTTATTTAGGTTAATTCTCAATTACTGTGCAAATTACTTAAAGTTTCAGTTATATTGAAAGGCGAAACAAAGTTTTGTTAGTGCATGGAAACTATTCCATAGTAAAATGTATTTTAAATGCTTTTTTGAACAAAACACGTTTACTTAGCTTCTCCATTATGTGTTGTTATTTCACAAACTTCTTCCTTTTAACTTTACTATACCATTGATTGGCACCACCTTCCTTCTTCTCAGTTGTTTTCTAGTATATTTATTGCAAAGGAGAATATAGAATAAGACAGTGTTAATGTGTTGTAAAATTCCATACGATAATTTTTCATCAAATTACTTGTGGATGATATGATTGACAAATAAAGTAAAAATATTGATTGCTCTATAATTGCATAATAGTGAAATGAAAGGAAATTTCATTGTTTCATTTATGAAAAAGTCTTTCTTTACTAATAAACTTATTCATGGCATAAATCAGAGTCGAAAAATCAAAATCAATATGTCAAATTCAATTTACTGAATCTTTATTTAACAATGACAAAAATAATGAAGAATGAATAAACATTTATGATGTTAAAACTAAAATAAAATTGTTTAAAATTTAATTAGACAATTTGAAAGAAAGAGGCCCACAAACAATCTAATAACAATATAATATAGAATCAGGTAAATAAGAATACGTAGATAGAAACAGAATAAGGAAATAGAAGGAGAATAAGATTGAGAATGAGAAGTTTTCATGAAATGCTGATTAAATTAAATTTTTAATGTAACAGATGAGCAAACAACAGAAGACATGCAGACACGCACAATCAGAAAAGGACACACAAAAGGAGTTTTGTGGAAAGAAAATACAAAGATATTCAACAAGAACATATAAAGAAATGTAGCAACAAGCAAATAAAGAGAGAAACTAACAATATAAGGAGGCTACAGTAATTAAGTAACATTGAGACGGTGATAGGCAGTCAGTCAGTCAGTCAGATAAACAAACAAACAAACAACAAAAGCTTCATAAGTGAATCTACTCGAATTTTGTATTAGAAAATTTAATTTTCACTGAATGCTTTTGTATATGTGATTTCTACAAAACGAAACTCAAACCTAAAATTGTCAAAAGTGAACAACCATCGACCCACATTATGTCTAGCCAACTGTTCTTTAGCAGACGCCAAAAAAAAGAAAAAAACAGCAAAATCCACGAAGCAAAAATTCAGGTAAAAAATAAAAATACTTTCCATGAAAAACAAGCTCCTTTGCCACTCTTTTGCTCTCCCCTCAAGTTACCAGCACTTGTTGTTTTTCATTATTTCTGCAAACACTTTAACACCCCTGAATTCAAACAACGTATATGCAATGTCATTGAAATTTCATTTTGTGGGAAAATTACGCATACGCCATGCCTTACATATATGTTCTTCTTACTGTTTCTTTGAAAAATTACATAACAAACGTTCAAATTGTACTTAATCCTTGATGAGAACTTACAAATTAAATACAAAAATGGAAGACACCTTATACTTTCAATGTTAGGATCTGTTCCTAATAATAAACAATTCTAAAAATAAGGAATCATTTTGCTTATTGACGTTCTCTATTTCTTTCTCGTTACCTTAGAGCTCCTGAATACAAGCAACGTCAAGCAAGCAATCTCTTTAAAATTTCACTTTTGACAAAAATTACGCATACGCCGAGCATCCCACACTTTAAACAAGCTCGAAAATTATATTTAATCCTTTAGAAAAACCCAAAATTGTCACTGTTAAGACATGTTCCTGCATTGACAAATATAAGCAATCATTTCGCTTATCAGTTTTCATAAAATTCGCACTAAATGTTAGCATATTGTTTTTGTTTTTCTTCTTGTTGTTTTGTTTTTGTTTTTCTTTATGTTTATGCGTTTCTGTCTGTCCTCATTTAATGTCACTTTTCATGTCCTCATTTATGTGTATTTTTTATAATTTTTTTTTTTTTTTTTTTTTGTCTTGTTTTCTGTTGTTCTTGTTACTTGTCTCGCTAAGTTGTGTTAATAAGTTATTAAAATTTAAATTAGACAATTTATAGGTGACAAAGGTTAACACAGCATTTGCTGTTGTTGTCATTTTTATTGTTGTTTACTTTTGTTATTTAACTCTTTTTCCTCATTCTCATTCTTATTCTTCTCTCTCTTCTATTTGTTATTGTTATTATTGGCTGTTGTTTAAATTTTATAAAGGAAAGAGTTTTCCAAAAGTGTTTTTATTGATAATAAACTTTTGTTAAAAGGTTTCTTCTAGTCATTCAATTAAGTATGAGTTCAGTTGAGTTCAGTTCAGAATACAGAAGACAAAAGACAAGACAATTTCCTTCTGGGATGTGAGTTGTTAAAACAAAGGAAACAAAATCAATAAACTTCAAAAAGCAAAAGAAACAGAAAATACACAAAGAACTTAACAGGATGCTGAGTATTAGAGTGTTTTGAAATTAGATTCATGAATAAACTTTAAGGTGCCTTTAGGAATATTTAAGTACTTTAAAAATAAATCTAAATATTAAAGTTTAAAGAGTTGAAGAGATATAAGACTTTTTTTCATAATCCTCTTAACTTAAAATTGATTTAACAGATGATTTAAGGGAACAGAGGCATAACAATAGGATAAAACAACGACAAAGTGCCATGGGCCCCAGCCGCACTATTTAATTCCATGTATTAAATATTTCGAAAACGGAATTGTGTGAACTTCGCCGTTACTGTGAGATCGATAATGATGAAATTGGAACTCCAAAGGTGCCAGTAATTAAAGACTAAGTTTTTGGGATTTCAAGAAGTTAAGGATCAAACTGCCTTAGCAATGTTCAAACGGATTATAAAATCCATTAATGATGAAAATATTCCTCTGAATAAGTGTCATGTTGCCAATAATATGAAAGGCACTGGAGTTCAAAAACTCATATAAGATATTGAGCCAAATGTGGTGTATGCCCATTGTGCTGCTCATAAATTACATTCAGTTGTTCTAAATTATTAACTAGGTTAAGCAAATTACCTGTCTTAATCATCAAACATATTTGAAGTGTGCTCTGCATTTGTTCTTTAGTTTTGATTTCCATCACATATCTTAATGATACAAGGGCTGTTCGCTAATCAATTCTCAATCCAAACCCGCTTAAATCAGTCACAAAACAACTAATCATTAAATGCAAACTTTTTGGCAAGATAAGCCACACCTTACGTGGAGATACAAATGACAATTTCCTCAAGGTTAAAGCGACATGTCCTAAATTAAATTTAACAAAACTCAATACAATTTGTTAAATATGAAATTCTTAAAACGAAATCACTCATAAATTAAATCATTTCCATTTTGGGAGTAATATATTTTTTCGCGCAACTAGAAGTTCTATATTTCACTATCTTAACAAAAACTTGCCCAAGAGACTCATAAAAACCAAAAAGATCCGAAGCCGCAAAAACGGAAAAATTAAGGAAAAAACACAATTGGGAGAAATGCGCTTTGGTAAAGCAAAAACCCTCGCAGCAGGAACAGGATAGATCTTCTTTAACAACATTTTGCATCTCAAAGGCAATATGAACAACAAAAAGGACTCACTCACCCACTCACCCACCCACCCACGCATTTTGATATAACACACAAAACCATTATACCATTTTTTTTTTTTTTGATTATTATACATGTGTGTGCAGCTACTTGTCTAAGTATGTGTGCTTATGTCAGCATATGCAATTTTTGCCTTCAAGCTAACAAAATGACAGCAAATGCGGAAACCGGCAACTCAAGTCGAATTCGAATTCAAACTCAGTAAAGTGCACTAAAAGGATCCTTTCTGCCCGCCAGCCTGCATGCATCACATGCAGCATATGTATGTTGTATGATGGCAAAAAAGAAGAAGAAGAAGAAGATGAAATTGTTAAAAGAAAACCACGCGCAACTAAACATCTAAACGAATCAACAAAGGTTGTGGCACAACTCAGATTCCGTCATTCAAAAGCGAAATGTTAAAAAGAGAAAAAAAAATAATAAACCTTCAATACAAAAGGAAAAAATCACAGAAAGCAACGAAAAGGAAAGAATCAGCATCATAAAGGATCAAAGAGAAAAAAACCAAAGTAAAGCAAAAAAAAAGAAAAAAAAGTGTATAAAAAATAAAGTAAACTAAAGAAAGAAAGAAAGAATAACAGCCTGGAGAAGTCTTTTGAGGCAGTTCCTGTTGGTGAAAACAACTGACGACGAGTGTCCTGCGTCCTCCTTTATGAGTGGGCGAAACTCAAATATGCAACTGCTCGTATAATCCTTTTGTATTATTCCATATTCTTGTAGGCATCTTATGAGCCAGTGTGCCATACATATGGAAATCCTTTCTGTTTTTCACTTCCCCTTATACTTTCTTTCTTTTAATATTTTCTAGTAACGCTTTGTTTTCCAGCTTAGCTTTTGTTTTTCCATCAAATAATGGTTGCATTTTTCCTGTTGTTGTTTTTTTTTTTTGTTTTTTTTTTGTTTTTAGTTTAGCTCTTGTTCTTTGTTTATATCCTGTTTTGCATTTCGCTGTTGTAACCAGCTACCACCCACCCATGTAGTACATCCTTGCATTCTTGTGCCATTTCATATGCATTGCACTTAACTATTTTCAAATTTATGGTCATTTGGGGAATTTTACGCTATTTCAGCTTCAGATCCTGGCGTATTATATGCGCTTACATGTTGAGATCCTTTGTCGTTTTGCCTAGCTTACTACGTTACTGTATTGTTGGTTTTGCTTGATCCTTGTTATGCTGCCTGCCTGCTTGCCTGCCTGCCTGGCCTAACTGTTGAACTACTTTACCTACTCCACTACTTTGTTATCCTTAGTTTGGGTTGTTGTATCATATTTTCTTTTTGCTCCTAGAGATTTCTCGCTCGTCGCAAATCTTTGTTTATTTGCAACTAAAATGCAAGGATTTATTGTAATTTTATACACAAACCCAGCAAGGATACTGGTATCCACCATATATTCTATTCTTGTAGTATACAAGAAAGAAGAATAAGGCACAAATTATCGCTTGGTGTAAAAGTTACTAAATATGGTTGACTTAAAATATTGTATTTATCTTTACTGAAAGAGAATTTGGACTTTGAGTTTTATTAAAAATAAAATGTAATAAATAAAGTATTTACTTCAACAAGAATTTCACATGAAGTCGAGATAATTCAATATTATTTTATTTTTTAACATGATTTTAATCTTTAAATTCACAAAATCACCAGAAAATAAACCAAAAGAATTATCAAATAATAAAAAAAAAAAATAAGTCAAGGTAAATGTCCCGAAAGTATTTTTGTAAATCCACTCTTAAGACAAATGATTCCTTGAAGTGAGATGCAAAGAGCTGTAAATAAATAACAACAAGTGATTGAATACGTTACCCTGAAATCAATATGAGTGATTGAAATGTGTGTTGTGTATCTATGTATCCACACATGTATCTATCTATCTACAGGTTTCTATTACTCTCCATGTACAATACATAAGTGTTTGCTGCTTGCTGCCTATGACAATAAATTGGTAAATGTTGTGTAAAGATTTATTTCAATTGCACCAACAAAATATCAAACACTCATGACATTGATTTTGTCAGGAGGCAAAGTCTTACTCTGCCTTTATATAAATAGATGATGATCCAAGCATCCTTCTAAGGATATATAAAAATGTATGCTAACAACAATCTTCAATGAGGCATATCAAATACAAATGTTCATAGATTTTTTTTTTATATAAACTTTTTCTAGAGTACGTGCATGTATTTATGGCAAGAATCTCTTTGTAAATCAAGAAGAAATTTCTAATCTTCATTTTTCTTCTTGCTTTTCAGTTGCTAAGAAATTTACATTAGAAATACAGCTATTTATTTTTCTCTATAAATAAAAAAAAGAAAATGAAAATGAAAATGAAATATTCAATATTCAATATTAAATGAAATTATGGAATTTGTGCTTTTCATTGTTGTCATCCTTAAGAAATTCTATTGTCCATCACTCAGCATATTTTAGTCCTTTTATTGTTTGGTATAGCTACACATATTTACAATTATGATTATGCATGTTTAGGTGTTAAATATGCAGTAAATGCATAAATTGAAACTGTTCATAATTTACTATACAATACATTTTCCATGGTTTCTCTAATTAACCTCAAAATTGGCAATTTCGCATGATGTGATGATGATGATGATGATGATGATGATAATGAATAAGTGAAAATTTTGTAGTATTTAGTTAAGGCATTCATTGTCTATAAGTTTATAGTAATATTTGCATACTTTAATAAATAATTCACAACAATTTACTTCGTTTGCATTTTACATCTGACATAGGCAGACTTCTATTTAATTGCCAGAATGAAATTTTCTGCATTTCCATTTAATTAATCCATTCAATTCATTTTCATATTGGCAATTTTTGCAATAATAAGCTATTCAGAGTTAATTGATGTGTGTGTTCATAATAAATATTCATCAATTTACAAAGATACAATAATATTACAACATATTACTAAATTAGAATTGTTTAAATATTTTGCATTTTATTTTAAAATTTAATACACAAATAATTGCTCAACGATCTTTAGTTTGTGTTTTGTGTACTAAATATTGCATTTTCTATCTCTAAATCTTTTTATTATTGAAATTGCTTTGAGTAGAAACAGGAAATGAATTCCTTTCAAGAAATTAGCTATTAAATTTGTGAACACACACAATAATAAATTGTTAAGTAAGTAAAATAAGAGTATTGTGTTATTTTAGTAAGTTTCAGAATTTAAAAAATTATAGAAATTTATCGGTTTTTATAAAAATATTGGATTCTTTAAAAACAAAAAAAAAATATATATATATATACATTCGTTTAATATTCTATCTATCTTTAATTCAGTGGCAGATTTAAGCTCGTCTGAAGTTCCGAATATATCCCTGACAAGTTACTTGCATTATCATATGGTTGACACCATCAGTTCATTATATTCAAGCCTTTCATATCTAAAGAGCATTTTCAATATCCTTAGCTTTCTCACCAGTATTTGGTATCAATTCTAAAAATCTTTTAACGATTTCAACAATTTTACTTACATGTAGTCTAATAAATAGATCACCATGTGGAACATCATGCATAGAATTTATTGTACAATGATTCCAAAATATTAGGCATATTGCTCTTCTGTAGAAATGTGTTGTAATACTTTATCTTTAATTAAGAATATCATCTCTTCATAAATTCACATGCTGTTATTGTACAAAACCACTCAAATCTGGAAATTTTTCAGAGTTTACAATCCAAACTCCTGTGAAGGTTTGTGTATGTTAGAGACTGGGTCATTCACCGAGACTAGAAGATTCCAACGATCAGACAAGAGATCATCAATCGCAGGAAACAGACACCTCTTAAGATTAGGGGACCATGCCACCTGGCAATCAATCTGCTAAACAACGCGACGTCTGAAACTGCTTCACCCTGTAGATCTCCCTTTCCGAATTCCGAAAGAGTGATAACTTATCCAAACTAAAGCGACTCACAGCATGTGATAAAATTCGCTGGTTGCCCATTTTCATTTTTTCATTTGGTGCAAAATATAAAATCTTAAGTTTTGTAATCGGTTTGATGGTTGGCACAAGACTGAGTCTTCTTTAATTTACTTCGAGGTACATAATTATTTATAATCACTTATACTATTACTTATTATGTTTAGTTTGTTGGCTTATTTTATGTGTATGTGTGTGTTTTGATTTATACTCATGCCGCCTATAAAGTGCTGGCGAAGCAATTGGGATCGCAGAACTCGCAAAGCTAGAAACAAAGCTAATTTTTAGTCTAAGCGAAAAGCAGCGCAACGTGAAGAGTGAAACGAATAATAATTTTGCAAGTTTGAAACGAGTTGCTTTCAGTTATGGCGTTTCAATACTACAAAGGCTAACAAAGCATTGCTCTTGACTCTAAGAACCTAGTTGGCCCACATAACAATGCATTGAAATACAAATATGAAGCCCCTAATTGTGGCAGAGTAAAATTAGTCTCACTGATTCCGTCACCAGAGCCAATATACTCTTTGGATTCAGGAAATGAAACGGATTGTATACATTTCCTTACAAATATTCATCAAAAATATGTAACAAAATTTGTAGCAGCAAATGTAGTTCGATACAGTTTCTTGTCAACTTTCAAGGAAACATATAACAAACAGTTTTCGTAACAATAATAGATTTGTTTTTAATTGAAATATACATACATATATTGTATATCGCAGAGCTCGTTCACTATTGCCGGTGACGCAATTCACCACAAGAAATTGTTTTGCGTCATGCACATAACAGTTCAGTGAAGATGTATATTGTATTGTCGAATTATTACAATCTTTCTTTCATTAACACAATCAGTTTATTACATTGTTCAAAACTGTACTGGATCTCATGCCTTTTGGTAATCACAAAAATGTAATCAAAGCTGGTAAAAGTACTGTGTGCCCCACAAATGCAAGACGTACCAACAATTGATGAAGAACTTGCCATTGCTATGGTTAGAGAAACTTTGGAAGTTCGTACTATTGTTTAACATCGCCGCAATGATCTCTTACAACTTGTGTGTCAAGCACCCGTTCTAATGAAGCCTTACATTATCAATGAAGTTTTTTTAATCATTTCTCAATTTAAAAGATAAATCCATTAGAGGTAATTAAAGAATTGATTGAACAATGAAGATTTTGTATCAGCTAATAACTGACTTTTTTATTGCGAAATATTAACCAATCGCATCTTTGTAACCGCACACGGCTAGTGGTGGAAAAAATACTTAACGTGATCGAATCAACCATTATAAGGGAAAGTGCAAAAAAGAAGATGTTTTGAAACGACTGATGTTTCTAGTGCGACTGCTGTTTTGTGTGTTTTGCTTTCGCTATGATCATGAATAAATCCCAGGGGCAGTCATTGAGTGTTAAAAAACCAAAGTTTCTCGCATGGCCAATTGTATATTGCCGGTTTCGAACAGATTTGTTTGTTTACACGCCAATATAATTTAACACAATATCTTTTGACAGAACGACAAAAGAAAGAACAGAATGAAACACACAAAAAAAAACAATGACTATAAACAAAAAAAAAAAACGTACACACGCTGGACAAAGTACTAGTTAAACTATATGCCTTGTTTTTTAGATTTGAAATTTGAATATAAATTTATGTATTTATTTATTTTGTCCATTTTAAGCACATTGCTGGAGACACTTCTTCCATTCTTATATTAGATATCAAAAATGTAATCATTTTCCTCAATGTTACCCCACTTGTTTAAATAAATAATCATTTCCTTTTAATCACATTTTTAATTTAAGCAATTTGATAAGGAAATTTCATCTAAATTTATGCAAATTTCTTAATTTTCCAGCAAACATCCTTCGATGATATAAATCAACATAATAAAATTAGCACCTTTCAAATAAAATTGCCAAAGGGAAAAATTATATTCGCCTTAAAATGTTATTAAAATGCGCATAGAAAATGATTCAAGGAAAATGAAAAAAAAAAAACTGAGAATACAAGTAAAACGGAAGTAATCATCGAGAACACACACTCACATACTTGATAATAATAAACATGACATGATGATGATGATGTTGATGGTGAAGATGAGGATGAGGTGTCGTTCGGCTACAACCTTAACAAGCACACATGATGATAATGATGAAGATGATGATGATTGTGTCGACCGCATTCAGGCCTAAACAAATTAGAGCACGCACGAATGGCACCTAAACTTGCCGAAATAGCAACGAAACAAAACAAAACGCAAAACAAAAATGAAGAAAACATCCAGGATGACGATGAGCACGTGAAACTTTTTCTGATTCCTCGTGTATATAGAGAAAAACGTGGCACACGTAATTGACAATAAGAAATCGCATAGTCAAAAAATGATGCTACCGGAATTAAGAGTTTAGTCGAAGTGAATAAAAGAAGTCACCATTGAAATACTAAATGAACATAATCATTGGAGTATCATCACACAGATGACTACTGTGCCTATCTTACTAACTAACTAAACTAAGTTGTTATATCAAACACAGTGTAGGACAGTGGTTCTTAAATTATGGATTGCGGATTTCCATGCCATTACAAGGAATTTGTGAGACTTGAAGCAATTAATTATTTCATATACTTAATAGAATTAAAAATCCCATAGTTATGAGACTATTGAGGCAGAAATTAATTTTAAGGAAGGATTAGTAAATATCAAAGGTTTGGGAGTCTGCAAAAATGATATATTCCATAGGTGGTTTGCAAACTACTACTATACTTTAGGACCCGCTGGTGTAGAATAAATACAAGTACATATGTAAGTTAAGTGACCTGTAAAGGAAACAAGAAAAAACAAAAATTGGTGTAAATGCGTAACGCGCTAGGAAATCAAATCTTGCTGACTGACTCTCTCACTGTCAGGATACCCAAACCGGGAAGCCAAGGAATCAAAAGAACTTTAACATGACGTTTCATCAGTTTATGCTATGTGCTTTGTTTCTATACTTTAATATTTTCACGCTTTAGGACATTTCTTACTTGTTTCCCCTTGGTTTACCCCAGTATATACATATATACAATATATATTTTTTGCTTTACGTAAAACGAGTAGAGTAAAGCATGGAAAAAATTTTGTAACACGAACTCGATACGCGCATAGTCCTTGAGCACGAAAAACATTTCGCACTTACGTCAAGGCACTTAAGTGTCGATGTCATGTCAATGATGGTGATGGTGATTGCGACGATGATAATGATGTTGATGTTGACGATGATGATGTTGATGAAGATGAAAATAGTGGTGGAGATGGAGATGGTGATGGTGATGTTAGGAATATGACTGACTATGTGTTGGTAGCATTGATAAATACCACTAACGGCGCCAAAGCGCTTACTACTCTGCGACTTCACAGATGCGTTCCAAAGTCAAAAGTCAGTGAAAGCGCTTCACTCAAAAATAGAATGTAAACGTTTCTGTTGTATGAAGATGTTTGAATGTCTTTATGTCATTTAACATAGTAGTAAGTTGATATAAAAAATGAAATTGTAGACTGTAGAGAGAGAGAGAGAGAGAGTACAAATACTGTACATACAAAGTTAAGTGGCGTAAAGTGTATCCTTAATCGCTTAAAGCATTAGACGAATTTGATATGCTACATTATAAAGGATATTGTCTGTTTGTTTGTTTTTTTAAAATGAGAAGTCAAAAAAAGAGAAGAAAAACAACCCCAGGAAACATTATCTATTTTATTTTCACTAGGCATTAAAACCAATTATGCTTGACTGAAAAATAAAGAAAATTTTGTTCTTAAAAAAAAATCAGTTCAGTTGATACTTTGTGACTGAGATAAATTGTAAAACGGTAAATTGCTTGTGGATTTTCTTAGGCAAATGATTGATAGAAATACTTCTTCTGATTGATAGAAGTTCTACAATATTACAATTTGCTTACATTCTTTCTGCTTAACTTAGTGTTAGTCAAATGCGACCCATGCTATTGTTTCAACAGTTTAAAATCTATTTCCATTGTCTTTAATTTCCAGTCCGCTAAAAGCATTGGCAATGTTTTTAATTGGCTATATATAAATATATCAGATTGAAAGGGAATAAGAATTAAAATTAATGTTAATTAAATTTGTTACTTTGATGTATTTTCATTTTACTTATAATTACAATTTTATTTCAACTTCTTCAATATAAATTGCAATGAAAAACAAATTTCTCTTAAGATGTCATGCAACTTTTAACCTTGTTAAATTTCTTTTAAATTCATAGTAAAATTTTATCTTGTTGCAACTTTTGAGACTCAGTCAAAATGATAAATACATAGTTGTTGTTTTAGTTTATTCCTAACAATAAAGTCCAGAAAAAGACTTTACTTTCTTCTTTTGATTTAAATCTTTTATTTTTTACTTTAATAAAATCTAAGCAATTTCTTTTGCCGGTATAAAATAAAGAAGAAGAATCTTTAGCTATTTATCTCACCAAGTAACGATCTTACGATTCAGCAAATTTGAAGTCACGTAAATTCTGCGTAGTATGACATTCTTTTATTTCGAAGAAACTGACAGTCTGTTTGTCAGTTCATCTCATCTCATCTCATCTCATCTTAACATTATCATCCTTTATTAAATTATCTTAGTCGTGCAATACTTTTGCTTTCACTATAGTGCATTGTACAAGAGGGAATTCTTGTTTTTCAAGTATCAAGGACGAGGCATTTTCAACTTAGGACTATGACTTTAGACAACAGTCTGTCTGTCGGTTTGTTCTTATTCGATTCAACTCAACTCAACTCAACACAACGCAACTGAAATTGTTTGAGAGAAGTGAACTTTTTTGCTTATTTTTTGATTCTTTGAAATGAATGTGTGTATGTTTTTTTATTGCAAATAATAAAAAACTGGAAGACAGAGAGAGTAAAAGTTTTATGCGACTTTGTCGAAAAATAAGTTTGAATAGCATTCGCTCCCACTATATTTTCTGGATTCTGTGTACTTGCAAACGAAGTGAAAGTTGTAGTAAGAAAAGAAAGTTTCTTCTATTATGTTGTTACTTACTTCTTGTTGATGCAGATAATAAAGCAATAAATTCATGTTAATCAAAACAAAAGTTCACCATTGTTGTGAGGTAAACACAGATACTCATTCGTACACATGTATCCTACTAATATCATCTAAAAGTATTGACAGTGATGGGTTTTTGTCTTGTTTTTATCTTGATACTCTCGTATATATGATTATATTGAGTTGAAGTAAAAAACTTTTTGATTAATGTTCTGGTTAGTGTCATTATTAATGGAGTTTGTCTATATACTGATCCAAATCATTTAAGTCAATCAAGCAACCTTTGAATAAAAATACTTGTCACATAATAAATGAAAAAAATATACAACCAACAGTACAACAAACGACAGAAGGCATATTAAATTCTGAAAATACGGAAAGAAAATTCCCTCTTAAATTATGTACTACCTTGGGCATTGGATATTATTTCTGTTTATATTGCGTTTATTAGACATTGGTCACAGTTTCACGGTTACGGTTGAAGCATTTACAGAAGATTGTTATTTTGTAAATGCCACAGTCGGTGATAAAATCAGAATTTCCTATGAAGTGGTTGATGGTGGATTTCTTGATATTAACGTATATGTTAAGGGTCCTGATGAACAAATATTGATCGATCACAAGACCGATAGCTCGGGCAAGCTCTCATTGGTGGCTGATGAAAACGGAAGTTATACAATCTGCTTTGATAATAAACATATCAGTATGTTTGACAAGACTGTAATGTTTCATATGGATGTGATCAAGAAATTGGAGTTTTATATTGAAAAAGGTAGTTATGATGAACACGTCGTTGCACAAGTAACACTCACTCAAATGGTGCAAAAACTTCGGCTGGAATTGATGAATATACGAAATGAACAAGAATATATGGAAAGGCGTCATAAGATGCACAAAATTATCAATGATAATACCCATTGGAGAGTTACGGTCTGGTCTGTGTTTGAGGCATTCCTGTTGATTGCCATGACATTAATCGAACTTTATTATCTGAAACGTTTCTTTGAGGTCAGATATGTTGTCTAAATGATATTTGGCAGAACAAAAAACTATGAATTCCATTGTAAATTTTCAATTAAAATGTGTACTTTTTTTAATATTGTAAATTGTTTCATTCTTTTTTTTTTTCTGTGCTCGTAAATGATAGCAAAATTCTTTAAAAAGCAGGAATTGTTAATTTAAAGAGATTGGAAGGACAACAATGTCTTAAATATAGCGATCGAGCATATCGATTTTATATTCAAGTTCAGACATCTTTTCTTATAAGAAAGTCAAATTGACTTGCAACTGATATTGTCTGTATTCTCTCAACAACTATCCTGACTTCAAAGTTTTTCTATCCTATGTAGTTCGCTGGAAGTATAAACTTGTGCCGAAAAACCTTATACCATATAACAAATCAAAATAAAAAGACACCAAAATTGATTAAGTGCAGAATTCGGTTAAAATATTACAACATAAAACAAGACCTTTCGCCGTGTCTGTCTGTTTGATTGCGAAGAACTCAAAAAGTATGGAACGTATTTTCATACGGTTTTCACCAATGCACAAAGTGATTCATGAGAAAGGCTATAGGAATATAATTTATAAAGGTTTTGGGTAAATTGGCTGAAATATGATGATGATTGTTGAAAATGAATAAAGTGTCGATAAACGATAATACTGTCGTAGACATCGGAAAGGAGTGCACATATTTATGTAGTGTGAAATAGTAAAGCAGTTGTGTTTTCAATTTTATATATTTATGACTATTTCTAGCATTTAAAGTTCTCGACTCTGATCGAGTTTCATTGATTCTAGAGAAAGAACCGATTTCATGTTATTGGGAGACAATTATGATATCAACCATGGCAATCAACAATAATCTCTTCCAATAACAAAACACATTTTACTTTTAACTAATTTCCAACTTTAAATTGTATATTAACAAACAAAATAAAATATAATAATATAATCATGAGAAATTGAATATTTTTAATAAATTAATTAAATATTACATAGCAAAAAACAAAAAAAAAAAACAAAGACTAACTTTTGGGAGAAAAAGCGATGTAATGCAATCAAAACCTAATTAAACAAAATTAATGCCACAAAATATATTTATAATTTTGTTATCAAATTAAAACCTTTCTCACTATGTTTTTCATTTTTATATAAATTAATTAATTTTTTCATATTTGAATACGAGCGCTATATGTTAAGAATCTGGCCCGGATCAGAAATCACGGTGTTAATATTTATTTTATAAAAAGATAATAAAATAAAAAAAAAAATATCATTCAACATAATTCAAATTTCTCCATTGCAGATGAAACATGAATGATTGATGTGCACTTAAGAAGGATATGTAATTTATATTGCATTAAAAGAAACTGTAAAGCAGAATTCTTTAAAAACCAGAGATTGTGAATTTAAAATGATATGAATGAGATGAGAAGCTATGTCGCCAATGTCCTAGCACATCCACATTACAATGAATGAGTAGGGTAGCAGCTAGGAGCGCTTAATACGAGGTAGATAGTTAAAAAATTGCTCAAACATAAACTATGAGTTGCAATTACTCAGCCTGACAGAAGCAGTTAGTAGTCTTCCATTATTATAATGTACAGATATTTCTATACAAATTTTCTTTTCTATCTAATACAAAATTATCTAGTGTGACATATTTTGAGGCCTCTTACAAAATTTTATTATTGTACTTGAAAGTAAGAAAATAAATTAAGCGAGATGCTTTAAGATATCAAATGAGTTTAGCACGATAAACTAAATATTTATTGACAAAGATACTTATGAATAAACCCTCGTATTTGTTCATTAAAAATATTTATTATGCTTGCAAATTGAACAATTTATGTAATACATTTATAAATATTTTTCTTCATTATATAATTACAAATTAAACAATTTGATACGAGTAATACAAAAACAAAGAATCTTTTGCAATTATTGGAATTTAAAATAATGACAGAAAATTATTGAAAATACAATGATTTATTTCATTTCTCATTTGCATAATATCTTATTATATTTTCAAATATTATTAGTATTTTTAGATCAAATAATGTTTATTATGTTATGATTGTTGTTTTTAGTGTTAACGGGAAAGAGAAGAATAAATTGTATTTCATGGAAGCGTAAAATTAACAACTAAAAATTGTGGTCTTTCATGTGAAATTATTAAATAAATACATTTTCGATATTATAATGTTATTAGGTAATTTCATTTAAATCAAATAAGAATTTTGTTAAAAATTTATTTAAAATTTAATTTTATTTTGTTAAATAATGAGGAAAGAAAAAACTATCAATAAAAAGATCAAATTGCATTTGATTGATTTAGTCAATAGGAAAAATTACAAAATGATTTATTTGGAATTTTTTTGTCTACAAATTTACAATACTTCTTCATTATTGTATATTTTATTGTTAAATGAATTTAATTTTACTCATTTTTCTATGAAGTTATTTACACATTGTGTCCAACTTTCTGGCAAGTATGCCATTTCAAAAGAAATTTTCATTATTCATCGAAATTCATAACCAAACATGACTTCAACTCCACCGAATTTTGTAAATGCTGCTCCGTTAGTGTCATCGATGATCACAAATGGTAACGTGAAGTAGCCAAGTGTGGTTAATGGGACGGCTAGGATAAGAGTTCTGAAGCAAGGGGGAAGTGGTACCTTTGGCCGGATTGGCTGAATGCACTTTGCAATGAATTTTGGCTGGTTCAAATTGACCATTTGCTGCAGGTAGCGTTTGGTATTAACTATTTCGCCAGGGCTGAGAAGCTCGTAGCTTACAACACCCTACTGATCTCAACACACACACACACATCATTGTATTCTTCCCAAAGCGAACTTGTCTTGCACTCGGTGTTGATGGTTGTCCTGGCGACAGCCATGCTATTTTTCTTTCAGGATTCTTAAAATAAATCCATTTTTCATCGCCGATGCAAAAATCACTTTCTTTCATGGCATTGAAGTAGCATTTCTCACAAAGTTTTTCGCTTTTCCACCTGTCGTTCGGTCAATTCATGTGAAACCCAATTTCCAACCTTTCGTATCTTTCCCATGTCTCTCAAGCGATCGTAAACGGCTTTCTGAGTGATATTCAATTGCTTTGCCATCATTTTTTGTGTTTGTGTATCCAATAATCCTTGCAATTTATTCTCTTCAAACCTTTTTGTTCAATTTTCATATTATTTGGCTTCAAAAACACCACTTCTGAATCATTGAAACCAGCATTTACAAGTCTTGATGGTAGAAACAAGCTCATCGCAAGAATTCGATGACCTTCCGATGTTCTTTTTTTTTTTTTTCATTGAATAAAAAAATTATAAGGTGCCGCAAATGCTTCACATGTCAATAAGTTTGCCACCGAAAAGAAGTATGATAGATACTAACCAGTAAACAAACAAACAATTATCGCGTTTTGTTTTAGCGGGCGCCATATCTATGAAACAACACTTTGGGTTTGACTTAAAAATGAATTGAAAAGGGAAATTTAAACTTCCACAGTGTGGTAAGTGCAAGTAGTGGGTTCGATAAATTTCAAAAGCAAGCAAAAGCTTTTTATCCACTTGCGAAAGACACATTGACATATTCAGACGGAAGTCAACTAGACCTTGACTAGGCTATGACTTCATCACATCATAGCAACTATGATACTCGATCTTATGATTAAAAATGGTGACACAGTCCAGAGTCTTCCTCAGAACAGAATGAATATCGTATTTCTGTAATTATTATGATTAATATTTTATGAATTTACGTTCCACCCAACAAGATATGTATGTATGATATGTATTAGGGAAATTATTGTAGTATACTTCAAGGGATATATAGATTTATTACAAAATAACAATACACCAATTGACATTAATCATTTATATTCTTTTGCTATTTAGCCTCAAAGTTGGAAATATTAAATTACCATAAGAGTTTTCAATTCAAGATCTCTGAGAGAGAACATGTAACTTAGATACACAAATAGTTTTTGAAATACCATACATTTTCTAACCATCATCATTTTATTTTTATATACAAAAATAATATCATTAAACTTATTTCATAATAATTTCAGTCACAAATTTCTTATCATTTATCCAATTTTATGCTTTCAAAAAATTACATTACAATTATCTTGCTTTTGCTCAATTGACTTTGCGAAGTTTTTATGGGCCAAAAATTAATTCACAAGTCATTAGACAGTCTTTTCAAACTCTGGTCTAGACTGCCTAACGAGCAATTCAATTTGTTCAAATGTCATTTTCATAACAAACAATCAACATTTAACACACTCGAACTCAACAAAAGGGCAAAAATGATAACGATGACGACTACGATGATGTTGCCTTAATAAAAATTCTTAGCAACTCATTCGTTATATGGTGTGCATATTAAAAAAAAAAAACATATTACATATCTGATATGCAACCAAAGAAGGAGTCTTACTATTTTATTGTACCATAGTATAATATTACAAAACCATATCCAACAAATATATTACAACTGAAGCTTGAGAATGTCAATGACAGTTGAGAAAATAGCAGCAATAGCAGCGGCAGGACAAAACTACATAAGTATATACGAGTTTATAAGTAGAGCCCCCGGGCAAATGTGTCGTGTACAGTTTATCACAAAAGTATACAGACGACAAACACGCATGTTGTGCTATGTTGTATTTATTATCATTCTATTTTAACGTTGATATTTGACATTTATTTGCAATTTCCTTAACCACAATGGCGGCATAATGGCGACAGACAAGTACAATAGGTTTATCAGCCACCAATGTCACCATTAGCATCAACACCGCTATTGGCTCCTATTCCTATTGGATTTTTATACTATAGTATATTATACAATGGAAAATGAAAGCATTATAATATAGTACAATATAGTAGTAGTAGAAGGAAGCTCAGTTCAACTCACCTCTTTTCTGTAGGGTTTGCATTGATGATGAAGGCACACTTTGTGCTAACTGCAACAAGAGCAACATTGTTGCAATTGTTAGCGACAGCCAGTAACGACAAGGTGTATATATGCCAATGGAACCGCACAAACCAAGGATCCCACTGTGGCTCCTCCTTGGCTTAATACGATTAATTTTCCTGTTTTTCTTATGGCATTTTATGTTGTTGTTCATAGTCAAAGTTTTCCTATTGACTTGATGTTGTAGTTGTGGCAACAACTTCACTTCACTGCATCGTTCCTCATGATATTCTAGTAGTTTTTCTTCTTGGCTTTTCATTGTGATATTTTCATTTTGTTGTTGATTTTTTATTCCGATATTTTCATTTTGTTTTTGTTGCTGTTGCTGTTGCTGTTGTTCTTGTCGTTGCAAGCAATTATTTTTTAATGATTTATTACTTTGCATTGCATTTGATATTGTTAACATTTTTATTACCATGTTTATTTTCCACCTTAAATTCAATTTCAATTTAATTTTATTTATTATTTTTATAGAAAATGTTTTCCTCTTTCTTTATGCTCACTTTAAAAATTGCATTAATTATTTATTAATTTAAGTATTACAATTAATTAAATATTGTGCATATTTTTGGTTTTGCATATCTTTTCTATTTATTTATTTAATTTTAATTTATTTTTTATATTTTTATTCTGAAAACTGAATTTCAATTAAATCGCGTTTTGTAGTTATGTTCAAACTTTTCTTATTTAGCATATGAAAACGCGGAAATGTATAAATTTTATAGAATTTTTTTTTTTATATAACCAATAGACAATAAAAATTAAAATTAATTTATTTTAAAAAAATATTTACGTTCATTAAAAAATAAAAAAAAGTTTATTGCAAATTTCGCAGAATAATCTATTTGCTCTTCAACTAAAAAAAATCCATCCATTTGTTCTTGAACTATTCAATTTTAAAATTTAGGATCTTCAATATTCCTTCGAACAAACTTATGGAACTCAACTACTTATAAAGAAAATTAAAAAAGAATTTGTCATGGTTTCATATTTATATAGGAGTATGTTAAAAATAAGTATCTTCATATACAATATGATAAATAATTATGAAACTTTGAGTGTCAAATTTCACTCGAAACAAAAATCAACCCACCAACTGAGTTATGAAACTTTATGAAGTCACTCTCTGCATATTGAATGACAAAGAACAAAATGATGGTATTTATAAATGACTTGGATGACAAGTAACTGGTCATTATTCAACTGCCAAAAATTTTGATGAAATATAAAACAAAAAAATGATAAACAAACGTGCGACTTTTGACATACAAAATAACAAAAGTGGCATAAATTCTATACTAACGAAGAAGTTGAATACTCATGGGATAAATGCAAAAAACTTGGCATCATTCTTCATTAAAATTTTGACAAGTCAAGGCTTTGTAAGGGTAAACCAGACTATGAATAAATATACAAAATTATAAATAAAAGAAAATATTGTCTATTGTCTTGAGCACAAAAAGAGTTTCGAATGGTGTGAAATTAAGTAACATTGAAAATTTCTTAAAGTAAACTTAAATTTTGATATTGTTCAGTTTTTTAAAGTTTTATGTTATGCGAAATAGATAAGGTATTCACGGGCACACACTGAGCCAGTCAGCTCTTAATGACATTATAATACATACTTATATTCAATTATGTATAAATGAAGAAGGAATGTATTAATGAATGTATTAATGAATGAAAGAATGAATGGAAAGCATAAAGAAACATGAGATAAAAAATAAAGAAATTAAGAATGAAGAATCAAAATAGTCAGTCATCCATTGTCGACGGCCTGTGAGGCCGTGCAAGTAAGAAGCACAACACAAACACAATACAATAAACAAGGCATGAAAATAATGTAAAGGGAAGCAAAGAAATTGAAAGGAAACGGAAAAAAGGATGTCGCACGCTCGCACCTTTCATTTCATATAACTTATTCACACAAAAAGCACGTAGAACACTCAAAATCACATATACGCACGCACGGACGCTTCAAGACGAGAAGACGACCAAAAGATGCGTACGAATATTATTGTGTTGTTGGATGGTTGATTGTGTTATTGGTTGGTTGGTAGAAGAACAACAGCCGCTCGTGTACTTTTATGATTAAAATTTAATTTTAACCGCCCGTCGCAATAAACACGGCATCGCGAAATAAACCAAGAATCAGTAAGCAGTAAACAAAAGGAAGGAGTAAAATCGACGGCGTCCATTCAAATTGCGAAGGTAAGAAATTTTACAATATATTATATTTTCATTTTTTCTTACCAACCAACAAAAAAAAATAACAACACTTCATAAGTATATTTACTGTATTATCTTTTTCTCTTTATTTTACAGTTACACAACAATATGCCGTGTTATTGACAAATAATGGTAAACGCAGCGGCATAAAAACTAACGAAGCAAACAAGAACCGCAATTGAACGCTTGGAAACGTACACTGAGGAGAGACTGACTAACGACGTGGCAAGTCTTCTTACTCCCAGCAAAGCAATATGACGACTGCTTACTGTCTACTGCTACACGATTTCGCAAACTGAGCGCGAGCATTAAATTGCAACTGTTTAAATACAAATGAGCGCAAATAACAACAGTGGCAGCAACGAACAACGATGACAATTGTGGCAAGCTTCGTTCGATTTCGTTTACTATAAAGTGAAGACACGAAGAACGAAGCTAACCAAGTTTTGCTTGAAAGAAAACTCTGAATGAAAGTGAAGTTGAGTTAAACCAAGCAAAGCAAAGCAGAGCCAGGAGATTTATCTGTGTAAATTTTTGGGACAAAATGAGTGTGATAGCAAACATATGGGTGAGTAAAAATATCATGGAGAGTGACGTGAATGCCGAAACGGTTCAAAACGGTTTAAAGAAGCTTTTGCGCTATTTGAAGAGAACACTTGTATTGTTTAGTAATGAATGGGGGAATAGGAGTAGGAACAATGTAAAGTAAGGATACATTTTCTCAGAGCGAGCACGTTGCCTGATTTGTTTACATATGAACAGCTGATGGGATTTCTTTTCTTTTTATCATTTCCTTTCAAGATGACTAGAAATGGTTCGTAGGACCTAGTGCATAGAAAACCAGACAAACCATTTGGCTCACAAAACTGACTTTCCTTTTACTTCTTTTAAAATTTTCCTCCCTTGTCAATTTCCATTCCTATTGGATCTCCAATGCACACTTCTAAGCGTTAAAGGTATAAAAATGTGTTTACAGTTCAGTGACTCGATGGCATTTTTCAATTTAATTAATTGATGAAAAAATTATTGAGAACTCATTTCCCCGGTTTTATTATGATAAAAACAAAAATATTATAATAAAATCTCCTTCACTTGTTTATGAAATCATAAAGAAGTTATGACAAAATATCAAATAAGGAATTAAATAAGCATAAAGAGAGAGAGACAAAGCGAAAATAACCCAAGGATGTGTCAGTGACACATGCAGACGACAAATGATGTACGAAATGTAACAAAAATAAATAAAATGAAATTCTGAACATAAGAAAATTTCCCAAAGTGACAGTTGCATAACACGAACACTTGAAAAATCGAGCAACCACACAAAAAAGAAGAAGTCATGTAAGAAGACATGGTTGTGGCAATAAACTTTTATTCCTGTTTTCCATTTTATCCCTCTTCTTTCAATGCCAACTTAGTACATAGAAGTAAGAAGAAGATAGAAGAGACTTGATGCTGGTGGTTTGTTGTACTGTTTTTGACACCTGTAAAAGTTGTACGGAAGTAACATGAAGCAAAGAATGTCACACAAACGCAAATAAGCAAAGTCAGCAGTAAGGGCCTAGCAGAGATAAGAACTTGCAGCAGCAGCAGCAGCAGCAGCAGGAGCTACAGTGGGGATCTGTAATGGTGACGCCTCTATCAACCCAACAACCAACCAAACTACCAATTTCCGGTGCAAATGTTTAAATAAAGATTTCGCTCTCTCTCCTCTCTCACCTCTCATCTCTGGTCTGTCGTCTTCATCTTTGCTGTGTGACCTTTTTTCATGAAAATGTTTATTGTGTTTTCTTTTCTTTTCTTTTCTTTATTCTTATTTTGTTTTTTGTAGTTTGTCATTTCAAGTTTGTTCAGAATAATGTAAATTCGCTGATAAGTCAAAGTTTAAAAAAAAACACAACTTTTGTTGTCTTCCCTATTTTCTTTATTCTCTTGCCAGTCAGAAAAGATGCAGATCAATGCAGATAATTCTGCTTACGCATTAAATGGCCAACAATTTCAGGAACAACAACAACAACAATAACAACCAATAATCACAATGAAATTAAGCATTATGGCAGACAATTTTCGCACTCATAAATCATTTTTCAATATAATAAATGAATGAAAAGAAAGCAGAAGCAACAGCAACACACAAAAAAAAAAAATAAAAATAATGTACAAAATCACTTCCGCTTAATTATATTAAAAAGCCTATGGCGACAGTCACTTCACAAAATGGCGTCCGTTCAGTGGTCGCACACTTTAATTATGTGATAATGCTACAGAGAAAGCCAATCCGCCACTCAGTCTGTCTGATATGCAATCAGTCAGGCGGCAAGGGGGGAAACTGAATCAAATGGACAGTGTTGGAAAAGCTGCGTTGTGCGTAAAATCCATCAATTAATTAAATATGAATGACTGCATGCATAATGAGAAATATTTTTCAGTTGCCAGTTTATTTTAATTGATTTTCTTTAATGAAAATTGGAAAAAATATATGGAAAAGGGCAATTTTTGGTATTATGTGAATAATGGTAACACCAGTGTTGGTAATTGCTAAAAACGGATGTAGAAAAATGTCGATAGTGATAAAATCATTTAAATATTTAAACTTTTCATTAGATTTGATGAAGTTAAATGACTTTTAAAATTGATATACTTTCGATCTTAAAGAGTTTGTAATAATAACATAGGTTTTGGGTAGCCAAAGCATCGTTCACTTCAACAGGGAATACTATACTGGATAGAAATGAGGATAGGCTTTTTGGGAACCCTTGAGTCTAAAAATTTAAAATAATTTGGGCTTATAATTGAGTTGAGGAATAATTTTCAGTCCTTTGAAACAAGAACGGTCGCTTGCAAATATATTATTATTATTATTATATTACCCAATTCAGAATTTCCATTTCCTTATCGATATGGCATAGTCACGGTAAATTATCGATATAGGGCGATTCGTTTGCATAGCATTTTTCTCAAGAAGAATGTAGCCACACTACATGTGAGAGATTCTATCAAATAATGTTTTTTCTATATAAAAGTAGCTCTCACATCATTCAACATCTGTTCCATTTAATACGAATTTAATGCATTTGACACATCTCTATAAAAAATAAAAACTTAATCCCTTATGAAGAGGAAGTAAAGATAAAAAATACAATTAATTAAATGGAGAAATGGGAAACTGTTAAATCAAAATGGATGAAGCACTATTTTATAGTCTCAGGTTGAGCTTCACTGCGTGTTAAACAGTTTATGTTGACGAAATGTCCGCACTAAATATTCCAATCAATATGGATGCCACTGGAGGAGTCACAAACATTCAAATTGGCTAAGGAAGATTGGTTTGGGAAGGATGTTAATATTGAAACTGACCGGTAGCCAATAAAAGAGCACTGATATGTCTGACATTCTATTGGACAAAGACTTCAATTTTTATTTTAAAACTTCAGTTTAAAGTTTCATTTTAATATCCTTTTCTCTTTTGTTTTCAACAACTTTTCTTCTTGTTTTACACTTACTTACTTTTTCAACTAATAAAAAAAAGAAAAATGAAAACCATAAAACCCCAAGTCGTCGTCACTCAATTTTATTTATTATATGCACATGCGATTTTCTTTATATTCTTAAATTACCTTTTCCTCCTTTTTCGCAGCTCATTGTACTCATCTATTTATGCCACTCAAGTGCAAACTCAACGTCATGAACGTAAATCTGCCTGCTATAGCAGTCAGCAGACAACATCCAAGAATAAACCCAAAACACTTCAATGGCAAACAAAAAGCAATACACTACACTACTATATACACTAAAGTCAAGGAAAGCAGACAAAAGATATACAGGCATAATACCAACACCAACAATAACAGCAACAGCAACAACAACAACAACAAAAACAATAACAGAACAACAAGAGTAGATAGATATATGTACAATATAGAAAAGATGGTTGGGGGTGAACCAGAAGTGAACCTCCAAGTTCTTGATTTAAAACGCCATCAAAAAAGTTTTTCAAGTTGACATTTGAGTTAACTTGAGCGGCATTCAAGCGAACGCGCTTCAGCAAGTGAACAAGAAGTTGCCTTTGTTCGAGGACATGAAAAGAGCCACGATAATAAGTGAGAGAGCAACTCGCGTTCTTTTCACAAGTCCTTTATTATGTGTCACTAAAAACAATAAGAAATGAAAAACTAGTATGTAGTAGTACCATATCATATATGATATAGTATGAAAAATAATGATCCACCAAAGCATATACATTTGCAGCAGACTTAATGAGAATGGTACTAGATATTTTTTCATAATTTAAAGCTGAGTCTCGGAGAAGTTTAAGTTACGCCCGCAAGATAGGCAACACTATTTTTTCAAAAGCTTTGGAAGCCCTTCAATCAACAACCATACAAACCTCGAGCAATTCTCGGTCACCTTGCACTATTTAATATGAATATTAGATGTTAAAAAGTTCTAAACTTTACCCTAATAAATATTATATCATAGATTGATGCTTTCTAAAATCCATGTCTCCTTTGAAACTTGTCAGGAAAAAATTATTTTAATTCATAACATAAAAGAAATCATAGCATGATCACGAGAACAAATTCATAAAACCTTATGGATCCATTTTTTCTGGATGTTCCATATTATATATTTCTTTAAAAGTGATCAAAGTTTTTAATCTTAAGGCATATGAACATGAGTGAAGGGTTACCAACATCGTATCGAGAGAACGTTGCCCCATTCTCCATTCAATCATTTAGCGAAACCTTATTATAGCTTCTTCATTACATATACGAGTGCATACATCTACAAAAGATTGAGCTGGCACAAGTGCTTGGCTTTAATTAAAATTTTAATTTAATCTTTTTATATGCAAAATACAAGGAATACAAAACATAGCACAAGAGACGAAAAGACAAAAAGGAAACGCGTAGAGGAGTGTACATTGTATGATGTTGATGCTATCAGCTGCCGAAATTAAAATCTGCTTGTAAAAACACTTAAAGAATACATACACATATATAAGAACATGCATACTGGTATACACATACATACACAAACATACACATAAATACATAAGGGGTAAGTTAAGTTGATGAGACTGCTTTCGTTCGCTATTGTCTCATTACGAAACTAAGTGAAAATTACACATACGCACTGTTGGCAATTCATATAAAAGTCATATCAAAGTGTGTGTGTATGAGTAAGTATATGTATCTGTCGTTCACACTTGAACCTTTTTTTTTTCTTCGTTATCAATGTATCTATGCTCCTCCGCAACCCTCTGAACCATATGTCTGTCTATATGTGGATCTTTTTGTCGGTCTATTTGTCTGTCAGCTCATTAACACTTTTGATGAGTTTGTTGTATAGTCACTGACTTAACTTGACTTGGCTTGACTTTGGCTGTCTTTCAAGCAACAGACAGCGCAAAGGGCAAACTACAATAAAACATAATAATAAAGACATGAAATGCAGGGGAAATTCTATTTTTGTTACACTTTGAATCTTATGAAAACATTAAGTCGTTGCTTTAATGAAGTAGACCTCACCCACTATATAGCACTATACTCATACATACATGTGTCTAATTACAATTACAATTGTATCTGTGCTTGTTTACAAAATCTCTATCTATCTCTTGTCTAAGTATCTGCCCCGAAGTGTGAATACAACTCTCAATGTCACGTGGACTGTCAAAGCTTGATAACACGTTAAGCCAAAGCAAAGTCACTTGTTTACGCGTTTGTTTTAACCAGAAAACATATCTCTGTAGCACTCCTCACAGCCCCCTCCAGAATCTCCTTACTTACATTGCAGTACATTTTTCTAATAGTTGTAACCCTGGGATTTTATGAATGCTATGATACCAGTCCACACACACATACATAGATTCTCTCCTGATATATCCTAGATAAGGCAGAAAAAAAAAAAAAAACAAAACCAAAAGCGATTCACAGCTGCAAGGCAACGAATGCTTGTAATCCTTACGCGGCGCCCGACTTGTGTGCACTTGTAATGCGGCTTAAAAGGGACACAATTTTAACATTGTCCAAATGCGACACAGTCCGGTCTAAAAAAAAAAACAAACAAAAAACTTAAAAAATATTCCCCCAAAACTACATATTCGCGTACACAATTCATGTGTCTTCGGTCCCTTGTTTCTCCACTACCAAAATCATAGCGAACGCTATTTTGAGACCCCTCAAATCACTGTACTGCAAACCGTGTTTATTTTAGTTTTGAGTTTTGCACGATTTGTATACTTCCGGCTTAGTTACATTTCTATCTAATTGTGTATGTGTGTGTGTGTGTGTGTGTGTGTGTGTGTGTGTGTGTGTGTGTGTGTCAATGTGCAGATGTATGTATCTATGTATTCACATTGTGTATTTAATTGCATGAGGCATTCAAATAGGATTTGTGCATTGTTTTTGTGGTGAGTTGGTTGTAATTCTACTATTTTATTTTTTTATTTTTTTTTTTGCATTTTTTTCTTCATTCGTATTTCATTTTAATGTCAGTTTAATTCAATGCTCGCGTGGTTTAGTTGAGATAATACAGTTACTTGCATAGAATTTGTTTTCAGGTTTTTTACAATACTGTAATTAAAATGTAATGAATACTGGGATTTGGCTTAAGAGAAAGGGATTGCTAGCTGGACATTTTATTAGTAAACTAGTGAAAGAGAAAGTAATTGAAGAAAGAATGGAAATGGAAATGGATAGTATGTTAATGTAATATTAAACTGAAGAACGCAACCATTAGCTAAAAGTATTCCGTGATGTAAAATGAGTCACACTTTCATGACAAACACATTTAATTTAATGGATATCAAAGGACTTTTAAAAAAAAAAAAAGACAAGAAAAGGGAAGCCAGTATTGTATTATGAGTTATTAGTCTTTATATCACCTTATTATCAAAATAAACTGATCGTTTACTGTAATGCATAATAAACTACTCAACAATTTATATTCCTTTTTATGCTTCCGGACCCAAAGGGTACCAAACGGAACCCTATTACTAAGGCTACGCTGCCCGTCCGCCCGTCTTCGGGTCATATCTCATGAACCGTAAAAGCTAGAGATTTGAAATTTTCACAGAATATGTAGTTTTCTTCGAGTAACAGTAACAAATACTAAAAATGTTAATGGTTGTAGATTAAAAACTTATAGTGTCGAAATTTTAGTTTGGCGAACCACTTGGAAGAATACCTCCCAAAGAAAACCCCATTAAAATTCATGTTTTTATTAGAAAAACTTTTTGGTTTTTTCACTATTGAACGAAAATTTAGACACAATAAGTGTTTAATATAAGCGCGGTACATTTGTTGGACTCAGTAAAATCGGACCACTAATGATAGCACCTCCCATACAAACGCCAATTTGATACGGAAGCCTCCGTGTACGAGTCTGACTCGCAATTGTCCGATTTTTTATAACTCATACATGAATATTCATTTATTTCATCAATAAGATGAAATTGATTTAACTTAGAAAAGTTTGTTTGTTGTTGTTTGTACGAAGTCTGACCAGAGGATATTTTCTGGTACCACGGGTGGTCAGGAGCCCACGGAACTTGTTTCTATCCTGGCCAGCGGGTATGGCCCTCTTGTGGGAGTATCGTGGTGGCTGTTGTTTAATACCCAAATGCGGGTAGAGTAATTACTCGACGTGGAGTTGCGTTATACATCCGGGTGCTGTGACCCAGAGAGCAGCAGAGGTTTAAGATGGGCCTCGCTCCCCACCAAGGAGGGAGTTATATTTACCAAAATAAATATGACTCAAATTTGGTACTTGATATATATAATAATTAACGTTTATCAATCCAAGTGCTTGGCACCGTGTTCTTAAGTCTTCCTAGACAGGTAAGCACGTTAAACAATTGTACTTCATTGTTTGTACATGTGAATTTATTATGGTCTTTTTCAAATCGATTGCCATTCGAAAAGTAAATTATTATGCGACTTCACTAGACGAAATAATGATTAATTGATTATTTAAACCATATGACAACTCTGTCATAAATACCACTTTATTTAACAGATGATTTTTTTTTAAAGCGGTCTCAGTCCGATGATCAGTTTAGTTAAGATTAATCATTCAGTAATCATTATCATAGAAAAACAAAGTCAAAGTATAAAATATCATCAACAAATTTGTGATAAACTGGCTGCTTAACATTAAGTGCAATTCGTAGGTTTTAGAACAAAAAGTGTTCGATCGTGTCGATTGTTTGAAAGCAATCTAGTTTATGGTGAATTTTAAAACAACTCCAGCTTTATTATCAAGAGTTAATTGGTAAAGTTACAAGAATAAAACCACAACAATCCATTGTCCAACTTATAGCAACTAGGTTCTTGGCTTCCTGTATGAGAAGAGCTTCCTTTGCCATTGCGGTACCAATGGGAACTTATTTTTTGAGAATCTACATTAATAATTTGTATTGAATGCGCAAATGCCCGTTGACGAGCATCCACATCACGATAGCACTGTGTGATTGCCGTACGACGGTTAAATCACGGTATTCACTATACAACGAGAATTGTAATGAAACCAAATGCCAAAATTTTTAATTTATTTTTATTAGTCAAGTCTCTTACACTTGTTTAAGGGAAACAATTACACTAGTAGTTTCCTTGAATTCCTTTAACTTGCGAAGGACATACCAACAATGTTATCAGTTGATCCTCATCTTATGAAGTGGATTTTGTGGCTTCTACTCCGTTGGCAACTTGCTTCCAATAACCTCGTACTCCTTCAAATGTCCATTGGCTTTCTTGTTGGAGTGCTAGTTAAAAAGAAAAAATAAGAACGCTTTCAATAAAGACGAAATAGCCTCGTGTGTTTAGAACTCTTTGAAATGTTTTCTACATATGCATTTTCAGTTAAATTCATCAAATTTAATCATCATACTTATAAATAGAGTAACTGATTTATTGAGTCTAGCAAAGTTCTTTGGCATTTATATACTTTCATAACTGAATGCTTATTATCTTTTCAAAACTATGTATTACTTTGTCAGCTACTACTCCATATTCCCTTTACATCAAATTCTTTTCACTTACTTCTCCTTCCCAAAAACCAACAAAACCAATTTTCTCACATCCTTTTTATTACTAATTCCAATGACTTGACTTTAATCTTCTCTGCACACAATGAACAGATTCGATTGAATACTCCACGCTGACTGCTTTATAAAATAAAACCATTAATCACTATAAAAACCAAGAAAATAAAAAAAGAACAAACAAAAATAGAGAAGAAGACTATGTCAAATGGAGAAAACAGAAAAAAAAAAAAATGATGAAAACTATATTCAACTAAACTAAAATAAAGTAATTCACTTGGTCTATTTTTCCTCATTTCATTTTAATGGCTGTCATTGTACTTATTTACACACACATACAATCACACATCTACATAGAATATATACATACGTATATAGATAGAGATCATACGATACCATCCACCCACGTGGGTTATAGTCTTTATTACCGCTTACAGTGTTGGTATGCTAACGTTATATCCTGTCGTTATCCTTTACAAACTATTCCATTTCACCGCAAAACACTGAATGCTCACCCGTACGTCATCATCATCTCATGAAGCTTGCCCTGAACTATCCTAGCCTATGATATGCTTTGCTGTGTTTCTACAAGCCATCATGGCCATCATGACCACCACCATACAACATTCGCAGTCATTTCCTGCATGACAAAAACAAAAAAAAAAAAAACACAGGAGACGAAAGCAAAAAGTGCAAAGGCGACGTCATGCTTTCGTTTGGTCGGCAGCCCTTCAAAGGCGTTTGCTGTCAGTAGTTTGATACCAGTTTCCTTTCACTTCCTTTTTTCATATGGATGTCTAGTCCTGGAATGAAGGCCGTTCCACTGTGCATGCATGTGTAAATTTAAAATAAGCACCTCATTAAATTGAAAAATGTGCACAATTTGCAGGACATTATAGAGTTTAAATATATACAGAAAGACACAGAGAGTCATGCATATGTATATCCTTTGTATGATGCTTAGAACTATGTACACTTTATGCTCATCCTGTTTGATTTCCTTACTTCCTTTCTATGCAACAACCAACTAGTGTCTATGGTTGATAGTTTTAAAACTCCAAAGTTATTTCATTTTTAAATTGCTACAAATTATTTCATTTGAAATTGTAACATCCTTTTTCCTTATTTGCACAAAGCTTTCATACATTTTACAACACTTTACTCACAGACTATAAGCCGCTTATTAATACTTGATTTTTCTTTTCTCTTATTCTTTTTTTTTTTTTTTTTTTTTGTGTTGTTGAATGCAAATATTATTTTCATAAAGTGAAAGTCATTGCAGAGCAAAAAACATGAGTGAACTGTGAAATCGGCTTAATAAACATTTAACATACTCGTACTAAGTATAATCGAGAAATTGTGTCATTGGTGAATGGAGGACACAAAGTACATTGACTGCAATGAATGACATGACTCAATTCGCCTTCGATGCAATTCGATTCGGTTCAATTTCATTCGATTGCAATTTGCAATCGATGGCTGAGAGAAACGAAAGGGCTTTGTGTATGTCATTTACTCATATGCATTATTGAGCATTAACCTCATTTTACGCAGTCAATTTATAGTATTAAATTCACTCATGACAGCCAACCGAGCCACGCATAGACTGCACTGCAAGACTGACTAACTATAAGGACAGCAACGACAACAAGAACAGTAAGGAGAAATATGACATAAGCTGACTTCTGATATTGGCTGGGAATATCGCAAAAGCTCCTGCCGGAGCTGGAGTTGCAGCTGAGGCTGAAATATGAGAGACCTGATTGCCACACATTTCGAATGCTGAACGTTAAATGCATTGTAATGCAGTAAGCGTTTAATAATCCAATGAACTGCTGCAGCAACAAATAAATTCATTTTTATGAAAGCGATTTATTTCATGGCATTCCGAGTCCATCCCAAGTAATGACTTGCGAGGCAGTGTTGGTTAATCATATGTAAAGTAAGTATAAATAAGAAAATTGGATTGATTTTATAGAAATGATAAAGAAAATGAACAACGTATGTACAATAATTGACATCTAAGAAATCCTTATGAAGAGAAGAACTAATAAATTAAGGTGGAAAATAATAACCATGGTTTCTGAAGTTGATTAAAATATCATATTAAGATATGAAAAAGAAAATAGATGACCATTGTGTGAAGCGAAACTATCAAAAGTTTTCTCTCAAACTGAATGACTTGAGAATCTGTAGAGCCTATAGCGAAGTGGCTTGCAGGCAGGCTTTCTATACGCTTGAAAGCTCTGGCTGCAAAGGATGTATACTTCGCTCGAGCAACTTTCCAAAGAGCAAGTAGTGACGAGATTAGGACGAGAAACCTAAATATGGGGCAACACAGGTGGAGTAGTGCAGAACCATGGACGATTCACCAGTTGATCGCAAATATTGCAGATTGGCCTAAGCGTCGCTCCGGTTACTTAGGATTCGAATTCACCCAATTCGCAACTGGTCATGTATGCTATAGGCAGTACTTGCACAGATTTGGGCACGCTGTGGATTTATACTGTTGCCTACATATCGTGGAAGACCCGGAACACATTTTCCTGACTGCACTCGTTACGAAGCAGCGCAAAGTACTTCTCTCCCGGCAATTCACAAGAGATTGTTAAGCGTATGATCACTTCTACGGATGACTGGATATACTTCTCTGCCGAAATCGCAAAACATATTGCGTAGGTTAATAGAATGCAACTTAAATATTTTTGCAATATTTTAACATCCTTGTTCACATAACAAAAAAAAAAAATAGAAAGACAATCTTTATACATCAAATTCGAAATTTTGTCACTCTTAATCTCCTAAACGGCTAGGCCAATTTTGATAAATTTTTGTTTTTTATTTCACATATAGGGTCACCAAGATGGTTCATGCTACTGTTGGACCCGTTAGGTGGCGCTGTTGCCGAGATACAGACACTTTTTTACCAAATTTATAGCATTTTTTTATCTAGCGCCCACCATACTAAGCCGATTTTAATAATTTATTACTTTAAATAACAAATGAATGCTAGTGAAAAGAGTTGCATACTTAATTTTTATAGTTTTTAACTTTTAATATAACATTTTTAAGTACTAAGTTTTTTGAAAACTATTGCAAGACCAACCATAATGCTTTTAATGCTTTGGTTGTTCTTGTTGTTGTATTTTTCATCTCTGAGTACGCACTTTTTGGGCTCTTCGTTTTGTATTTTATGTTCATTTAAAGTGGGACAAGAAATAGACATTGTGTTTCGTTGTTTGTGCTTTGCTTTGTTTGTATTTCGTGTTTGATTAATTTTGGTTTATTGATAAGGAAAGTGGCAGGGTCGCGGGGTAGTCGTGTACCAAAAACAAAATGTGTTCTGTCGAGTTTTTTTTTCTCTTCTTCTTTCGCGTATTTAAGTATTATAAACATATTACGAATACTACGCATACGAAGTAGCAGGCACAGCTAATATTATTACATAAAGACAAAAATTTAATATGTACAAGATATTATTGTATATGTTACCATTGCTAATATACTTGGAGCTTAACCTGGAGAGGAAAATGAACTGGTGACACGTTTAGCACACGAAAAGATCCTGTCTAAGCATATGTGTTATTCAGAGACCGGCAACAGTCAACTCATTTGGTGTAAGTTGATCTCTTGAACATATGATCAAAAAAGGATTGGTCGATCATTGATCCAATTAGTCCTAGTCTACAGCTACATGTATGTGCTCATGTCACCAATTAGTTGAACTCTTATATCTGCCCCTCCTATGTGAATTGGCAAACAATCAAACTTATTCAAAAAGATCACATAAATGCGAATAGAACATAAACAAAATATATATACACTAAAAATACTAGATTGTTCAAAGCAATTTTATTCCTAACAAGAGACCCAGGGCCCTCTACATGGCTCATTCCGATCCTGGATAGTTTAATCAACAAAAATCATAGAAATATATAGAGCGTGGCATTATGTTACATAGATATTCTATATAAAATAGAAACCTATTCAATAGAAAATTAATTTAGTAAATTATTAAGTAATTTAAAGCTCTTTAGCATCCCATTAAAAGATTATAAGAAGATTTGTACTCATATATTGAGAGGATTTTACTATATTAAACCAAACTGATTATTTAAAGGAGAAAATAACCGAAAGCAACACAAATTTCACATGACCATCATCACCAGAAACATCTTAACAAATTATCAACAATTCAGTAAAATATCGAAAACATTTTGTTTGTGGCTTGTAGCTTTCAGTATATTGATGTTTTTTCTGAATTTCACCTTTTGTTTTATATTTATTTTTTTTTTTTTTTCTGTTTGTCTGAAATAAACAAATGAGAAACATTTATTTCAGTACTCACCCAAAAGTTATTACCATCAGCATGCAAGGATGAATTGATTAAAGAGCACAAATTAAGAACAATTTATAAAATTATGAGAAACATGCTAACAATCTGCTTTTGTTAAACGTTAAAATGGAGAAAGAATAGCAAAATTGAGCTTGCTTTTCAAACCATTAATAATAATTTTCTCCTAATGGGCAATTTAAATGAAAGCATCCTCTTCAATAGAACAACCACCTCAACTAAACTTGAAGATAAACTGCATTAAAGTTTATTGTATCTGCAATAGAGAGTAGAGTGCAAAGCAACTCACTATAAATTAATTTACACTTTCTACTCATAATAAAATATAATAAATTTATATATAGAAAAAGTTGAAAAAAGGCATAACAAAAAATAATTTAAATAATTATACGGCGCTTAAGTTTGGAAAGTAATATTCCCACCTTAGTAAGTAAGTAGTGCGACATGAAACTTTGCAACAATTTCCGCAACGAATGCAAATGAATCACAATGATCATCATCATTATTTTCCTTCATCATCATAGTGTCATAGAGAAAGCCTTCATTACTAGAACGAGTATGAGTATCTTTGTATCGCTGGGTCTGATTTCCAAGTGAAACGAACGAATGGCGGCATCTGTCAGATACACAACCGCATGCATTCATATGCATGCAACACATATGTTAGATGCATAGACACATTCAACTTCAGTTTGTTGGCATCTCAGCTCATTATATACGCGGATGCAGCGCAAAGCTCGAGTATCATTTGCTGTTGTTGCACTCTTGTGTTGAGTCGAGTATAGTAGAGTAGAGTATAGTTAAGTTGAGCTAAGCTGAGCCAAGTCAAATTGACGCGGTTGAACTTTGCACCCAAAGTCTGCCTGTAATACTGCCTGGCTTTCAATGGTGATGATGATGATGATGATAATGCTGTAGTACAATGGCAACAAGAATTGTTACAATAACAACCAACAAAAGTCAACTGACAGCTTTGAAAACTCGTTACTCATATGAAAATGCAATGCTAAGGATGCAACTTGCAGACATTGCTACTTTACCATGATGACGACGGCACACTTCTAACTTTGAATCACTAACTGGCTTTGTCACATACTCATTCATCCACTCACTCACCCAGTCACCCATTCACTCAGAAATTCTGGCTGGCACTTGGAGTCTAACACATCATTATGCTTATCACTCGCAGCAAGTCGATGGCTGCCAACTGCTACGCATACCACACATGCCATAAGCACCCAAAAGTATGCTACACACACCGAAAACTATGCCATACTTTGGCAAAAGAGTTTGAAAATATTTGTTCACTTGACGGCGGAAGGTTTAATAAAGTGATTTCCCTTTCCCAAATTTCTTTACCATGCTTTAAATTCTGTACTTTGTTTGTCTCTTTATTTATTAATTAACTCAAAACCCAATTTTACTCTACTCGTATACCAAGCATTGTGCTTGAGAACAATACAATCATCTGGTGCTAAATAACATCTTAACAAGTTTTATCAGAAGTACATATATTTACTACACTAAGTATAAGTTTATATCAAGTTGTAAATAGATTTTATTACAACATCAGAACACACTTAGCATGTTACAAGATAACAAGGCGCTTCCAGAACTTATTGAACAGATCTTGAAGCACAATTGAAAAAGTATTTAGCCATGGACACAAATAACAGTAAAAGTAAGTTAGATACACAATTTATAATTCATGAGAGAAAAACGAAGAAATTTTCTTTGTGGTAACTAATATATAAAAGAAAGAAAAATTCACTTTCTTCAAAGTATTAATTAAGGAAAATGTGAACTCCATCAAACTTAAGAGAATTTGCATTCACTTAATTAAGAATTTTTGAATTTCATCAATATTTTTTATATTCTTCTAGTATTTGTTGCCCATACATGAGCATTTATTAAATTTCTGACCAAAACCAGATAACTTTTATTAATTTTAAGGGTCCCGGACCCAAAGGGTACCAAAGGGAACCCTATTGCAGAGACGTTGTTGTCGGTCCGTCCGTCCGTCCGTCTGTCCTCGGGTCACATCTCAAGAACCTTAAAAGCTAGAGAGTTGAAATTTTTATAGAATGTTAAGTTCTATTCGGACATCAGCACAAAATACTAAAGAAAAAACTAAACTATTTTCAAAAACTTAAAGGGGAAACATTTTGGTTTGTATGACAGCTATACGACACAGTAATCTCACGATATTGAAATTTGACTAGATTTTGGCTATATATCAGAAACTTTACCTTTTGAAATTTCAGTTTGATCGAACCACTAGGGAGGGCACCTCCCATACGACTCTCATAAAAATTCAGGTTTTTATTAAAAAACTTTTTTGTGTTTCGTCCTAACAAACTGAAATTTAGACACTATAAAGTTTTAATATAGGCGCTGCACATCTGTTACAATTATCCAAATCGGACCACTAATTGGAGTACCTCCCATACAAACCCCAATCTGGTACGAGTATGAGTCACTTGGCCCATTTTTCTGTTCTTTATGTGGCAAGTTAAAGCCCTCTAACTCATCTTATTTTCAGCGTGAACATGACAAACGTGTATATCCCATAGAATTTAGATCTGGAGATAGTGAAAATGTTATCCGTATATTTTTAAGATTTCTTAACATTCCTTTATGGCTAAAGGATGTGATTTAACAATGAATAAAAATAAAAATGATGGAACTGGATTAGAGATTGACTTCCAGAATTTATTAAAAGACAAATACAATTTTGAAAGCATAATTTTGAAATGAACCAGTCGCAAGAAGTCTAAACATGCAAAACAAAAGCAAAGCTTCTAGTAAAAAGGAAATAAAAAAATAAATATAGTTACAAGTATAAAACAAAAAATAAAAAAAGGATACATAAATTTTAAAAACTGATTGGAAATTATAATAATTTATATATGATCATTTTGGCCAAATCTGCAAAATGTAATAAAACTAAACGAAGTAGATGAACAATTAAAGTTATAAAAAATAAATTATAATAATAATTAATTCTGTAGGTATGATGTTGATGGCAACATTTTGTGGGAACTAAAACCGAATGGTAACAAGAAAAGAATTTAAAGAGAAATTTGGAAAATGTGTTACAAAACAAGATGAAAATTACACAAAATATTTGAAAATCAAATAACAAAATAAAAAGGGAAAAACTGCCAAAAACATTCAAACTGAATGAAAACAAAATAATAATAAAATTTAAAGACAAATTTGGAATAAAAATTGATAAAATGATAATAAAAGAAATTAATTATAAAAAAAATAAAAATAATCCTTTCACAAAAACAAAAACAGAGATGGATAAAAATATTTTTTTTTACTTCACATATTATAATGGAGATTGCAGTTTGAATAAATTGTATCATGGTGAAAATAATATAATAAACAAGAAAATCTAATAAAAATTATTCACAAAACTCACTAGAGAAGGAGAAAAACAATAATAATAATAATAATTAATATTTGCTTCGCTCATAAATGTTTAATATTTGAAAGGTTTGAAAATCAAATAACAAAACAAACCAAGCAAAACCTAAGATCCGGAGGATTTACACTTGACATAAGCAAATCGTATATACTTTGTTATATTATTTGATTTGGTCATAAATGTTTAGTATTTGAATTTCAATAAAGGGGCAAATTACAAATGCTGAAATTTACATAATAGGTAAAAAATCAAAATCTTTTAATAAAGAAGTAAAATATAAGAAACCATAAAATTTTATAAAACTTATTGTATTATTTTCGATAAAAATTAAACTAAATGTTTGGAAATCAAATAACAAAATAAACCAATTGAGACATATGTATAAACCGCACGACTGACACACGACGAAAAAAAAAAAAATTTAAAGACACATTTGGAATAAAATAAAAAGACTATAAAATAATAAATTCATAATAATTGAAATTAATTATAATACAATAAAAAGAAAGTGAAAATAATATAATAAACAAGAAAATCTAATAGAAATTATTCACAAAACTCACTAGAGAAGGAGAAAAATAATAATAATAATATTTGCTTTGGTCGTAAATGTTTAGTATTTTAATTTCAATAAATTAAAGGGAAAAATTAGACATACTTCAACTATTATTGATCTTTTGTATGAAGGTCGATCAATCAATAAATATTTAGAAGAAGATAATTTAATTTTCTTTTCTTTTTTAGGGTTCCGTACCCAACCCTATTGCCGAGACTTCATTGTGCGTCCGTTCTCGAGTCATATCTCATGAACCGTAATAGCTAGAGAGTTGAAATTTTCACAGAATGTGTAGTTCTAATCGAGCATCAGCAACAAATTCGAGTACTAAAACTAAATGATTTTCAAAAACTTAAAAGGGTCCCCATACAAGAAACACTTTGTTTTGTGTGGCAGCTATACGATCCAGTAATTCCACGATATTTAAATTTGGGTGGTTGGTGGGTATACATCGGAAACTTATATTGTCGAAATTTCAGTTTGATCGGACAGTGGAATCACCATACTATATACTGGGTTTCGTAGGAACAATATTCAATTGCATTGTAAGAAAGTGGAAAACGTCTTATTTAGCGACAAATTGAAAATTTTCATTTCATTAACCTCGAAATTACCTCTAGGGTATCTACACATAATTTTTCTACCTATGTATTGTATATTACTTTTTTTTCTATTTGCTTCTTTCTTCATCGCCTTTATCACGGTGAAAGGTTTAAAAGCACCTCACTATTGAAAGATGTTAAACACTACATTTTCGAAAAGCCAGAGGCTGATGAACTTGGGTCGTCTCGTCAATTTACTTCAGACGAAGGTAATTATATTCAGTTTGACAAAAATATTTTAGCACTATGCTGGTGAATTTGGTTAAGAGAAAATTGGATGCGTGCCGATCTTCCAATCAAATTCCTGATTTTTATTTTCATTATCATCAAAAAAAAACTACAATAAAACTTTAAAAGAATCGTAATTTCATATTTCGCACAAATTCGTGCAATTTATATATGTTTTTTTTTTTTTTCTCTAGATACACGGCCAAAATAATGAAAATTAAAATTTTTATTAACGGTATAGAAGTTCATAATCTGTTAAATTGTAGTAGGTCATAATTTTTGAAATTTGAGTTTATACTTTCTCTAATAAAAAACTTGATTAAATAAACTTTACACCATGCATCCTTTACACGCTCCTTTGGTAACCTTAATACCTACTTAAGTGGAAGAAAGACAAGACTTCAAAACAATAAAATGTCGAGAGAAATTGAAAACACTTAAGAACATCATTTCTTAAGAAAACTAAATAACCTCGTAAAAACTGAAGTGGCTCTTTTAAAACAAGAGACGAGAAATGAAGACAAAATACAAAAAAAAAAAAAAAGAAAGATAGAAAGATTGTTAAGAACATGTAGCAATAAACTAGATGGAATGAAAGACATCATACCATCCTCTCTGACTCACTAAGAATACTTCTTTTCATTTGACCATAAAGTACTAGCAGGAGGCATTATGTCCTGCTGAGCTCTGTTCTACAGCCATAGCCACAGTGGCAGTGTTGCCATTGTAATTGGATAATTACAAAAATGTGTCTTTGACTATGCAATATATAAGTGAGTATGTGGGTAGTGAAAGTAAAATAATAACAAAAGAAACTAGGAGAACAATCATTAAAACCAGCAAAGCTTAAGATGCTAGGCAACGGCAATGGCAACGACAACGACAACATTGAAAATCAAGAAACTGAGTTGGTTGAGCATTAGAAGATGAACTATTAAAGTAACTCAAAGAACTACGACTTACACAAAAATAAAAAAGAAAGAAAGAAAGTAAGAAACTAGTATGTAATGTATTTACTTGGCAACATTTTCTTTGAAGACAAAAAAAAACAAAAAATTAAAACATATAAAAAAAAAAGCGCTAAGTAGCCAAACAGCTGCTGCCAGTCATCTGACTAGCCCTGGGCCCAGGCCCAGACTCGACCGTCTTCTGCCCTACTATACTGTATTGTCCAGAATAGGATGCTATTAAACTACTACTAAACAAACACACGCATCCAGCAACATCGCCATCACCAACACCATAAGGATGATGTCGTTGTCCTTACTTAAGCTTTTGTTGCGCGCAATTCTGCTCCTTTGGGATACTTCATTTTAGTACGCTTCATTGTCTTCACTAAACACAAGCTCCAAGAGTTTGAGCTATACTGCGTTGAGTTGCATTGGGTTTTGCTTGGGTTTATTTTGAATTTTATATAGAAATTTGTTGTTTCCGTTCAACACAATATGTTCACCATTTTAAGCAGCAACAGCAGCAATGTTTAAGTATCTATGATACTTTCGGGCAACATACACTTACATCCAACTATATACTATTATTCACTACTATTACCACTATTTGTTACTTTCTCTCTACTACTACCTCAACTATTTTACAATTCTTTCTTATCCTTATTTCTGTTTTTCAGCCTTTCTTTTTCCTATGTTACTCTTAATAGCTGCACTTTTATTTTAGTAGTCACTTATCAGACGAGGAGGACTTAACACGCTGTTCTACTCATCCAAACCTAACATTTTTTTTTGTTCTTTCACTATTAATTTTTTTCATTTTTGGACCTTCTTGTCTGACTTTCTTCCTTGAAAAAAACTAATTCCAATAAAGAGGAATTGAGAAAAAATGGTAATAATAAGTTAAACCGGCAATTAAGGCGTCTCCTCGTTTGGTTTGGTTTCGTTTGGTCTTGTCTATTGCAATTGGTTAGTCCTTTACTTGCTCAGGTTGCTCTTTGGTTATTGTCTTTGGTCAGATTTTAATTTGGAGATAACTTTATCTCAAATATTTGTGAAAATTGGTGAAATTGAATAGCAAAAAAAAAACGAAAAATAGTTTTATGGTTTCGAGGCTATTAAAATAGAATGCGCTTTATGTGAAAGGTAACCAATTTACAGGGAATTCTAGAACGCAAGACATTAGCCTTGCAATGTTAGAAAGAAGAATAATGTATTCTTGAAAATAAACTTAAAGTAAAGTGAAATGTTATTAAATTAAGACTTTCTTTCAATTGATTGAGTTAAGATGTGATTAAGCAAAAATAAAATGACATTTTTTTGTAATTTATTGTGTTTGAATTGAAATTAATTTAAGAAAAATATTCTGACATCCACGATGCAAAGAATTTCATTTTAATAAAATTGATTAAGAAACATGAGGTGATTTTGTTCAGAATTATATAAAATGACTAAGGCTTAGATTCAATTCTTTTTATTTATTTTTTTTTATTTGTTTACAAATATTACTTCATTGGTATCCATTGCTTTCTGAAGGATTTAATATATACCATCATTAAAACTTTATATAGTGAACTGCTTGATTCAACTACAGATATCCGTTTTCAGGCGTATCTACGTATAGTAATAGATGCCGATATGTTTGTAGATTGCTTTTGATTTCGATATTCAACATCGATGTCACCGACTTGCGAGGCCTTACAAGTAGGTACGCTACCAACAGTATCGCTCTCTGCATGACCATATCTATTCAGCCCCTTCATCACATCAAGTTAGCAGTCCCCGGGCGGATGTTGAACTCAGAAGAAACATATTTATGATTGAGTAGATTTGATGCATTTGCTGCAAAGAAAATACAAAAGCCTTTATTAAAAACAACTCTCTATATTTCAGTCAAATGAAATATAATTCTTTCAGAACGACGCGTCGATGCCGTGGTTTATTGCAGAATATGACGATTTAAACAATCTACTTTGGCAATAGGATAAAACTACGTCATATTGCTCGTATGACAGTCGAATGGTATTGCAGATAGTCGTGTTATAATCACCAAACAATGAAATTTTGTTGTTGAGTTATCATGAAAAAACCATATTACCTTCAGCTACGATGAAAAAATAAATAAATAAAACGATTTGTAAATTTCAATTAACTTCAGTTGGAGCTTAGGGCAAACAATTTTTATCGAGTTGCTACAAATTATTCCGCTTAGTACTTAGTTGACCTCCTTTACTCCGTTACCTGTCAAGTGTCACCAATTGGTTTTTGATTCCCAATACAACCAACGTTGTGTTTTCCATTTTTACAATAACAAATTTAAGGAATCATTTTTTGTATGATTTTACTATTTGGTCTTTAACATTTCCATTCTTTATTAAAACTATTCAGAAAGACTGGAAACAAGATATAGTAAACCAATCATTGAATCATTGCCGTGATAAAACAATCACAGATAAAACGTGTGAATGACAAACGATGCAAAAAGAGAGAAATGAATTGAATGAAAAAGTGCAAAAAGTGTCAAAAGCTCATTTGCGCTTAGGCAAATATTGGTAGAAAAGAGTAAGAGATCTTTCAAAAAAAAAAAAAAAAAAAGAAACCTAACTAGGTCAATACAATCAACTTAACCAAGTTACTCAAAGTACTTTAAAAAATGCAAGGAAATAATAAAAAAAAAAAGACCCCCACACATATTGGACACTCACTCACTCACTCACTTAGTCACTTACTTACTCAGTGAAAGACTCAAAAAGAGTTTGCACGATTAAATCATAAGCGCAACACACTCAACTCATTTCCGTTTCCGCCGAATGTATTTGCTTCGGTCGTTGGCATTTGTTATGTCCAAATCCAAATCTCTACAGACAGCATACCAAACCACAACACGTTGCAATTTCGTGAATGCAACCAAACTAAGTACATGCTAGATACAAAAAAAAAAAAAAAAACAATAAAAATACATACCAATATGGAACCAAAAAACTTGAAAGTAACAACAGCAGCAGCAGCAACACAAGTAACTTGTCTGTTTTTCGTATTCATGCATTCAACAACATTGTCGTCCGAGTACATTTTGTGGACACTGTACTCGCTTCAGCAGTATAACCACAACATACTATAGCAGAGACATACATCCTCTAACATACATATACGTAAAGACTAACTCAAACTTGTTTTTGTTTTTGCTTTTGGTTACTGACCAGTTACTGACATTTGTCCATGTATGTGCGTGTGTATCTATGAAAATGGATTGCTTGCTTTCCCCATACGCTATTGTCGCCGGAAATATTCAATTTTGATTTCATTTATGTTGCAAAGTTACTTGGTATGAAAAAAAAAAAAAACAAAAAAAAGGAAAAGAAATGTCGAGGGAAAGATGAAAGGCGATTGAAAGACATGGAAGCAAACATAAAGAATTGTCTTCAAAGCAAAATTGGCACAAAATCAATTCAATTATTGTTTTTTTGCAAATTGAATTCACGACAGGATATGAGCATCAAAAGCAGAAGTTGAGATTCGTTCGTAGAGTATTTCAACTACTTCAAGTCTTGGCATCGTCTATCCTTTTTAAAATGAAGGAAGGATATGAGAAAGTATTGTTTATTGTCAGTCAATGAGTGGATTTAGTAATTTATTCAGAATAGTAAAACAAAATAATTTATATTATTTTAAATTGAACAACTTTAAATGGCTTAAGGAAATTTTAAATCTTTAAGATTTCTTATTAAATTTAAGAAAAACAATTTTTCACATGAATTTATCCTGCTAAGATAATTTTATTTTAACAATAAAAATTTTCATGCTTTCCAAACGTTTCTCCCCCATTTGCAAATTTTATTTTCAATTTCTGAGCAAGCAAATGAAATTTTCTTGCCATATAAATTTAAGAAACTTATTCCTTAATGGAATTTAATTAAAAGAAACTTATAAACACATCTTTAAAGTTAAATATTCTAGCTCTTTGGTTTTTGATTTTTGCGAGTATTCTTTAGTAAAATCCTCAGTGAAAATTGCAGTTTGTCTTTGAAGAAATTCAACCATAATTCAAGTAAAGTAAAAGTAAACATTCATGCATGAATCCATCCATATGTTGCAAGCTTAAACTGAATCTATAGCAAAGTCATCTTCAGTATCTTCACTATCATCATCAACTTTTGATTTGATTATTAAATTTTCATATAGCTTTACAAGAGTTTTTTTTTTATTTATTTTTCCTTTTTCTCTGTTTAGATAAACTGGAAAAAAATGTCTATAAAGAAAATATCAATTTAGGAAAGAAGAGAACAAAAAATTGTATAAAATTTCTTAGCTCCAAGCATATTTTCCTTATTTATCCTACTATAACACCAAAATAAAAGCAAATAAACAAATATAACAAGAGAGTATCCTACTTAACACACATGAGATATAAGATACTCCTCAAAACCCATACACACACATGACATTTCAATCTTTTTGAAGAGAAGAAAAGTACAATAACAGAAAACCACAGAAAGCAAATATGCCAAGGCGTAGGTGCCTCAAATATAATATTTGAGATGGCGTTAAGATTTGAACATATTATTTACACTATGGTTTTTCGTAAGACTTTATTTTGTTGTTGGGACAGGAGATTTTGTGGATTTAACAAACAACAAACGAAACATGATGAAAATGTAGCAAAAGAAGCAAGCAAACAAAAATTTATACCAGAGGTCGGCAAATATTTTCAGAAAGATTCAGATTATGAAAATTTTTAAGACCAGTGGGCAAATTAGATTAGAAATGCCAATGGCATGCAAATTTCATAAAAAAAAATCCATATAGCTAAGCCACTGATTAAGTACTTTGTAATGCAAGGCACCATCGGAAAAAGAGGATCCCAAACACCACTACTTATTTTTAGATAGAATAGAAAAAGTGTTGGCTTTTCTACGGGTCCTTCTCATCACAACTGTTATGACAAAAGTCATGCGAATGGAATTCTAACCTCCTCCCATGATTCTGTCTAACAGAGTGTCCCATGACGGTTGCTATCGAAATCCTGATATGCAGTTTAATAAATGAATGTTGAAGTATTTAAAAGCGTAAAATTATGTATTTATATTTGGCCTTATTTTATTTTAAGAATAAAACTTTCAATCAATTTTAGATGCCAACCTATAGTCGTTCTGCTGGACCTTGTCTAGTATAAGTTCCTACAAGGCACATTAAAAATAAAAGGCAACTGGAATTTGCAGACCCCTGGTTTTTAGTATAATACAAATACACAATTTTCATGATACTTCTTATATTCTGACTTAGTTATATTCGTTTGTAATATTTATTTATACAGTATGCATCCATGTATACATTTGTTTATTTGTTTATTTGTGTCTAAAGACTATTGTAAATATCTTTATTGCGTTTCAAAATTTTCAATTTCAATTTTCGCTCGTTCGTTTCGTTTCGTTCGTTTGCTATTTATATTTATAAAGTGCTTAATACCGTTGCTAAAACTAACATAAATCATGCTTAGAAGACTCCGTACGCATCCAACAAATAAATGAATGAATGAACGAACGAACGAACCAAGGATCTAAGGAATGCGGCAGTAAGCCAGGGAGGTAGGCATGATGAAAGGAATCTTCTTCAAGTATCTAGTAAGAAAAGCTCTTTCTAAGTTGAACTCAACTGAAGCATTCGTTCATTCATTCATTCATTCATTCATTCATTCATTTATTTATTTATATATATATATACCCATTTATTTATACTTCTACTATGTACATACTATACATTGCATTCTAGAACTTAGCTCCAACACATCTATTCTTGCAACACTTCTCAACTTCTCCTCCATCATCACTATGGCATACTTGTCTTGCGCTTGTTGCAAATATTTCTTGGCAGCTTTTTGGCTCTTAACATTTTCAGCTTGGCACAAAATTTTCCATTCTTAAGCAAAATAGAAGTCGAAAAATGTTTTTCCCTCTTCACTTTACTTTACTACGTTCCTACAATTTTACTAGACTAGACTCCAGCATAGACCAAGTCATGCTCAAGTTAGATTCATTTATTCCTTATTATATTCCTTATAGAATTCTACGAGTCTGGGAGGGTTGTCTGTTGCCATCACGTGTTAAAATCGCTTAGTTAGTGCCCGTCTGTCTGCTTGTCTATATGTGCAGTCTCTCAACTAATAAATTATGCGACTATGTGCATATCCTTTGGGGTCAGGTGAGGTGCTTGTTCACTTGGGCTAGCTTTCTTAGTAGTGAATACTTTAAGGCCCCCTAAGCTTGGTGTTACTAAAAATTATGATGATTAGTGTAGATGATAAAAATAAAAATGTAATTATTTTTAAACGTAAAATACTTTTCTTTATATTTTAATAAAATTGTTAACCGTATTTTCTCATATGTACTCAATAATTTCCACCTACTCTGACTGATATTCAAACTGTAATTAGACAATCGACCATCGTTTATTTCAAGTCCTCTCTATTACCAACTTAAAACCACGTGCTCACATGTCATTGAACATTTTGGCTAATAGTCCACACATTGTTTTCGGAACTTTTGTTGCCCTTCAACTGTTTAGTAGTTTGATATTTAAAAGTATAAATGACCTGCTAAAAAGCCACTACACTTTTGGTCAACACAACTGAATGAGTTCCGAATTAAACACAAAGCACACAACACATAACATGTCTTACTCACGAGCACATATCACGGTATTTGAAAGGGGTTCTAAACTATATAACTTAAAAGTGCAATTAGTATTTACATCTTAAAATTTGAATACTTTTTCAATTAATTTTAATATGATCGAATATGTTGTGAAATAGTTAAATGGTCTTAAGAAGAAATTTATTAATTTATATGTAGGCTTTCTTTACTTCTTTAAAAGTTTAAAGTGCCTAAATACTAAAATCACTTCACAAATGTGGACAAGACTAGTTAACCATCGATTGCCAAAGTTAAATTCAATTCAATTAATCTGTAGAAATACTGGGCTACTCTATTCCATTTTATTTCCATCGATTTTCTATCTAAAATTCGAATTGATATATCATGTAATGTAAGGGTTCTCACCAGCCTTTCTGTATTCTAAAATCATACAAATTAAATTTTTCAAAATTTAGTCAGTCATTGGTCAGTGAAAAGAAAACTTTATATTACATTAAGTGCAAGGTTAAATCGGCTAAGTCCAAGTTGTTATAAAACGTTTTTGCCTAAAGGTCTCAGGTCTCAGGTCTCTAGCTCAAAATCTAAGGAACTAGTTTGAATACAATCAGATTGAAGGACGGACATGGTTGATCCGGAATATACGTACTTTATGGGATGGATCTCTGATGTCTCCTTCAGTCCGCGTGAAGAGTATAAAATTGAAAGTTTAAAAACCACTGATCAGAAACTTTTTTACTATTACCGAAGTACACATGCTATTGTTAATATAATGGCAAAATATTTCTGTGCATATTCACATCTCTAGTACTACATACTTACTATGAAATACATTGAAATTTAGCTTAAAATCACTTTTTGTTCTGCATAACGTATACGCCACATATTCAGTACTATGAAAATTAGCATTGAACTCATTCGTACCTATTAAATTGCATTTATGTGGATGTGTGGAGGAGTGGAGCAGTGAAAAATACTTGGTTCTGTCAGATGTGGGTTAAATGTCCATTAAATGTGCATTTAAAAGTTTTATATTTGTATTATTCTTGTTCTTTCAAGCGGAAATGGTTTTACTATTTTGTGTTGTTTTGCTATCCATTGTTGATTTTAATGTTATCGTTGTTGTTGTTGTTATTGTTTGTGTTGTTGTTGTTGTTGCTATTATGCATCATTTTGAGGTTAAACAAAAGCTAACCGGAAATGACACTAATTTTGCATTAGTCATGAAAAATTGATTATTTTGTAAATGAATGAAAATGTAGTTTAAGGCCACTGACTTTAATTAATGCCAACATTATTAGCCTTTTTTCGCATTAAATAAAATGGATACCTAAAATGTGGTTTTCTTTGATGATAATGTAAAATTAATTACAGAATTCTAGGTTAACTAAGTAGGAAATTTTTTAAAAACAAATACTTTTTTCATGATCATAAAATATTTAATCAAATATATATATATATTATTATTCCCTTTTCTGTCTGTTCCTTTACATTCCATTTATACTCACTATAATAAATCACCATTTCATTAATTACAAATTCACACCACAGTGGCCTGCATCAACTCATACTGTATTTAACTTGGCAAAACCATTCAATAATCAAATGCCCAACGGTCAAAATACACAACGTAAACAAAATTAAAATCCAATAAGTAGAAGTAATAAATCATTTAAATTTAATTAAAAGCCACGACAACACGCGATACCCAAAAACACGACACTGACAATGACAAATACTAAAATATCATTCAAATAACAGCAAAAGCACCACATACACAATGCCTTGATGTCTCTTCTCTTACCAATTCAAACTCATTCACCAAATTTAAAACACAAACCCAGTAATTTAAACAACAAATAAAGTATGCCGCACATATTTGTTGCGTAAATTTCACGCTTCCCTTCGTTCAATGAAATGTATATAATTTTTATGTTTAAGTTGTGTAGAAATAAGTGTTTACAATTACAACTCCTCCACTACACTTCACTTCACTAACCACTTGGGATAACTCATCTAAACAGTATGCTTCAGGATCCTGCCAGAACGGTTGGTGGGAAATTGTTGTCTCAAGGGGTACGTGTCTGTCTGTGCAACATTGCCGTTGTTTGTCTAAATTAAGTAAGCATATTAACATTGCTGTGTAGCATAATAATTTCGAATGTAAATATTTAAAAAGCCGCCTCACTACAGTGGTCTCTCATATTTTTCAATATGAAAAATGTTTGCCTAGGGTAGCGTAGTACTAGTACAGTTGGTGTGTTCAGAAAACATATCTCGCAAAGGATGCATATCGGGAAGCTATTTTTATATACATATATATTCCATATTTTTCATACTAATGTGTATAAGTGTAACGTAGAATCACATAAAGTGTACATAAGTATATTGATAAGCGTGACGAGGAAAATTAAGTAAGAGCGTGTAGTTTTAGAAGCAGATTCCAGTACATTTGCGAAGCAGAACCAGAAAACATTGCCGACAGATTGTATTATCAACTAAAGCAAAACAAGTACTTCCAGATCCAGAAATCAAATCATTATGGGAAAAAGAATACATAGTCACTTTTGGATCTATATCTTGAAACAAACTTGATTTACCTACCCTGTTTCTTTACATCAACCGGCAAATGGGTGGATCATCGGTTTTCTCGTCATAACTTAATTCTCAACTTCTGATGACATATTTATTATGTACTTACATTTGGACTGATTTAAACTTGGCACGCTAATTACAAAAGAAAGTAAGAGCAAAGAAATTTAGAATGCAATAACATAAAAGTTTTGAGTGCCTTTCTTTCAATAGCCTCTATTCTCTATTAGCCTGCTACTCTGAATACTGCAGCAATAATAAGCCAGCATATACGCGTTTTCAGCAACCCTGGAATCTTTCTTCCATAGTCCAAATATCTTGGTGGAATAATTCAGCCTGTTCTTCACTCAAGTCACCAAGATTTTCCGGAAAATGATCTAAATGGCTGTGAAGGAAGTATACTTTGATGCTCATTTCGCATCCAAGTTGATGGAAGTAAGGCACTAGCTCTTCAAAGCGGTCTCACCCCATCTTTACCTAAGAATAACCCAAATAAAAGAAACCCATTCATAATAAAACTGAGGGTAGATTCGAAATCATTGATCTCAAATTATTGTACATTGTAATGAACTTGTTAAGTGACACCGTTGGTCGGCTATAAGTGTAAAAAGACGAAAGATAAATAAACGAAAATGTCTGAAGTGGCTCATTTCATTCCAAATTTTGAGCTGATCATTTTAACAACAATAAATGGTGTGGAAATGGAATAAACAAAGTATGGGCTACATGGTATGTCACCAAATCAGTTAATTTTTTTTTTTGCTGCTTTCCAAATACACTAGATATTTAGATGTTATCCTTCCTTTCATAGATGACAACTTTTTCTTGCCTCTCCTTTGAACATATGTTACATATTTACATATGTATATGTATGATTTGCGTTTTTCTTCAAAATGAGTAGTTTTCATAATTTAATAGGAGGCTTTTTCAAATATTTCCTCTTTATAATAATATTGAAATAAACAGGCAAAACTTTAATACAATATTACCTGCAAATATTTGAAAATTATATTTTTTAAAATCGAATCAAATGGAGAATTCTCCAAAATTTGCAGTTGTTGATATTAATACTTTGTCAAACAATTCGGATACCCGTAAAGAAGATGGTGAAAGTGCCAGAACAATAGAAGAACAGAAAATAGTTGTGAATAATCAGGGTTCAAATAAAACTAAAGGCATACAGCAGGCATCAATCGCATCGATTGAAATGATGACATTAATGCAAATGGGTTATGAAATACCAGAATTCGAAAACGTAACTAATGCAAAACCGAAGAAAAGCATGTATGACCGCCTTCGATCCATGATTCGTGAGAATAAACGTCCTGATCTTACTGTTAAAATAGGTGAAACTGAATTTCGTTGTTACTCCATTGTACTTCAGTGTTATTCTAAACTATTTTTTGATATTAAAAATGCGACGTATATTACTTTACCACCAGAAAAAGTGACTCCAAAGTATTTTAAAATACTTTACGATTGGATGCTTAGCGATACGCCGATCTCTGTGCCAACTAATGATTTGCTTGATTTGTTTGATGCTTCAACGTTTCTTTGCATAGATCATTTGATAGTAAAATCCCTTGATTACTTCAATGACGAAAGTATTATGAAAGATGATAAAGCATTTCTAACGTATTTGGAAGCAAAGAAACGAAATTTTAAGCTCGGCAAAAAACTCTTGAGTAAACGCATACGAAAGTTTTTCTTAACTCTGGTAGCATATGAGGAGTTTGTCAAACTGGATCTCTTAGATATTTGCGTAATTTTGAACTCATCCGACATTGGTGTCAACACGGAATTGGAGACATTTATGGCTGCCATACGTTGGCTTAATTACAATTGGAAGGCCCGCAAGGAGCATGCATATAAAGTTATGAAATATATACGTTTCAATTTGGTGGCACCCTGGTTACTGACCCCATTGCAAAGATCAGATGCTGAGGAAGAAGTAAGCCGAGTTGTCTCAATTAGTAGTGTAAGTCACTTGATTAATGAAGCCATCGCTTTTACATCGACACGTTTGCTTTATATAACTGATCCACTCGGTTTTCGTAAATTACACGATCAACGTAGGTTATTTTCGCCAGAGCCTCGTTTATGGATCTATGACAAGGAGTGTTGCTATCATCATAAGAATTCATGTGGAAATATGAATAGTTTTAGCTATAGGGACTTCATGAAATATTTGATACAACTGAGAAGAAAGCATAAGGACTATTGGCAAACTTTAGATTTAGATTCAGAATCTGGAAAATGTCAATGTGGAAGCAGTGAAGCGGGTCCTAATATCTTCAAGACAACTCAATCTCATCCACTAAACTTTGGTAAAACAAATATACAAGCAAATATTGAAAAATCTAATGGTCAGGAAGAAACTACTACCGTCCTTTCCAGTATGCAGGATGATACTAGTGCTTGTTATGGACAAAAAGATACTAGTAGTACTAGTTTTCAGGATAATACTAGTGTTTCTAGTGTAGAGGAAGATAATCCTCCTTCAAATATACAGTTGGATACTGTTCCTTCTAGCATCCAGGAGTATCCTAATCCAACTAGTATGCAAGAGGATAAATCGGAGAATCTCCGTAAACATGATAAAAAAGGAGATATACAAAAAAATATTAACTTATTGAAATATATTTTAGATTATTCTTATATTAGTCAGACCACTAAAGATAAAATACTGAATCAGTTCGGAACTCAAGAACCAACGGATATGAATAATGAATCCGAAAATTTATCGAGCGACAATTCTGTTTATTTTTATGAAGAAAAAAGAGTTTTAAAAGTAACAAGCAAACAAAGTTTTCTTCAAAACCCATCGGCTAATTTGCAAGATAAAAGTCAGAAAAGAGATACACAACATCAGAAAACCCAAGAAATACAAATGCTTAGTGAAAAAAATCTAGCTGAATACCATCAAAAGAAATGAATGTATCATCAACATCCTAAAAATAAAAAGAAGCCTTCAATTTGAAGGAAAATCCCCCCCAAACAAAAAAAGCAAAATAAGAAAATCAGTCAGAAAAAAAACAATAGAAAACAAGACAATGCAGAAAACAAATGATGTTCTCCAAGTTAAAATAAAAATACGAAATTTGAATGGTATAAAAATTATTAAATATTTTAAAACTAAATATGTATATTAATTATTGTTGGGTTATACAAAAATTCATTGCTTTTCATTTAAATAATTGTTATTTTTCGAATATATTATATTTACCTATAAACCTATATTTTTTTACGCATACTCACCAATTAAATTTATTATATTTTTTTATATAATTCCAGTACAAATTACAGCTCATTCTATGAATCCGTGCGACTTGCATCTTAAACGTGTGCATACCGTGAAAAATTATTTCTAAACTCCATGTCACAAAGTTTAGTGATCTGGAAATGTTGATGGATCTAAAGATATATAAATATTTTTTTCCATCAATAAAGCTAGAGGAATATGATACATTAAACGTAGGTCTGAAGAATAATCCTTACAATACTTATTTACCATCAGATCTTTTGGTACACGCACCTTATGTATGAGATCCGCAGTTAAAAAAATATAGCGATAGCATTGAAGACGTTGGCAAAAACAATTCTTATTTGCCATCCAAATATTAACATTTCTTAAAGTTAATACCTTCCGAAATTAAGCAGTCATGGAACGTCTCTTGATTTCACGTTATTGCACATTGTAATTGTTGGGAGTATCTTTTCCAAGCCTTTGCATGGTAGCATGAATTTGAATGTTCCTTTTCGGGTTGCAAGGAATATTCTCCCTATATTTGTTGGCACCTGTAAAGCCACTTATTTAAAGTATGATCATGTCAAGCTGGAATCTATTGTAATTCTACAATATTTCTTCCAATCATTTAAGTTCTAATCTTTTAACTGATCTTAGCACATAATATCATCTAATAAAGCTTACATCAATTTTATCACATTTCTTAAAGAATGTGTGGAGACTGATTGGTCAGCCCGTAATTTAGAAGTTTCACTTCCATATTGTATTTGCCTAAATAACTCCAGTATAATAATAACATCGTCAAATTTTGATTTTCGTCACATTTGATTTTCATATTTTTTGCATTTACTCCCCTTCGCTAAACAAGTTTCACTTCAATAACAACTATTAGATTGATTTTCTAAGATTGCAGTTGAGCTAAGTACTATTAGGTATATCTAACCAAATTTACCATTCAATTTAAAAACAAAACTTTGTAGTCAATCCGGCATAGGTCTGAATGCTTATTAAAGCTGAAATTTCATATACTCGTATGTAATAGAATGTTTTAGCAAAACTAACTTTTCATATTGAGGGGTTACCTTATATGAATAGAAATTTCATTATTCCACTATCCTTCTTCGAGAAAAACTTATAGTGGTGATCTTCGAAAGTATACATTTTACTATTCAGATTATCAAAGAGAAAAATAAATAGTAGTCTGATCTCTGACTTCTTAAAATTTATAGCTATTCATAGTAGACTTCATAGTAAAACCTTTTATTCTATGGTCTAGTTCATAGAAGACTGATCCCTTCCAAAATATCAGCATCATCAAATTTTTTAGTGGGTGTCCGACTTTGTTCATTTTGTGTATAACATTTATATAGTTATGTTGGTAATATTCATTAAATGTGATTTTAATTACCATATACAATATATTTGTACTGTTGGAATTTAATTATATATTTTCAATATTTTTTATTTAAATTTCAAACTATGGTAAAATGTACCACATAACACTGACTGACTGAGTTTAGTTTGGTTTCATTTATTTTAGTTTATTTTTCAAAAATATGCACAATATTTCAACACAATTATTGCCATGGATGAAATATTGTGGTTTATTTCCCTCGGTTTTCAGAGTTTATTAGTGCGTGTAAATTTTATTTATTTATAATGGGAAAACAGGTGAAATTTGACTCACAAAAATATCTTTCCGGCTTTTGCTTTACACATATTTCATATATGCAATTTTTATTGTTTAACTTAAGTTGCATATACATTTTTTATGAAATTCATTTAAATATTTATGGTTTAGAAAATTATTTAAGTCGTTCACTTACTCACGCTCCCAATCACTTTGTTATAAATAATGCTATAGGAAATAAAGAATACATTTATTTATGTTGTAGGTATGTATGTATGTATGTATAAAACTCAACCACATTCAGGGATTTTTTCATTATTATTTTAACTTTCAATCTGATTTGCTATTGTCTTTCTACTTCAAATTCTTTTCTAATAAAAATGCTGAGTAATAATAAAATAATAAACTAAGCTGCTCATAAAAGGGAGACGAAGGGAAAAATAAGGAATACAACTAACAAAAGGAAAGTAAAAAGAAACCGAGTGAAAAATATGAACTCGACAATAACCACGCCATAGTTCGCTATTGTTCTCATTTTGATTAAAAAAATCTGTAGTGAATAAAGTGTATGGAAACAACATGAAAAAGAATTTGCTATTAAAAACAAAAAAACTTCTTAGCATTTAAAAATAAAATAAAAAGAAATAGAACAATTTTATTTTGTCTCGTTTATATGGAAAAATCACACAATATGAATGAATTACAGCAGTACAGAGTACCAAGAATAGAATATTCATTCTACTTACTACAATAAATGACACTAATACAACAGATACAGATGCCACCAGTCCTAGATACTCGCTGCATCTGCCACAGTGCAACAAAACAAAATTCCATTTTTCCTCTCTCCCAATATTTCATTCTGTTATTCTCTCCTCTCCCCTTCCCCTTCCCATTCCCACCTCTCATTCTTTTTCTTCATTTTTCTATTATATAATACAATAATAAGAAAATTCGTAAATTGAATAAAACACAATGGTGGCATCAGCGCGTCCTTGCCACTTCTGTTTTTTATCAACAAATGTGTTGACAAAAAAAAATATCTTTGGAAAACGGAAATGGGAAAACAGAAGATGGTAAAGAAATGTAAAGAATAATGGTGATTCTCATAGAGATGATGACAGACATTTCTCTAAATGTTATTAACATTTGGGGTTTGCTTTAACTCCTCTGACTTATCTTCATTTTTGAATTTATAAAAAAAAGAAGAAGAATATCTTCAAAGGAGTATTTATACAAATGAAAGTTTTCGTATTTAGATGGAAATTAAAAGAAAATTAGTTAATTCTAATTTGAGTAAATTTGAATAGATTGAAGTTGGTTGATTATGTTAGAAAATGGAAATTAAATGAATGGGGGTTTCAAGATATTTACAGATAGAGTAAATTTAATTAATAACAATTTCAACAAGCTTTGAAAGTTATATGAGTAAATATTATTATTTATTTATTTTCCATACATTTCATTTTAAAGAATTTCTAATGATTTCTGTAAATATGTGAAAGTTTCCCTTTAGATTTCTTACCAACAAACTGAAACGACCCACTACTATAATTTCTCTCTTGGGCACAAATTGAAAGCCCGAGACAATACCTGGTGAAAATTGAAATTAAGTATGATATCTTTAGGTTTGAAGAAAAACCCAAAAACAAAAGCATTAGAGCACAAAAGAAAACAATGGAACGACATTTGATGGTAAGTTGTATTGTATTAAGTGTGAAATGTGTTAAGGTGTGAGAGAAGTTAACAGCATCATGCTATTAAGATGGGTCATATACCTACATTGTATATAAGATGGAGGAAAAAAATAGGACAATAAAGACTATAAAGACATCAGGTACAGACCAAAATAATGAAAAAATATCTTATTATATAATAATAAGTATAAAAGACAAAACCAAACAGTAAACGAAGGATTATGTTATCATTAATAAACACTGACAGCAAAAAGTCAACGGACATCGTAATACCCATAATAATGAAAATGGAAAAATCCCTAAAGAATGAGTACAATTTCTTTTTTCTCTTCGTTTGCTTTCTGTCATGGAAAATAAATGGAAACTGCCAAGTATTCGTTGAACAAGTTGAATATAATAAGGATATTTTTAAACCTTGCAACCTACAAAATAAATAAAAATGTTTGCTACACTACACGAACTGAGTGATTACAGTAAAAAGATGCTACAACTAATTTGACTTGATATTAAAGCGACAAACTGACAGCAACGACAATGAGGCCAAACGTCGAGACAACCGACCATTTCGCCAACCGACAACGAACGAACTTGTTAACATGAACAAAATAAACGGAACATGATAAACGAAAACATTTTGACCGCCATAAAACGCCGCACGATATGCTTTCATATTTCCCTATAAATGGGTTTTCCTCCTTACCATCTTCCTTGCTATGCATACATTGATACATCGCTCATTTCCTTTTTTTGCCTTTTATACAACAACATTATTAGTTTCTATGTTTTGGGTATACCATGTTTTCTTATTAATATAAAAATTACTCAGCAACGTTGATGACATTAGTACAATAGAAAGGAAGGCAGGCAGGCAGGCAGGCTGAAGCAGCTGAACCTTGGGTAGCAAAAGGACCACTAAAGTTTCGACCTTGTTTGCTTGTTGTTGTTATTTGTTGGTTGGGTTTTTTTAATCAAATCTAATAAATTAAATAGATTTATAACTTGCTTCCGTTGTTGCGCTCTTGATTCTGTTTACAATTCTGTTGATTTCACAAGATTGCCACAGGGTTGATGCTTTAGATCATAAATTATATAAATTTTGCATCTACAACTTTTTGGCTCTTTAAGATATTAATCTTTTTATGAAAACAAACAAATATGTATTAAGGTCAACTAACTATCTTATTTTAGTTATTGGATTAATATGTACAATTTTTATTTTTTAGGTATGTAAACATTTAACTTAACTGAAACATTTTTTAGAAAATTTTATTGTTATACTATATGAATATTTGAGTTTAACCAGCATAATAGCATGGGTAAATATTCAACATATCAAATAATGTTATCTGCGTTCTGTTGCCTAACTTCTAACTAGAAAGAACAGACCTCTCATGATGACCGTATTCCTAATGCGACAATGCATCACTGGTCTAATTGCACACAGAATTAAAGTTCCTTTCCGCGATTTCTGTCATAGCTGTGATAACAGGATCACCCTGCACTTATTGGAAGACTGATCAGTTTTCTCAGGATAGATTTCTTTCAAAAACTGGGTAGCTTGCAAATTGGCAATTGTAGATAGTTTCAAATTAATCTGAAATGTAACTAAAACCAATAAGCAACTTCACCATTTTCAGGCATCACAACCATGTGATGAATCTACTGAATTTGTAATGAAAAGTGGAAAAGTTTACGTTATATACACTCCTGATATTTTAACAATTTCTACAGGTTGTGCCGATGACAGTGCTATAATTAGCCGCTCCAGTTGCCCAGTTAAAGCTGCTAGAGACATGGATAATCATATTCAACTGATTATCTAACTGAATGATCCATCAATGACCAGATATGTAAGCACATTTATACTGAATCGTAGGACTTATTCTCCAATAACTTTAACGGTACTATAATTTATCAAACTTAGGAGGTATCTTGATGTTCACCTGGATTTTACCTGACGGAAAATCTCCCTTGTCTAATTAACTCTAAATCTTATAAGAGCCTTGAGTACAAATTCTATATAACAATATATAACATCTGGTCCGGAATTAGAAGTTACCGCAAGCGAGAGTCACATTGAATGAAGTTTTGATAAATCCAAGGTGCTTAGAATAATCACAGACGCACCAAGGTACACCAGGAATCACAATAAAGACATGCAAGTACTGTTAGTACTGCTAGTACAATACAATAAAAGAAGAGTGTTTTAAGCGGAAACATAACTATATGGATAAACTGAATCCACTAGGAAGAGCTTTTGTTTGTATGTATAATAAACTCCCCTGGACTAGTTCGTAATGATCGATCAACCATTTTATTTATTTGGATGCGCTTGATGGAAATCCCTTACTCTTCTGACCAAGTAGGACATATATGTAAATATTGCTATGTGAGCGTTGAAATCTTATTATTAGTTCTATTTGTGGAAATCAATCTTTGCTAGTGCATTTTAAAAATCTTACTTAAAGTTCTTAATGATTTGATGAATGAATTGCGTATCTATGACTATAAATGTCTATTTGGGAACTTCGCTATTTGGTGAACCTTAGTGTGTCCAGCCTTGCGTTTATGATCTCCATAGTTGGACTTTTAGTTTTCGTGCCACGACTATGGAATTGAGCCAATTGCATTTTACAGAACCATAAAGTATCTTCATCATTGCATTAGTTTAGCATCATTGTTCTCGTTGTTTTTGTTGTTGTTGGTCTTGTTAAATCCTATAAAAGAAAAAAAAGAAAAATGACATAGAAAAGTTTAAGTTTAAACTTTTGCTGTTAGTTGTCACACTTTTGTGTTTGCCCAAAATGAGTTCATACAGATTGTCAGCAGTTAAGTTTTGATAGGTGGTGATAGAGGGATGTGAAATAAGTTGATGGAGAGAAAACAATGGAAACATTTGACCTGAGTTTAAAGTTCAGGCACGCGTTAGTGGCTTCTCGTTTTTGTTATGAGTTTTCTTTAGGAAGTTTTTTGCTAAAAACAAAAGGTGTTGATTGCGAATTTTTTATTATTATTTTAAGTAGAGGAATGCAATTTTAAATTCTATTGTATAATTTTTCTATTTATTATTATGTTATAAAAACAAACAGAAACTCACACTCTCTTAATTTTAAGCTACTTAAAAACATATAAAAGCTTAAAGAGAATATTAAAAATTACAATATCATCCCCAAGTAGTAAACTGAATCATCATTCTAATAATAAAAAGAGACAATCATAAAACATATGCAATATACAAAATAAATATTTGCCATAAAGTAATACATACATAACCTCCTCCAAACGAGTTAAAACACAAAGGAAAAAACAACATACAAGGTATAGCCACCCATTCCTATCTATCTGTCTATTGTTCGTATCATGAAATCGCATAAAACATACTGAAACCGTGTCACATATGTTTGTCATGACTCGTAAGATATTTTTAACTGATTGATATAAGTTCCACCAAACCAACGTCGAAAGCAAAAAGCCCTCAAATGCGACAAAGGTTCTACACAGCATCAGCAACAGAGGAGGAAGACTACGCTCCGAAACAATGTTGAAACAAGCGTACAGACACGACGCCCGGGAGCTGTGTGTATAACAAGACATCGCATTTGACTGACATCCTCCTCTCCACCAACAACAACAACAACAATAACAATGGAAGTGAAACGAACGCCAAAAAAAAAAATAAAATGGTAGAATGAGTTTACAAGAAATAAAACAAAAAGTTATAAATATGTTATAGAGGTGTCACATACGACAACGTGTTGCGACACGTCGGCAATTGAAGTAGAACTGAAGTAGGACGTGCGAATGTTGAATAAAATTGAGAAAAGAAAAATGTGAGGATACAAAGATGAGTTTCTTTTTGTTTAAGTTAAATATACATAAAAAGACTTTGGTTTAAGAATATACGGAAAATATTATTATTTTAAAGTTGTGGTTTGGTTTAAAAACATATCTTTCGCATTGAAGACCAAACTGTAATGAAATCAAAATCTCATTAGCTATGTAGTCTTTTAATGTATTTAAAGGGATGGATCGATAGAAAAGTAGTTAGATAGATAGGATCAAATAAAGTTTTATTACAAAAAATCATCATTTAAATCGTGTTGTGAATATTCTGTGGTTCGTTACTTGTTTTTCTTGAATTAAAATGTCTTTAAAGGAAAAAAAATATGTCTTAGATCTACTTATGGTCTCACTATTCTGTCCTGCCTACAATTCATGAATCATTGAATAATAGAATCTTTAACTTTTAACTTTTATTCGTAATTAGAATTTTCAGGTTCCAGAGTTCTCCTTCTCCAGATCCATGGATCCATGGCGTACCAGCCGTCCTGCCTTTATTATGATTGCTTATGGCAGTTGTGTTGTAAAGATGTGGAAATAGTTAAAAGTTTTAACCCTACTTTGATCAACTTGAGTTAGATATAAGAAAAAATGTAAAGCCTTTGTAAAGCATTATGTTAATGAAGAACTCGTTTAAATCGTAGCAAGTTTAGTATATTTTTGATACTAAAGCGAGTTTTATTACTTTAGAAAATTGTAATAATGAACTAATGTATCATATTTTATTAACATATCTGCAAATCTTACAATCTCATTCAAATTGATATAATGATATCATGAATCTGAAATGTAAAATGTGAATGAATATTTTAACATTTGAAAAGTTGTCAAATATGGTGTTCAATTAGTATATTTGAATAGAAATTTGTAGATCATTATCCTTGCTTCATATTCACTCCAAGTCCATTCAGGACTTTAATATCTTCAACAAATCATTAATATCATTTTTTTAATAGATGCCACATGACTATCAAAGATGGAATATTATGGTATGTATTATGAGAATCCTATTTTTATGTTACAAAAATGAAAGAAGAAATATCATTCAATAAATTGACTTTTTAAAGCGTTAAAGGTACACAAATCCTTCAGGACTTGGCCAATTTGTACATACTATTTTATATTTCTTTCCAATGCATTTTCTTTTTTTCTTTTTTTTTTTTTTTTTTTGTATTATTTTCCCTTTACCGTGGAAACTGGATACCACTCTGTATACTATAATACAATATTTTGCCCCAAACACGTCGCATTGCATGAAATCGCAATAAATCCTTTGCTTCATCGTCGACGTCGACCTTTTTTTCTCTCACTGCTTGTATAGTTTTTTCACACTTGCCATGACAAGGATTACATGTGTGTGCGAGTCTGCCACACCATGAAAGTGCAATAGTGTGTGTGTGTGTGTGTCTGATTGTGTATATTTGTGTGAGTGGCAAATGTCGTGGCGCCATAAAAATAAGCAACAACACAAATCATTTTGGTCGTCGTCGTCGCCGCCGCTATGTTTGTGTGTTTTGAAAGGTAAAGGATTGCGAGAGAAAACTTGCTCTTTGAAAACCCAATAAAAGCATTCAATGCATAAACAATTTCCCTCGTTCTTCCTTTTTTAAATGTTGAAAGTTGCGCCTGCAACTAAGCAATGGCAATGGAAACATTGATTTAGAACTAAAATTACTATTCTATAATTTATTAAATGAGTTTTTTTATGTCATTATTTTTCTTTTACCACATCAAAAATCAAAGAATTTTCATTTGGCCCATCATGTTTACCTCAACAAGCTGCCCACATGGAAAATGGTTCAACGTTTATTTCTTTCAAATCCATTTAACTTAACTTAGCAACGAGAGACCCAAAAAGGATATGAGAGAGATTCCAATTGTTTTTTAAATTATTTACAACATGGTACATTTGAAATTATTGCCCAATTTCACTTTAAACAAGGTAATTTCTCATAATTTATGTAAGCGGATTCCTTTACCTTTTATTAGGTTGAATCATAAAAGGATGAATTTGGGTAGCATTGTTCATCTACATACTTATAAGCGATATGTGTAAAGACTCATTCAACATGCCATAACATTAGATGTGCTAAATAAAGGGAAACGATTTTTAAAAAAGAAAATATCTGAACATCATGAAATGAAATTTACTGCTTTAAAATTCATTGCTCATGAATTTTGTTCTCAGTTTAGATCAAAAAAGTCTGAAGAATAAATGTTAAGAAATAAAAACCACAATTTTGTATAAACTTTACATCTTGTTAGATAAGTAAAAGGAACTTTCGAGCTACAATCCGCTGAGTTTCAGATCAAGCAATCCCAATAATAATCCTAAGGTGCCCCTCCTATTGGTCCGATTCGGTAGGCTTATTCGACAAATGCAAAGCGTCTTCGTGCAAAATTCTATCTTTCTAACTCAAAAACTGAGAAACTAGTTTGCATACATACAGAGGGACAAATGGATGGCTGGCTTCATCAACTTGACTCGTCGAGCTCTCCAAAATGTCTCCTTCTGTCTGTTACAAACTTCATAACAAACTTATAATCCTTACTATTCACTCTGTGAAGATTTTATGTATTTTATGCACAATGATAAATTTCATTTATGACACATTTACTAAATATTATTTTATAAATCTTGTTTTTATATTTTTCTTTTTGCCATTTTATTTGTTAATTTCATTGATTTGTTTTTGATTATGTTAAAATTATTGTTTTTCGTTTTTTATTATTTTCAATTTTCGGTTCATTCATTTTCCAAACATATTCCTAAATCAATATATGAAATATGTTTGCAAGTATAATAAATAAATCAAATCAAATGTATGTCAATTATTGTGATGGAATTCTATCCAAAATTCGCTTGAAAATACTAAATTCAATGAACTTTTGTGTTTCTGTGTTGGCATTTAAAATTGCAAATTGATATTTTTGTATAATATATTGCAAAAATATGGATTTTATTTGTATTTTTGATTTTTATTCAATTTTAGAATCAATTAATAACTGAAATTTCCATTACACATAAAATATAAATAAAATTGCACTTTTGCTTTTTTCAATTTTTAAAAAGCACATAGACGTAGGGGGAAGGCCTGAGATAGTAAATTATGAGTGCGATTTGGACTTCTATAAGCACAGTGCATAGTGTTTTTTACATTGTTAAATAAAGTATTGTATTGTAATAACCTTGGGTAAATTTTCGCAGCAAAATGAGGAGAGGCCATCGCAACTACAAGATGTGTGTGTGTGTTGTGTGGATTAGCTGAAATGATGAAAGAAAAAATTCAATCTTTTGCGATTGTTGTAAGAATTGTGCGTTTTTTTTTTTCTTGTTGTCAGTTTTTGTTGTTATGCACGCATAACTGGATGAATGCATATACACACGAGTATGTGTAAAGGAAGGAAATACAAAGCATATAGTGGCTGTGGATATTTCTAAAGATGCTGCGGAAAATCCACGGATCCTCAAATATTCATGTCTCCAACTAACTTTTGTGTATTTAAAAAAAATAGAAAAGGTAAATTTCGTGTATTCATCAACCAATTTTTTTTTTTTTTTTTTTTTTTTGCGCAGAAAAACCAGTATCGAAACCTAGGGAAGTTTTTGTAAATACTAAGTGGACTGTATACCATGAATTTCGATAGTCAAACCAACATAAATAAGGCCTAACCTTCAGTTCGCAAAAAACGATGGTCACTCCAGAAATCGTCGATTAAATCTATGGTATGATATTGGATGATCGAAAATTGAAATTGCGTATATAGGCATGTCAACTGAGCGTGTACACCACATGTTACAGAAATATTTGGGATAAGCTAAGCTATCCGTGCGATGACTTCCCCGATTGCTCACACTCGATCGATAAGAGCAACTGTGTGGACACTTCAAATAGTGTTCGGCGATGTTTAACTGCAATCCGAATAAGTTGTTGCACGGTGGACGAAACATTGATCCATCACAATACACCGGGTGAAAGTACAGCAAAGAAGTCTAAGAAGTTGGGTCTATTGGCCAACAAGGCTATGGGGACAGTTTTTTGGGATGCATGAGGTATCATTCACTTCGAAAACCTTAAAAAAAGGTAAAAGACATTGACTTGAAGCGAAAAAGACCACATTTTGGTGAACAAAAAAGTGATTTTCCACCAAGACAATACATGTCTATAGCCAGCATGGAAAAAATTATGCTTTCGAACTGCTACCCCATCCAGCAAATTCTCCAAATTTAGCCATCTGAAACTATCTTCTGTTTTCAAACCTGAAACCTATGTTGAGGACCTGAATGAAGAAAATGTTTCTTTTATGGGGGGACCCCTTTAAGTTTTACTGCTCGTATTTGTTGCTGATGCTCGAATAAAACTACACATTCTGTGAAAATTTCAACTCTCTAGCTATTACGGTTCATGTGATATGACTCGAGAACGGACGCACAATGAAGTCTCTGCAATAGGGTTCAGTGTGGTACCCATTGGGTACGGAACCCTAAAAAAGAAAAGAAAATTACAAAAAAACAATATGTATTATTTTTCTATCCTTTTCTAAATATTTATTGATCGACCTTCATACAAAAGATCAATAATAGTTGAAGTATGTATAATTTTTCCCTTTAATTTATTGAAATTAAAATACTAAACATTTACGACCAAAGCAAATATTATTATTATTATTTTTCTCCTTCTCTAGTGAGTTTTGTGAATAATTTCTATTAGATTTTCTTGTTTATTATATTATTTTCACTTTCTTTTTATTTTATTATAATTAATTTCATTTATTATGAATTTATAATTTTATAGTCTTTTTATTTTATTCCAAATTTGTCTTTAAATTTTTTTTTTTTTTTTCGTCGTGTGTCAATCGTGCGGCTTATACATATGTTTCAATTGGTTTATTTTGTTATTTGATTTCCAAACATTTAGTTTAATTTTTATCGAAAGTAATAATTTTTATTAAGTTTTATTTTTTCTTATATTTTACTTCTTTATTAAAAGATTTTGATTTTTTACCTATTATATTAATTTCACCATTGTTGATTTTTCCCTTTATTGAAATTCAAAATAATATAACAAAGTACATATATACGATTTGCTTATGTCCAGTGTAAATCCTCCGGATCTTAGGTTTTGATTGGTTTGTTTTGTTATTTGATTTTCAAACCTTTCAAATATTAAACATTTATGAGCGAAGCAAATATTAATTATTATTATTATTATTATTTTTCTCCTTCTCTAGTGAGTTTTGGGAATAATAATAATTTTCTTGTTTCTTATATTCACTTACTTTTTATTTTATTGTAATTAATTTCATTTCTTATGAATTTATTATTTTTATAGTCTTTTCATTTTATTCCGAAGTTGTCTTTACATTTTTTTTTTTTTTCGTCCTGTGTAAATGCAGTACTCCTGCGGGTTATATGTTTCACTTGGTTTATTTTGTTATTTGATTTTCAAACCTTTTGTTTAATTTTTATCGAAAATAATAATAAAAATTTTTATTAAATTTTATTGTTTCTTATTTATTCTTTCTTTATTAAAATATTTTTCTTTTTTACCTATTATATTCATTTCAGCTTTTGTGCTTTTTCCCTTTATTGAAATTCAAATACTAAACATTTATGACCAAAGCAAATAAAGCATCACGGTTTCACTTTTTTCCAAATTGGGTTTTTAAATTTTGTTTGTTCTTTTTTTTCGTCCTGTGGAAATACTTAGGTCTGATTTTAGTTTTTGCTTGGTTTGTTTTGTTATTTGATTTTCAAACCTTTCAAATATTAAACATTTATGAGCGAAGCAAATATTAATTATTATTATTATTATTTTTCTCTCCTTCTCTAATGAGTTTTGTGAATAATTTCTATTAGGTTTTCTTGTTTATTATATTATTTTCACTTTCTTTTTATTTTATTATAATTAATTTCATTTATTATGAATTTATTATTTTTATAGTCTTTTTATTTAATTCCGAAGTTGTCTTTACATTTTTTTTTTTTTTTCGTCCTGTGTAAATGCAGTATTCCTCCGGGTTATATGTTTCACTTGGTTTATTTTGTTATTTGATTTTCAATTATTTTGTTTAATTTTCATCTTATTTTATAACACATTTTCTTCCAAATTTCTCTTTAAATTCTTTTTTTTGTGACCATTCGGTTTTAATATCTTCAAAATATTGACATCGACATCCTACCTACGGAATTTTTTTATTTTTTGTTTTATACTTGTAACTATTTTTATTATAATTATTTTATTTATTATCTTATTTTCTAGTTCGTTTAGTTTTATTGAACCTTGTGCCTGGTTCCATTTATAGTAACTTTGAGCGACGTCTTACCTCCCTGTCTTCGCGAATTCATCTTGAGCACATAACTTGAAGAATGCTGTCCATGTTGTATCCCGCGGGTTATTAACAACTTCTTGAATATTGTTCTCAGTGAAATATACTCTTTGTCCATTTTCTAAATGAACTGCAAGGTGGACAATTGTGGGAGCCCGGTCGCGCACTTCGAATGATAAAATCCTCCATACAGCTTCAGAGCTGCAGATGTAACGTCAAGACTGATATTTTTTCACTTCATTTGGTGATTGTATGCTGAAAGTGGCTTGATCACTGCCTTTATTAATGTACTTAGTAATATATTGGATTGACTTTATTGAATTGCACAACTCTACGTTGATGTGGGCGTCAAAAATTTTCAAATGGAGCGGATTATATGGAACGTTCCATCGGTTATCAATATCATGGTTTCGGACGGTAGCATTTTGCCCACCCTATTCTGGCGATCGTCGACGATATTTGGGATATCCGTCATCGCTAGTACTTGTTAGAGTTTGGAACGACTTCGTTAATTTTTTGCTGCATTTAGAATCTCGATTTCATGGAGAATTCGGGTTTAAATTCCTGCAAGGCAATCACCTCACTCATAGTTTTCGATTCGTCTGAGTTTTTAAAGTAATTTCAAGTTCTGCGCAATGTATTACAGTTCGTTTAGAATGAATTAAAAGACTCTGTATCGCAAATTTGCAGACTTTTAATACTGCAAAGGCCTTTGCAGTGAAGACCGTGTTATAAAATAGAAGGGAGCCCCCGATGCCAAAATGTCGACGACAGCAAATGGCTAGAGTTATCTATTTTTGAACCATCCGTGAAGAGTCAATTTTTTTGACCTAGGTTGCCTTTCTCAAATAAGAAATGCGCTAGGCTTTTTGAGATTGAAACATTCAGATTTGTGATGATGAATCATGATTTTTGCATTCGTTCGCCATCTCGTAGCACCCATGCTACAGTTCGAATAATAAATTTAGCAAAAACTCCAACCCATGTTCGAATAAGAAAACTTGAGCGTGACGTCAGTAAGCTTTTGAAAGTGCTAAGAAGCTTTTTTTTTTTATAGAATTGCATGTGCATATGTATAACATTGTTTAACTTTGCTTTGCTGATTAACGTGGCACGCAACACGTTTTTTTATATTTGATATTTTATTTGTTTTTGTTTATTTATTCACTTAAGTTTTGTGCTTTTTAAATAGTCTATATGTGTGCAGAAATGAGTAATGTTTCACTTTATAATGTATTCATTTTCAATTTTAATAACAATAATCGAAAAGATATTGAGCTAATCGAGAAAACATTTCAAGAACTTGACTGCACTGTAAAGTTAATAAATCTACCAACAAAAAAACTGTTTCATGAGGAAGTGGAGTATAGTAAGTTGTTATCGCATTTGAAATACGTAAATAAATATAATAAAGACACATAAATAATTATAATAAATAATTAAATAAAAATGTTAAAGCATAATTTTTTATGCAGCTAAGTAAAGAAATTTTTAAAACACAAATACAATCCTTGCCACTTAAATAGCAACATATTATGTTAATATTATTCAAAACCATATATTTACCGATTCAGCGATATTAGAAACTTACAAGGACTGTCGCAAAGTAAACGAAACTTTTTCAAAAATAAAGATTTGGAAAGATACATCCTTCACTGACGTTTTATCAAAATTTTATGTCCAACCGAGCTGCCTGAAACCCATCACTAACAAACAACCTCAAATCTACATACATATGTATAAATCTACCTTATGTGAAAGTGAAATGATTCTTTTTATTTCCAGTTGCTAACAAAAGTTTTACCATCTATCAATATGTTGCGGTTATAGTTCTCGCTAATACAAATCCTGGCGATGATGTTCTACGGACTGTCGACAATGAAGTTGTTTTCCTCAATCGTGATCTTGTCAATTATATTGATTTTAATGATACGCTACGTTTGAATAACATCAAATTACTTGTGGTACAACAAATCAATCAAAACATATTGGATGATGAAGTTTTTGAAGATTTGGCAAAGAATAATCCACGGCAAGTAGGCGATGTGCCTGGCAAATGGCGGAGTAATGCTTCACGTCAACATACACGCACTAAACTGACGGGTATAACAATAAGATTGAGTGCATCTCATAGTGCTGAACAACTTAATAATTATTGGGATATAGCAGAACCGCCAGTTAGTCCCTTTATTCAAACATTTTGTGATAATTTTGCTAAATACTCTATGACAAAGGGTCTCGATGAGATCTATAAGAATATGTTCTATTACATGGAGAAGCATTGCAGGTAAGAAGATTATCATAATGAAATAATTATCATTTTCGATTCTATATTTAACTTTCTTCTAGGGAAACACCAACAATAGATAAGCCATGCGACATTGGACCATGTATATTTGGTTCACCATTTTTAAATTTAAATCTAAAACGAGATTACATAATGCCGCAATTACGACGCATGAAGCGCTGAAATAAACAAAAAAAAACAAAAAAAAATACCAAAAATTGCATGTTTGAATTTCTTATTAATCAATTAAGGGATTAGCAATAACAATTTAAATTTTAATAGGATCAACTATAAATGAATCAATCGGTACTGTCATTGATATCGCGACGTAACCACTCGACAATCTCATCCCTAACGCATTCGCATTCCACATTCAGGGAAATCAATGTACTCATCTTTCGCAGTATGCCATTGGTGATAATGTAACGTTTCATAGCAGGCATAACCGCCATTTCACGTAGAGTACGCAACAATAGAGTTGTAGTTGTGGATTAATGGTCCCAGTCAAGAGTTCACCAATATGATTGACTAGTAAAGTGAATTCTCGACAACGCCAAAGTGCATGCTTACTATGTAAACCATTTTGAAGGGCAAGTACAACGAACTCATAGTTTGGTTCTTCATAATCAATGAATGTATCCATATGACGGCGATAGAGATCCGCCAAATGTAAACAACGTTTGGTATGAGTTTCATCCTGTGGTACACCAAGACCGAAATCAAGTGGATATCTTAGTTTGCTTTCTTTATATGAGGTCAATGGTGACTTTGCGATTAAGGTTCGAGCTGGAGTGATTGTACTCAAAGGACCATCATCCTCCTCTTCGGGTAATTCTGCATCTTTGTTTTCTTTTACCAACTTCAATGCGGGATGTTTTTCGCTAACCGCTTCATCAAATATATCATAAAGTAACTTAATGCCATCGATTGCATCAAAACGCTTTTGACCCTCTTCACAACGTAAGATCAAAGCAAATGCCTTCATATTCATCTCCATATAACCTTTTATACGATTCTTAATACGTTTGTATAAATATTCAAAAAGACCTAATTCAATTGCCTGTTCGGGTGACCATTCAATGTAATGTGTTAAATGGAACCATAAATGTGGTGGATATTTTCGACGACAGTCATCAGCCAAGAATATTTTTGCACATGATTCAAAGTTTTCAGGTCGTTGAAGGAGTATTCCAAGTACTGCAAGTAAAAAAAAAATGGATTTTAAATCATTCATTATCATAGATTGAAGCACTCGCCCTTACTATCAGGTTTTCCAGTTAAATTACGCAATATTTCTGCAGTCTTATCATGCTTAGTTTCATCTGGCTCAGTCAGAATTTTATAAAACTCAGTCATGAGACATTTACATTTAGCAATCTTCTGAGCGCCATTCAATGTTCTGGAGAGTATATCTTTTAAAAAAGGAGATATAATGTTTGGTTCTCTAATATCATTTCTAACATTAAAATTACTTACTATAAATATCCAAAAAGACTTCAATCTCATTGTATTCCTCTTTATAATGTTTCCGTCGAAAACGCATAAAAGCATTGTGTGTTCTGTAGAAAAAGAAAAACACAATAGTTGAATAAATCATCAAGTTCTATAAATGAAGGGAGATCCATACATGTAAGTAACGGAAAGTCGACATCTGAAAAATGTTTACTCATATACGAGTATATGGTGCAATGTATCAATATAATTTGCTTAATTGACATTTTGTTGTTGGTAATATTAAGACATTATATTAAGGCGCAAGGTTTCCGGCGATCTAATCCCTGTGACGAGCAGCCAGTCTAACCTATCTATCTTTAGCCTATCCTGCGGCTAATTTTTCATCTAAATTATGTTAAAAATTTTACTTACTTGCGCACGATATCCTTCTCGACTATAGCCCGTTCACAATGTAAAGGATTTAACAAGAACTCAGATAATGACTTGATAGCACGCCAATGTGTTAAACGACTATCGCTATCCATTTCACGCATAAGTTTGGGCAAAGCAAACCAACCGTAAGCAACTTGGGCACGATCATCAAAATATGTTGAATGCTTGCAACTATCAAAAGGCGAGCGACATATGCCACGTGTTCCCATAAAACGTTCCCATTCTATATATAATAATAAAATGAAAGCAATGTTTCAATAAATTTATCAAATATACTAACAAGGCATTTCTTACCCTTGTCCTGTTGACGATTAATGGAGACCGGTAGTAACCATGGTACAACATCCTTTTGCAGAAAATGATTACGATATTTTGCAAGTTCATTCCACATGTTTGTGCTACAAATTTTTCATACAAAAATATATACAATTATCAAAAATACAATATATTGTAATAAAATAAATTTTAAATTCAGCAGTTGCTATGTTTGTGTTTATTGTATTGCAATATGTATCTGTTTAAATTTAGTAATATTTTTCTTTCGATTTAATAAGTTAATAGGTTGTTGCCTGTAGAACTCAAGTAAGTATTTTCAAATGCAAATTTGAATTAACTTTAAATTTACCTTTCATCGAAGGTATGGAACGTTCAAATCCTGGAACACCGTGAGAGAGACAGAGAGAGGAACATATGAAGGGAAGTGATTATTCATTTATACAGGGATAAAATGTAAATAAAATGATGCACTCAGAATTCGCAGGTACCAATATTCATTTTCATTCACAATAGATGTACATAGGAACATTTGAATGGGAACAACATTCACATTACTGAAACAAAATTCAACATACATTCACATTCAAATGGAAAATGTGTACTTTTTTAAAATGAATGATTCAAAGGCGTTTTGAACGCATTTACGCACAAGGCTTGTACATATGTGTACATATGCCATGTACAAAAAAGAAATGAGTTTGACAGGCAGCTAGTTGCCGCGAAATTTATTTTTACAAAAAGCGTTTATTTTCAAAATTAAAAAAAAATACACACTTGTGCATGCTTGTATATGGTATGGTAGTATAGTTATTATATTAGTTATAAACTATAGTTTTTTTTCAAAATTATTATAATTTATTATTATAAATATATATAATTTACAAACTACATCGAATACTTATTATAATATTCAACATAAATAGCTTGAATAATATGAAAGAAATAAAGTAAGAATATATTTAGAAGTTATGAGCATTCGGGGAATTAATGAAAGATAATATATTTCGTTTTCTTGTTACATTAAACAATTAATTTTCATTTTTTTTATAACAACAATTAAAATAGAAATAAGAACTTACAATATTTTATATCACAGTTTTGTTGCCATTGGAAAATCATCACAAATAAAAGTTACTCGCTACTTTCGACAGAGGCCAAAAAATATGTTTTGGGAAATGTGAATAGCAAGAGAGCTAGCTGAGAATAGAAAAATAGTACGCTCTTTTATTTTATTTATTTTTCATCTAGAGTCAATTTCTTTTCACCCGCGCGACTCCGATTTTTGTAAAATCAATCACTCGCCACTTTCGTCTTGCTTTTCGTCTAACTCGTTACTTTTCTACTCGTTACTTTCTAAGTCGAAATTCGACTTTTGTCGAAAGAGGGGTCGTGTCTGTTTGTTCGGCAAATTTCAATACGAAAGTTCTGTAAATTTACTTTGCAGAAAATTTATTTAAATAATATTAATAATTGAGATTTGACTTTTAACGAAAGAGGGTTCACTTACGCCGTCTTTTTCGCCGCCGGCAAATTGCAATACGAAAATTGTTTTAATTAATATTATTAATTTCTGTTTGCCCATTAATAAATAAATAATAAAATTCGACAATTAAAAAAAGTTTAACTACGAGCGCCGGTTTTTTTCCAGCCGTCAGCAAATTTTTTTGCCTTTTCTTAATTTCATTAAAAAATTGTTTATTGGACGTTTTCACAAAATTGCAATACAAAAATTTGTTTTGTCATAGCCGGTTTTTCGGTTTTTGTTGTTTACTATTTACCTACTAGTGACACTGCGCTTTGATTTAAAAAAAAATTGCTATCGCGTGTTGCGTGTTGTAGAGAATATTTATTTGGGAGAAACAAACAAAAAGTTCCATTACTAAAAACTACAATAAATATAAAATACATATAACATTTGCGTGCCTAAAAAGCAAAGCAAACCATTGCGAATTTTATATGTAAATAGAAACGAAAAACAACATTTAAATCTATGCAAATAATCAAAAGATTAACAAAAAATTTACAATTTTATAAACAAATTAAAAAAAAAAGAAATCTTTTTCATTCCCTACAAATAACAAAAATGTAAACAAAAAACTTGTTTGGAAATCAAACAAAAGAAAAAATTTTAAATAAAATTCTTTTGCTGTCTGCCTTTTGGCTCTGTGCATGTATGCATGTGTTTGTGTGACTGTGTGAGTTAGTCACAGACAACAAAAGATAAAGCGGAAGAAGGAAATAATCAAGAAGATTGAAGAACACAAAAGATACCAGTGAGATTCGATTTATTTTTACTTTTGTGCACTGCCAAATTAAAGGGAAATAGTTAAATAAAAAACTACTCAATATTTTAAATAAAATTAAGAAGACGCAACAACAAAATCAAAAAACAAACTACTAAAAATGGCTTTGATAAGACTGGCAAGGTGAGTGAATCTCTGCATGATGAATGATGGATGTGCAACAAAAAGAAATGTTGAGAAGAGAAGTGAAGTGAATTGAAAAGAAAAGAAAAGAAACAAAAAAGTACGTTATCTTCGACTGTCTCGAAGATGAAATACTCTTCACGGGATTTGTATGAGAGGTAACCTTCTTAGTGGTCCGATTCAGCTGGTACCAACAATTGTACTGCGTCTGGCTTGGAAACTGATAGTGTCCAACTTTCAGTTGCGTAGGACAAAAAACAATAAAGTTTTTCTAATAAGAACATGAATTCAAATGGGTGGTTTGTATGGGAGATACCCCCTCTAGTGGGCCGATGAGGATGGTTCCGACAAAAATGTACTGCGTATAGAAAAAAGAAAGATTCGTGCAAGGTTTCAGCTCTCCAGCTCCAAAACTGTGGGACAAGTTGCATACATACAGATGGACAGACGGACATGGCTTAATCAATTCGTCTAATTGAGCTGATCAAGAATATATATATTTTATGTGGTCTCCTTTGTCACCTTCTGCCTGTTACAAACTTCATGACGAACTTAGATTACTACTCACTTCCGTGAAGAGTATAAAAACACTCCACGCTCGCTAACTTGTACTAACTACTAAGTACTCCATTCACATTAATGAATTGCTCACACTAACAAAATTTATATTGATCTAAGGTGTAGAACGCATTGTTAGATTTCTTTGTACATTTTTCATTGGTTTATATTATAACATGTCATTTATTTTAAGAAATGAAAGGTGATTTCCGTCTTCTGCTTCTTGTTTATGCCCTTTTACGGAGCAATTACAGTGCTTCAATTTGTTTAGGGCTTACTTTTTTCAGTTGTTGCCCACTTAACAGGCCTATAGTATTCATGCTGTTGAACGGACTCATCCTCAGTATTGTTCATTCCACTTATTGATTTCAGTCAATGTATATGTGTAACCTTTGTCCATTCTCGGGGCTATTCCGAAGTTGTCATACTCTAGAAAACTTTTTTGCCAATGCTACTGTGATTGAGTATACAGAGTCCAGTACACATACAACATTTCAACACTGAAATTTACATAGTTGGTGAATATGGATCAGGCACTTAGTGTATTCAACTTTCAATTCGACAATACAAAAAACGAAAAATGTTTCTAACAAAAACGTGAACTTGAATATGGTTGGGTTTGTATGAGAGCTATACATATGATCCGGTAATTCTAGAGTCTTGATTTATTATTTATTTATGGTTGGTGAAGTAAAATTATAATTTTATAGTGTTCAAATTTCAGTTCGATAGTACAAGATATTTACAAGAAAGATTTTCTTATAAGAACATGAATTTGGGTTTGTATGGGAGGTACCACTTCTAGTCCTCCAATTTGGCTGGTTCTAACAAATACACAGCGTTTGATAAAAAGAAAATTTTAGCTTTCTAATTTAAAAACAAAGGGACTAGTTTCCATACATACAGTTGAATAGATGACATGGTTTCACCAACTCGTCTCGTCGGGCTGATCAAAAATATTTATGTGTACTATATGATGTCTCCTTCTGTTTGTTACAAACTTAGTATCAATTATAGAACATTTTGCTTTGTTCCAAATTATAGGATGGTCAAAGGAGAAAAAACTTGTTCAACTTGTTTGCGTGTAGTTCAAGTTAGCGAGCATGCAATGTAATATACAAAAAATAATTTTATATTTTCGACTTAAGCAATCAATCAATCAGCTTATCAGCAGATTTTCAACAATTCTCCTTCTGCTTCATTTTCTTTTAACTATGTTATTTCTATTTTTGATATTTCTTTTTTATCATCAATTAATTTTTTGAATTTTTAAGAAAAAATCTTTTGTTAAAATAAACATTTTTCTAAATATAGAAATTCTTAACCGTAGAATTTTTAATTATAAACGTATCTAATGTGTAAAAATGTATTTATAGTTAAAAATGCTAATGTTTATTCTCATTGGAATTGTAAACAAAAACAAGTTCGTCACCTAATAAATAAATTAATACAATATTTTCAAACATGCGCAGCTTCTCTCAGCTTAAAATTTAAAAGAAAAGATAGGACACACAAAACAAAAGAAAATATCAAATTTAACTTGCTAAATGCATACAATAAATGAATAAAATGAAAGATGAAAATTAAATAATGAGGGAGAAAATATTCTTACTTATACTTATACTTATCTATTTAGAATCAACATGTTGTTCCCACAGCTTGTTTATACAAACACACATACATATGTATGAGTATGTTGTATGTATTGTATTAAATTACAATATAACAACAACAACAACAACAACAGGCTCACAATGAATGTCAACTTAAATGCATTTGGGTTACAGGGTAACTAATTGGCATTTTACTTGAAGTGAATTCAATCATTAAATCATCAACAAAAACTATGTATACTATATACTATATATCACTATTCAACCTAGGCCTATCTGTCGTGTCATGGAAAATACTTTAAGATACTTTATTAGATAGTTCTATAGTCCTAGTTGTCAGATAATACTATTATTGTATATAAACTCTGCTATCTGGAAAATGAAATTACAGATTTACATCCGAAGAAAATCTTGGAATTCTCAATGAATACCAGAATCTCGAAGAAACTAGGACCATTCATGGCCGTAATGGTGAGGTGTACTAGTTCCCGCCCTACCCAAATCTAATCTAATATGACACTCCCGGAAGCACTGCACCTTGACCTTTTTTTTTTTTGTATTATGTAACATAATTCTATGAGTCTAGACTCCACACTAGTGATTCTCAATTTATCGTTAGAATTTGTACTTTTTCGGTCCACAAACCGTTTACTAAAATTAGGTTGAGCCCTCTTAAGTCTGTGCAGTGATTTATTCTACCCGTTTTTATTTAAGATAGAAAATCCATCATGACACAAAGAATGTCATTTCTCTTGGAATTCAATTATATTATTCATAGCGTGCCACATTTTTGTCCCGTGCATCAATGAATGTCATGGTTTGCCAATAATTTACCATCAGACTCTGGAGCATTGGTTCTTAACCTAGGATTTGTATATCATTTGTTGTTAGTCCTAAAACATTAAATATAAGTGAATTCCTTTCTTTTCTTAGAGTTTACACTCATTTCCTTCGCATTCATACACCTGCAATCTTTTAGTACTTTTCTTCTCAGTGGGGAGGCCATTGGTTTGAGAAATCAAGGTCAAGTCTAGACGGTCGACTCCTCACTTCTTCCTTATTTAGAATTTGTCAATAAATTTCTTAACATACAAACTAATTATACATATATCCTTAAAATGCTTTATGTGAATAGTTATAAAAAATTGGCATATTGTCCAAAAATATAATACAATTATTAGAATAAATTTGTGGTCCTGTGGTACTGTAAGAATACTAACAATGAAAACTAGTAAACTAAACTATTACACTAACATCAAGACTACAAAGTATGAACAAACATATTTAGTCGACTGACATGGTATATACTGGGTAACCCTGCCTAATTGACATTTTGCTTCCAAGTGAATCAAATGAAATCATCATCAACAACAACCACTTATATTTAATTGCTTTTGCACCCAGCTCTGCTCCCTGCTTTGCTTCTATCCGGTAATTTATCCAACTGTAGATAGACATCACTTCAACTTTGTGTAAACTTCTTCGGTTTCTTTTTACGTCAGTCAATTGGTTATTTCTCTATTATAGTTTTATAGTTTCTATATAATATATTATTCTTGATGTTGTTGATTTTGAATCCCAAGTGCCAGTTCTTGTTTTCATCTTAGTTCTTTTCTTGTTGTCTTTTTGCTTTTTAATTTATTTTTTATTTTGTGTTTTTATTTTTGTTTTAACTCAACAACATTAAATATTTGTTTTCGCATTTAACACTTTAATTTATTTATTTTTATCTATTTTTTTCTTTTTATTTCTTGTTGATTTTTCTCATATTTTTTTAATTGTGACTCTGATCCGCCTCCTTCATTATAGTTTATTGTATTTTCTTATTTCTCGTGACATTCTTTATTTTCCTCGACATTTTACTCTTCACGCAGTGCGTAGTATTATAAATTTGTCAAAAAGTTTGTAACATTCTGCAGGAGACAGCTGAAACCACACAAAGTATATAGTATATTCTTGATCTGTTTGAAGAGACGAGTTGATTAAACCATGGGCTTCTGCCCCTCTTTCCATCTGTATGTAAGCCAACTAGTCCCTCAGCTTTTGAGCTAGAAGACTGAAATTTTTTACAAAAATTTTGCTTTTCACCAGACACTGTAGATTTGTCAGAATCAGCCAAATTGGATCACTATTCTTCACCACAATACCGCGTTGATGTTCTGGTTTGTTTTTTGTAGTATCGAAGTGTTATTTGAACATTATAAGTGTCTTACACATATTAACCAACCATGTAAATTTCAAGACCCTAGCATTACTGGATCATATAGCTCCCATACAAAACCAGATTCAAATTCAAGTTCTTATTCCAAAAACCTATTTTTTATTTCTACTACCAAACTGAAATTTGGACACTATAAGATTCAAATATATCTCCACCAACCATGCAAATTTCAAGGCCCTAGTAAGCCTAGATCGTAAAAGCTCCCATAAAAATTTTTTGGTCTCAATATTGAAATGCAATATGAATTATTTATTATTATTTACAGGTTTAGGTTATATACATTTGTAGTTACTTATAATATATAACCGAAGTTTTAAGAGTGCTAGCTACAAGGCCTACGACTCGTCTGTCTTAAATAAAAAATATTATATTAAACTACTAAGGTTGCAGGATTTGATGAAGGATACTATTTTTCTAAGATTATCGAGGGAAGGAAATTGAATTGAATTGTGAACGGTAGAATGTTTCCGAAGAGTTGTATTCTAGTGATGTGGTGATTTGCTTCGGCAGAACATATACTAAAATTGGAATGATACAGAGAAGATTACTCTACCCTAAGCACAAGATACATCAATAACGTAATATTTTTGTATGCTCAATCACAGGAGCGTCGGCAAATACTCGTACATGAAACGTAAAGAGTATTACAACTTCACAATAGCCGAAGATAACCTTTTTTTTTCTTGTTTTGTATTTACTTTATTACTGTGTTTCATTTTGTGTTTACGCCGTAGTTTTTTTATGTTAATATTTCATTTACTTGGAAAAAGATTATAATAATTAATTGTGGCTTCTCATCATCATTTTTTTTTTTATGTTTCTGTTTACTGGAAGAGAATCTAATAAAATTAAAAAAACACCTACCAAAGCCCACACATTCTTAAGAATTTAAGTGTAATGTCAAGAAACCTTTATAACCTTTTCACACTTAGGAAAAAAATTCCATTTAAGTACAATTTATTAGCTGAGTCATTGCATGTAGATATCATCCTTCCTATCCTACTTAGTAAAGATAAGATGGAATGGAATGGGTATCTGTTCTTTATTTTAATGATAGCAGTTAAATGGTAGATATGTTTATAAATTATGATTGTGTTGAAACTTTTTCAAGTTAAAAAATTGTTTTATTTACTTTAATTATGCAGGATTACTTAGACAATTTTTCAAATTTTCTATTATCATAGTATTCGAAATGATATATTTTTAAAATATTTGACATTATGGAAACCAGTTTTTTGCTTCGTAATCAATTTTATATCTTAAAGTGATGAAACTTAAGTTAAACATAAAGTCTCAGTTTTGTTAAAGAACAATTTATATCTATTTAATTCCAATAATTTATATCTAACTATGAAATTCACAAAGACCTCGGCGTAACTATAATTCAGAAAGAAATCATTAATGCTAGCCGGAGGTACCACAAAACATTAGAGCGACATACCAATCTAGAAATAACAGACCTTCCATCTCACGAATTGTCTAGACGTAGACGCTTAAAACGAAGGAGACCAGTCGATATAACCTAACTTAGGTTACGGGTGGCGCTGAGAGGCATCTTGCGGTTGTTGGCCTGCCGCAAGTAGTTCTCAAAAATGAGGCCTAAGACACCCAGTATCATTATTCAAGATACAATTCGAATATGTTCGATATTGTCCACTGCCTTTTCCCCTCTTATTGTTAAAAATGTACTTAGTGTTTTCTTTTACAATATATTTAAGATATAAGATGTAGGAAAACAATAGTACATATCCAATCGGGAAAAAAAAAATTCCAAATAGAATCTTCTTTTGTCTTGGCATTTATTTTTTGTTCTAATGTTCAGAATAAATCGTCTTCTAGGTGCAATTTGGTATATGAAAAAAAGCTAAATGAAGTCATGCATGCGTTTTAGCCTATTAGATCCTGGCGATAATTTTTTTTTTTTTTTTGTGTTATGTCTGAAACATGGAGATAAGATTTTTATTAAAACAAGACATGACAATATCTTCAGTTCACTTATTTCTTAAATCTTTGCTTCCGACACATTGTAGATAATAATATGTCTCAATCCGATATGCATGCATACTTTATGAGGCAAATATTCCACCAAAGTAATAAGTAATCCCTATTCTTAATTGTGTGGAAACTATCAAAAGCTTTATCAGTCTATTAGCCCCCATATAAACCCGTAACATAAATAAAAATCTTAACATTAGTTAATATTTCTTGTTGTTAAAAATAGGTTCTAGGTTATATTATCTTTATAGTTGACTTATGTTTGGTTTATTTCTTATCATCATCACTTACATACATACAAAAAAAAAAAACATCATAATCTTAATTGAAAAATACTTTTGAATTACAATGTAAGAGACTTAAATGGCTGACTTTATTTTATTAAGTGCCAACAATCTTAATCAAGCAAATGCATTACTTGGGTAAACTAGAAGATTACCACCTACCAACAATAAAAAGAAACCCTGAATACAGAAACGATAAAAAGATCCACTCGAGACAATAAGAAAGTCTCACTCACAACTCACTTATGTATGTAAATATGTTGTTGGTAAAGTACAGAAGTATGTATCTCTATCTCTCCAATTAGCTTCATTTGTAGCTAAAAATAACCATAATAAAAAAAAAAAAAAAATGCCATACTACTTCTTCAATTCCAGACAATGAAAACGAACAATATCAACAACAACAACAACAAAAACAATCGCAACGAAGTCATAACTCTATAAAAAGCAACTTTTGTCAATTGAAAGTAATTTATGGATGCAACTAAAGTGATAAATGTAGAAAAAGGAAAAGGAAAAGCCCCATTTCTTGTTTTTTTTTTTTTTTTTTTCTATAATCAATGAACTGAAATTAAAAGAGAAGCCAATCGAACGACAATGCAACCAACCCAACTGTGCCTTGTGTTTACTTAGTAGAGACTAAGTGAACGACATTTTCAGGGCAGACCTCAAACAGTTCCATTAGTCCATCAGGGTACAATGTGAATGCATTTATTATTATTGAAGCTGCAGTAATGCTGCAGTTGTACTACTTTACTTTAGTAAGAATACGCGCCCCCCGCCCCGTTCAGATGGACAACACACAGAAAAGGGGACGAGTTTTTATTATTTTGGCCTCTAGTGACCTGTTCTTATAATTTTTATATAGAAATGTACAACTCTTAATACTTAGAAAGAAATGAAGAATGCATAGCCATAGTTGCCTTTGTTTTCTACTTCTTTACTTGATTCTTTATCGCGCTCAATGGAACTATTTTGTATATACTATATACTATATACAATATACTTGTATATATAGAAACAAGTGTAACAACACGCAAAGGGGATTTTGAAGACCGTTGACGATAAACTAATCAAACAAATTGTTTATAATCTATAAATAGTTGTTATTGTTAACATTGTTGTTTATTTAAAATTCTATTTAGTAAGCAGTAAGTTTCTCAAGTTTCTCAAACTCTCTGGGGAACAATAACGTAGAACACCTTCTATTTTAAATTCAATCATTCAAAGTTGTTTAATATTTTTTTTTTTATTTAATTGTGTAAATTATTTTTATATATTTTCCATTGTTTAATTAATATAAATTTTATTTTAATTTCTCACATGACAAACATGACATGGGGCGAAAACGGAGGCAGAGTATTTTGCAAAAATTATTATTCATTTTGATAACACGTCTTATGTATTTAACACAATTTCATGTTCTAAATTATTCTCTAATTGAATAAATAGAAATATAATAAAGATAAGAAATATGTAGAACGTCTGAAGGCTTAGTTTTTTTATATTTGTTATTTTTATTTTGAAATATTAAATACTTGTATGTTCTTCATAGAACCAGAATAGAAGGAGCTTCTAGGAATTGTGATAGAGATATAAGATATTCAAAATGATTGGTATTGAACACTTAATATGAGAAATATTGGGTACAAAGTTATTAGTTATTATTCTATAATGAAAAATCTATAGATTTTTCTTTGAACTCTAAAAATGATGAATGTAACGAATCCAATAAAAATATATCAACCGTCTATTTATTGTACTCTAACAAACAGTGATGGTGGAAGAAGTTGTGTCGATGTTAACTTATTTTGAAGAAGTAAAGGATCTGCTATAAGTAAACACTATAACATCAACACTATAATGAACAGTTGTCGAAAAGTTTTAGCACAGATTAAGGATCAACAAATCAGTAACAGAAGTAGCTGTATTCAGAGTTATCTGGAGTGCCTGTCATAATTTGTTCAAAGAAGCCCAAGGAGAGCAGCTTTTATCACACATGAAATCCCATCTTGAGGAAGAAGTAGTGGAATCGGTATTGACGATTCTTTATTACAATAATCGGATTCGGTATCATATTGGCAAAATGTTGAATCGGTACATCCATATTATCTATTACTTAAACTTCAAGTTATTGTATTTTATTGGTAAAAGTTAAATTACAAAAATCCCTTTTATTTTATATTAAATTTTGTGAAACTTTCTTCTTTCCTATACTTCTCGGATTAAGGAGTATTGTGTATATGAATTTAAGAATAATAATACGATAATAGGCTTATAAATTCTCTTATTTAAAATATTACTTAAAAAATGCCTTCCTTTACATTTAGTAAAAATTTAATTTATTTCATACTAAGAAATTCAAATTCTTCAATTTGATAATCACTTCTTTTTATCTGAATACGTAAGAAATAATGTCGAATGTCATTTTCCGGTTTCTCGTGATTCTTCAAATGGAAACATCTTGATAATTTTAAATTGTAAAAAACTACAACCATGACTGTGATTCATTGAAAATATATTTGGGTGTGTTTTTTATAATATTTTCAATGACATTACAAATTTGTAAGTGATTTCTTTGAAGCTATAAAAAGTATTGTATTTATTTGTAATGTAAAAATTCATACATGTTATTGAGTTCTATTTTGTATTGTACATTTTAATGTAATAATAGTCAAAATTTTATTTCAAAACATAAAGTTTTATATGATTAATTTTAAGTGATTCCACGGGAAAAACAGTGAATGTCAAAAGATGATTAGTAAGAGAATAAAAACTTTTTAAAGTTTCAAATTCTTTATGTTTCTATAATTGAAAAGAAATTGAAAAATTGCTACGATTGACTACGATGGTTTTACCCAATTCTAATTATTGTGTAAAAAAAAAAATACACCAAAAAAGCAATATTTTTTCTAAAAACAAATTTGTCAATATGTAAATGATCTAAAACATTGGTCCCATACTCATATTTTGCAAACAAACTTTTAATACAATATAATTGATCGGGATTGTTATTTCACATCAACAGTCTTCTAAGAATCATTGAATTCAGAGGCGACATTGTCTTGTCATCTGCTAATACAATAAAACGACCGACATAAAGCAAAATTGTACATTTTATGAATGAATGAATATGTAAAATCATTTCTATCCTTGACACTATTGGCCTGAAACCAGTTGATATCTATAGAAATCTAAAAAACGCAAATTATATTATGTGTGTGTGTATTATATCATTAGCACAAATATTATAAAAATAAAATAAAATTTTATGGCAACGTCTAAAACCGTAATAATGTGTGCATTGTTTAGGAAACCACAGAATCCGGTTGAGATGAGTAAGAACCGGTAACAGAGAATAAGAAATCCGAAAATATATAAAACAAAAAAATTGTTAAAAATAATATAAAACCTAAACACTCCTTAAAGTAATAAAGTTAAGTAAATAAATAATAAACTGTGACAAACAATCAAGTTAGAATATTAGACAGTAGGAATTTATATGTAGTATGTCAGTAAGTAAGTAATTGTGAAGTCATATAAGTATACTAGTTATCCCGGCGTGCGTTGCTACGCCCTCGCACAAAAAAAATAAGAGAGCATATACGTATGGAAACATTTCTTCCTTTGATGAAAATCAAGGAGATATGTGGGGATGGGAGCTATAACAGAGAAAGGAATGGAGCGCTGTAGACGATGACCGCCGATAAAAATAAAAAATGGGCCTAGTGCGAGTCAGACTCGTACACGGAGGGTTCAGTACCAGATTGTGGTGTTATGGGAGGTACCCCCTCTATTAGTCTGATTTGACTGCTTCCAACAAATGTACCGCGCCTATATCAGAAACTTATAGTTAGACACTAATTTCAGTTCAATAGTTCAAAAAACAAAAAAGTTTACCGAATAGGAACCTGAATTTTAATGGTGGGTTTGTATGGGAGATACGCCTCCTAGTTGGCCGATTTGATTGATAGATGTGTAGCGCCTATGTCAAGAACTTATAGTGTCTAAATATCAGTTCGATAGAACAAAAAAAGTTTTTCGAATAAGAAACTGAGTTTTAATGGTGGGTTTGTATGGGGACCCCTTTCAGTTTTTAAATATATTTTAGTTTTAGTATTTGTTGCTAATTCCCGGATAGAACTACTACATATTCTGTAAAAATTTCAACTCTGTAGCTATTACGGTTTGCAAATCCATTCCTTCACGTTTTATGTCACGTCCCACTGAAACGGGTATATCCTATGTCCGTCTCCTAGTTCTAAGCTACCTCCCCACCAATTTTCAGCCAAATCGGTTCAACCGTTCTTGAGTTATAAATAGTGTAACTAACACGACTATCTTTTATATACATCATGAATCTAAACCATTCTCAGATCTCCTTGAACACACACAAAAAATTTCATCAAAATCGGTCCAGTCGTTTAAGAGAAGTTCAGTGACATACACACTCACAGAAGAATTATATATATAAAGATATTTCATGTTATACTTATATTATTGTATCATGTTAGATCTACGAGGGTGAATGAATAAGTCTTTAAAAAAAGATAGAAAAACATGTTTTTCCCCTAATTTTCTTGTTATTTTTCAATTAATTCTCTTTTTAGCTCAATACATTTGGTCCAACATTTTTATAATTTTTGTGTATCTATATTTCTATATTATGTTTACTCAAGGTCCTCAAAATAGGCATTTAGTGGTAAATCCTTTTTTTCAATACATAATTTGATGCCTTTTCTTCTGCCAATGATTCCAACAAATATATAGGCCCTATGTCAGAAACTTAGATGCACACTTAGATATACACTACATGATCTTTTTCGAGTTTTATGCACTTGTTATTATAAGTTTTATCACGTCCTCTCGCCTGAGATCTTAACATCATCGGATCTTCGCTGCCTTCAGGAATCAAACACACTACAGGTTAAATGATCTGGACGTCGCTCATTGATTAACCTGGATGTTTTTTTCATCGCACCAGTTGGTTTATATGTCTTTGGGCACACATGGCTGTGAATAGAGCCATCTCCCATACAAACCACATATTAAAAGTTAGGTTCTTATTATAATAGAAAATTTTTTTGTTTTTGAAATGTGGACACTATAACTTTCTTATATATCTCCACTAATCACATAAATTTCAAGACCTCAAGATTATTGGATCGTATAGCTCCCATACAAACCCAAATTCAAATTGAGGATTTTATTAGAAAAACTTGTTTGCTTTTCGTATTATCGAACTGAAAGTTGATTACAATAAGTGCCTGACCCATGTTCAACAACCATCTAAATTTCCAGACCCTAGCATTATTGGATCGTATAGCCCTCATACAAATATTTCGATGTCAGTGATAAAATATTGTATGTGTACCGACTCTGTATGCTTTTCTTCTTATTATTAGGGCTTATCTATATAGGGTAACTAAAAAACATTCGAAAATTATATTTTCCATACCAAAATCAAAGTTAAATATCAATAAATGTATTAGTCTTTATAGCAATAATAACAAAGAAATGTGGAATAAACCCAAGATTTCCAATCAACAAAATATGCATGGAATGTGTCTTGTCTATATACAATTCCTAAGTACAAAATACACTTTTCTTCTCTATACATATGAGTACATCTCTGGAATGCTATTGGTATAGGGTACACACACTTATAGTTAGTTATATGTATTGTATGTAGTTTGAATCAGCACATTTACCTTTTTTTTTTTTTTTTTTTTTGAATTTTTTGTCATAATTTTTTTTTTCGATTTCTATATTTGCGTGAAGCGAGAATATAAATATGAATGAATGAATAAACGAACGAGCGAAAATGGGTGAGCGAGCCAATTCGTTTCGTACTGAGTATAGGAATGTATCTGGCTGTAAGCAGTTTTCACCGATTTTATCCAAAGTTTCTGTTTCTAGCCGCAAAAAAGGCAATGCCAACAATAATAAATACAATAGCAAGCATCTATAACAATTGCAATCAAAATCTAATAACAAAATATAGATAGATAGATAGATAGATATATATATTTGTCATTGTTGTATATATTTCATAACCATACAGAATCGAACTAAATTATTCTGGCATGTGTACAATAAAACATTCAATCTATGTAATATGAAGGGTTTTAGCAAAGCAAATCAAAGTGAATACGCAAATATAAAAGATTAACCTTGGTTCACCGAAGCTTACATACCTTTCACACACCAGCTGATAAGCTTCATTATAATTTGAAGTCCATTTTATATGGTAGCTATATGAAATATGTTAATGGTGTGTAGTCGGTAAAATTTTTGTTTCCATTTTGTTAAATGAAATCATTGTATAAAGTTTTTTTTTGAATATTTTCATAAATCCGAAAGTTCTCTATATGAGAGTCATATTAAATTTCAACTCAATGTTTTGATATATTTGATATTTCGATTATATTATTCAAGTTTCGGTTATTTGCCTGGAAGGCCCCATAAAGAGAAACAAAAGTACAACACCACTGTTTTACAATCGATGTTATTTTGGTTTATGTATGGGATTTACCTCATTCATTATTCGAGGAACACTTTGCTACTTAAATAATCTCTTTGTTTTCAAAAACTGAGATTCTATCACTAGTGCGAGTCTATACAGAATCTAATGGACAGAAAGGCAATTCTTAGTGTAATGCTGCTGCGCTTCCATTTGGGGTCTGTGAGTTCTCACAGTTCTACTATATGTTACAAACATCATGACAAAGTAATAATATGTAAAGATAAAAAAAGAAAGCAAAACAAAAAAATATAATAAATGCAATGGAATACAATGTATTGTATAAATGTAGATGAAACGTGCCGAAAATAAATTGAAAAAATTTAGATTTACTTTTGATTTGTAATTTCCTTTTCTTCTTAATTTTCTAATATGCGCAGACAGAAATCTTTATTGCAACATTGTAATACCGATTGTGTTTGACGTTTAAATCAAGAATTTAGTCATTGATTGAATTGTATTAATTTGCAATTAACAGAAACAAAATTGGTAAACTGTAATACACTTAATAAGTAGAAATAGAAGAAATTGATGGGAGTGACGCCATATAGTTGAATCTTAGACTTAATGAAGAGAATATATTGTAAAGATATCCACCCCTCTTAAGCGAAATTATCGTGTTTGTTAATGGAAAATTGGTTCTACAGCCACTAATCCATCACCTGGTAAAATGTTATAACGATAATACTACAGTTACGGAGTCAGCCCTAGGGAGAGAGTGGTACAAAAAACGTTCTCCTGTAAAATTTGGTTTTTGGTACTTATCATCATTTCGTTGAAAGACGTACATATGAAAGGCTGTGGATCGATTGCATGGAAATTATCAAACCTGTTAGTTCCAGATCGAAGGTCTATACTATTGAGTGCACTACAAGATTATTCCAAACAAAATTCTGAAAAGTTTAACATGAAAAATGAAGTGGAGATGATGGCATTCAAATATTTTAGAGATGTTTTTACTTTATATTAAATAAAACTGAACAATTCCAACTTGATTCCAATTTTTAAGGTTATGGGACTTGCTACTACGAATTAAGATAATAGAAGCTTAGATTAATTAAAAGTTGTAGATCGGTTTGAGGAAATAGACAAAATTCTAGAAATCTAAGGTATATTTTTGAAACTGGAAAATGTTCTTAAGTAAGGGGTTTTCAAACTTAACTTCTATCCATATTGATCTATTCGGTTGTTCGGAAAGTTTATATGTATATTGTCCATTCTGATTCAATACATTTTGTCATCTCACAAAATGTTTGTTCTTACTGGAAAAAACTGAACCAGTTGATTTTTGAGTTCCTCATTTGAAGTAAAAGCTTTACCATCTAAACAGTTTTGTAGAGACTGGAACAAATAATATTCATAAAGTGACAGATCTGGAGGATATGGTGGGTGTGGCAGTAGATCCCATTAAAGCTATAAAAAACTTTTGGCGTCTTACCAAACTTGTATAAGGTCTCGCATTATCGTAGTGGAATACGAGTACTAAACATTTTCTATTGATAATGCTGGCATTTTCTGTTTAAGTGAATCTTTCAATTTGTCTAGGTGATCACAGTATACTTTTAGAATTGATCGTTGTATTGTCCGGTAGAAGCACAAAAAAAACACGATTCCAGATAGCATCACCTTCTATTATTTTCTTCATGTTCTCTTGCATTTAACATTGGTGTTGTTGATGTCCCCAGTGATGTAGCTTTTTAAAAATGAATCATTTTCTTGACTCTTGAGAAGCAAATCTCAATGTAACGTTACATATTTCTTTTTGTAAGAACATGATACGTTTCAAATGATCCTGAACGTTCGAATTCGATAAATTTAATCTCTTAGCGAACTCACGAGTTTTTATTCGCCTGATTGAATCAATTTATGGTTTTATTTTGTCATCATCAGCTTTAACTGGACTTCCAGAACGTGGTGCATATAGAAAATATCCGGATTGACATTTTGCAAACCAGTTTTGGCACTCAGGTTTCTGTCAATCCATTCTCTCCTTACACTTCGGATAATATTTTTCTTGCTGCATTTTTACTTTTTCGAGAGTAATAAATAAAAAAAAAAAATATTCCGAAAATGCTATTTTTCCCTTTCCAAAATTAGAATCCATTGATCTTTTCCACGCAAGCCTTGCCCGTTCATCTGCCATAATAAATGTATGTTATGATTTGCGGCTTGTGCCCAATCAACCAGCGGGAAGAACGCAAATTTCCTATTGTTTTTTTTTGTACAATGTAAGTAATATTGATGTGTAAAATTGACAGAAACATTTTTGTTCAAAAGGCCATAACAATTTGATGGTGACTATGTGGTCAACTCACCTAACCGTGTCAGGTTAACAAATTATTTATTACACACAATACATATTCTATCTCACTCTACAATATCTTCTATTCCCTTTAAACAATTCTATTTACCCCCAATAACAAAAAAGTCAATGTACTTGGCGTGCGCGGCGCGAGAGCCACATGTTGTTATTTTTGTGATTGTTATTTTTGTGATTGCTTTTTCTGTTTATTTTTATATAAATTTTGTCTTTTCTACGTCGGTTGTTTTCATTTAATCAAAAGAATAATGTGCGCATCGTGATGCCATTAAAATCACACAGATACACAAAGTAAATGACTCTCGGTCGCATGCATTCCAATAAGAAATCAGAAAAATCAGTGCACAAAAAAACAAAAACCCAGAGACAAACAGGCAAATTGTAAAGCAAAAAAATAAAAATAAAAATAAAAAAAAATAAATAAATAAAATACATACAAATTTCGTTATTTACAATGACTATAGTACAACAACAACAAACACAACAAGCATTACAACAATAACAAACAAACAAAAAAGAAGAAGATGAAAAAAATCACACTCTCACTTTCATTTTTTTTTTTTTTTTTTTACGGAAATAATGACAAAAATAACAATAACAACAAAATGCAATCAATTGAATGTGAATGGAAAGCACCATGATGATGATGATAGTCATGACGATGCTTATCATGATGATGATGATGATCATGATGATGATGATGACTTGACATTACTAATAATAGGTTAAACGCACAAAAAATTGTGGGCGTTCTCCATTAATATGATATATAATAATACTTAATATGAGTTTTTATTCCATAAAAAAAAAACAACCAAACAAAATTAGCAGTAAATAAAAACAAATATGTAATTTATGAAGTATAGTACGATTCTATTTTTTTTTTTACTAATAATAAGAAGCCGTAAATAATATTGTAATACAGACATACATAATTCTAGAACAGATCTAATGAGTCTCCAAATGAAATTCCTTATAATAAAATCCTAATGAAAACTACAATGTGTTCAGGGGAGCCTCCCATACTCTTCTATTCTAAAAACAAATCCTTCAAATAATCTCTTCTCCCTTCAAAATAGTATACATACGACTCATTTATTTTAACTGGCACTTAATCCGTGACTGAATTATCCTCATCAACTAAAAATACATTTTCCATCATTTCGAAATCTTTAAATCATTTTTATTTACTTTTAGTACTTCTAGAAAAAAAATACTATCTCGTCGAATACTTTAAAATAAGGAGTAGTTCATGTTAAACTGCTTGGCCGAAGCCTAACTAACACTTACATGGGATCAGTAGCAATATCAACACTGCGGGGCAACACATTGGGGGCCACAAACCTTGAATTCAAAACTTTCTGAATTAAAAAAAAAGAAAAATAAAGAATAATAAAATATATCCAAACATCTTCTATCAAATAATGTAATAAGTGTTTAAACTCCAAAATTTAGACCACTTAAAAACCTCGAACTAATGACGGATTTGAATCATTTGGTGGATTTAAGTTTATCGGAGCTACACTAGTAAATTTTAACAACGACATCAATCAATTGGTCCAGTTTATAGATGATGATAGACGATGATAGAAATGTCGACAGTGAACCAAAAGAGATGTTTTTCTACAGGATTCTGGTTAATAATCTCTTCGGGATTATATTCCTCAATATTGAAATTACTTTGTGTTCAATTTGAAATGAAATGAAATGAAAATTATTAAAAATAGGCTGCTTAGGCTTAATTAAATCTAGTAAACCTCATTCCTTATCACTCATCAAGAACGTAACAAAGATTTTTTAAGAAATTACAAAAAAAAATAAAACCGGAAATATGTGCAAATTTGTTTTTTAAATATAAAAATAAATATTGGAAGATATTGATTGATTGAAACTTGAAAGGGCCTCCATTTTTTCCATTGCCCTGGACCCTGAAACCTCTCGCTCTGACTCTGATGTGCTTGGACTAATAGTCTGCCACATGCGAGCTCTTGTGTTTATCAAGCAAAAGTTGCAGCTAAGGTCTATTCATCATCACCTTGAAAGCATACAATGCTATCTATCTACTATCTACTTAGTAATGCCTATCACAATTCTAGAGTTTTCACAATGGAGCATTTATAGATAATGCGATGTAAATTTATTATATTGACCAGAAAAATTTTAATGTTTATTATTATATCTTCAAAAATATTAAAAGAAGTTTTCAAATGATATATTTTTCCCAATGTCAATTCAGTCAATTGATACCAAGGCATTGAATCAAAAGAAGCCATAAATAAGTATGCATCTGCATCAATTAGACATGATGAGTTAGGCATCCTTTGCTCAGTTGCTAATAAAAAGAATATTGTTTGATTTTGACATTGATATAAAATAAGTTGTTATTGTTGTTTAAGTTTTCCTTTTGAATTTAGCAAGTTTAACTAATAATAGATTTTGTTATTTATAGTTTTTGTTTTTATTGAGTTTATTTTATTGTTACTTGTTATGCAAATACACTTTGCACGCTTTTGAGTTTTTACTTTTATTTAGTTTATCATTGTTATTCTTGTTATACAATATTTATAATTGCATTGCAAGTGAATTGAAATTGAGTTGCAGTTTTTAGTTACAGGGAAAATGGAAAAAGAAAAATAATAATAAATACACAATACAAAAGTATAATCAATGAAAACTTATATTCAAACGTCAATCAAAGTTTCCAAGTGGCTCTAGAATTCAGTTTAAATAAAAATACTTTTATTCCTTGTATGCTTAATGAACTGAAAAGAAATTGTTGTATATACAATATTTGATTGCAATATATTGAAATATATGTATATACACGCACACTTACGCAGACCGACCTACCATACTATAAAGTTATTTGGGATAGAACCATTTATTTATATGAATCGTTGTAATATAATTCCAATTTATTATACAAACTACTGATATTTGAGACAAACAATGGAAAGAAAGGCTTTGAATTGCATTCATTCTTCTTTACTCCTATTCTTGTATTTCATATAATTTTTATTTAAAAAAAAAATCGCATTTGTATAACAATTTCTAATAACATAATTCCAAATCACAAAATACTGATGTCTGAGACAATCGATTAAAGACAAGATGCAGTTAAGAAATCATTTATATTTTGTTATCTTTTAATAAATAAATGTAAAGCAAACAATCGATGGGATTTGCGTGAAAATACTTTATAGCTAAGTCATTAATATATGTATATTCTCAACTAAATATATCAAAATAAAGCCTTCGACAATCGTCACCATAATCATAAAACCAATTGCGCGTACTATATCTCATATTTATATACCTATGTCTATATACCCTACATACTTCCTATTGTCCCTTTCATGAACAGTTTTAATCCAAGTCTTTTTTAATGTTTTAAGGTCGTCACACCAAACTCTTACTGTTTTTTTCTGATAGTCTCCAATTTGCCCAATGATCATCCTAATCTCTTTTCTCTTATATATATAAAAATCAATTGATTTTAGTTAGTCTTATAAAGGCTCGAGAATGGCTAGACCGATTTGAATAAGTTTTTATTTTAGTTCGCCTTAATACTAGAGTGATGTAGGAAAAAATCAAATTCGGAAAAATCTATAAGGAAAAGCCGAAAAATCGAAATTTGATATTAACGCCATTTGTGTTCACAGTGAATTCAAATCAATGTTTGATGACTGACAAAGATATGACAAATGAGCCGAGTTATGACAAGAATAGTGTTAGATCTCACAGATCTAGAGAATCAGGATTTGTTCACTAAGCCATTGTATTGATTAAACATTTTGCGAACCATTTTCTCATATTTTTCATATGAAATAATATTGTATTTATGTATTGAGTTAATTTTCAAATAAATATAAATAAATAATCCAAAATTAAATTATACATTTAATAAACATTTTTATTATACAAACTAATGATAATGTTTCCACAAAGTCTTCGAATAACAGTTAAAGACAATATTTTGTTAAGAAAGATTGGGAAACCCAATCAACTCTCTGAAAGTTTTACTGGAAAATTTTAAAAAATCTAATTAAATCTATTGTTAATGAAGATATGAATATACAATTAGATCATATAAATTTATATTATTTATTTTATGTCATTTAAATTCATTGATTATTGTCGCCTTGATAGAGAAAATAAAACAAATCAGAATTAAGCACTAGAGAACCATAGAACTTTACTTATTCTGATTCAAAAATTATTTCTATTCATTGATTACTTTTTCAATTTGAAGTTAATTTAAATATTTGGATTTCTGTAATTGGTTATGGCTAAAAATAACCGTTCGTTCCAATTAAGTGGTGGTCCAACATTCATTCTCTCTTTAGTATGATACGAGTATAGCAGGTATATCTTTTGAAAACAACTTCCTCATATTTTTCATCATTAATCACTTAATTACAATAAATTATTGTAAATATAATTAATATAATTTGCATAAAAATAATATGGCAACTTTGTCTATAAACTATTTCATAATCAATCTGAAACATGATGATGATCCATCCGATCATCATCTAAGAAATTCACAAAACTACTTCATACGAATATTTATGCATTCATACTTTTATATCTTTAAATGACAGAAAATGTCTATGAAGTAAGAAATTGGCGTGTGTCATTATGAATAATAAGTTTGATTACTGGTTAAATATGAGGGAGAACAGTAGGGGGCATTGGATTGGCCACGTGAACCATGAGAATTGACTTGAATGAATGGGTGGGAAAGGGAAACAAACCAAGCACAGAACAATTAGATTTTGCTGCATACAATGTCAGTCAAATCAGTTAGTCAGTTAGTTATTATATTGTTGAATGTTGTTTCTTGGTAAATTATATCATAGAACGCTTAAACTGTATATATTTTTTTATAATTTATGCAATAAAAATATAATTATTATGCGCACACACACACACACACTGAATAGAAGTGTGTTTTGTTTGTGTTCTGCTCTTTAAGTTTTTAAGTCTTATTGTTTTTTTGTTTTTTGTATTCTTGTCACGTTTATCACGTTTCAATTTGAGTCGTGATGTTGTTGTTATAGATAAATTGGTGATGTGGGTGGTTTTTGTTGTTGTCAGTTGTTTTATAATTCAACTGTAGCTTTGATAATGTGATATAAGTACATTGTATTTACACACAATATGAAAATACTTATGTGTGTCAAACAAATACACATTAACTTAAAGTAACAAGAGATTATATTTGAAGGCCTCCTAACAAATCTAGATGATATTTTGTAAACAATAACGCCATCAAGTCACTAAATAGAAGTAAAACTACTATCTACTACATGTTTTTACATAGATACACACATATGTATGTACAATAGTATATGTGTGTGTAATACTATAAATTCTTATTTTAAATATTTATTTTTCTCACCTTGTCACAGTTATTTGTTGCTTTTCAGTGATGATGAGAGGCTGATTACACAACTTTATTACTAAAATATTATTGAGTTCAATGCTTCTTATTGAAATTTGTTTACATTATAATAAGAAAATATTGATTTTGAATATAGATTTATGTTTTTTTTTTTTTTTTTTTTCTTAATGCGGTTTTCACTTGTAAACCATAAAAACAAAAACTTCTTTTATCTTGCATTTACAATTATTAAATTACAAAAGCGCGCGATAGTTCAATTGCAAGCAAGCGTTGCCACATCGCCCATTTCCAAGTAATTTCAAGTGTTGTGTGCTGTGCGAGCGGGATGGCAATAATAAAGGCACAAATTGCTCTAAAGTAAATATCGTTATCCGATGCTTTAGGTAAACAAAGAAAATAAAATTAATTGCTTTTTTCAGTTTGTAACAAAGGCAATGGGAATTAACAAACAAAAGAAACATTAAATAGAAATCAATTATGTATTTACTGAAAGGCAAACCAAATTTTTTTTTACCACCAGCTGATTGCCGATAAATTTCAATGTGCATGCATGGGAACTTAGTACAATTTCACAAAGTTGGCAGTTTGGCGAAGCAGTAAATCTAAAATTGATAAATAAATTTTCATTCTTGGATTAAGAAATACGAATTTAAATGTGATAATATAAAAAGCGAAATGAGTCAAACTAATTATAAATTAATGCTCAAAAATCTACCATTTGATTTAATCCAACTAAATGGTTGCCTTAGTCAATTAAAAATTGAACCATCTGCAGTGCAATCATTTGGCCGCCGGCGCGCTTTATTGTCTTTTAAATCGCCGCTGATTTGGAAAGTGCGTACAGAACACTTCAAATAGCACACATCAATGGGAAGCCATTGTGTGTTAGCGTTTTTGGACAAAAACCATCATCAGAACAACAAGCCACCACACTACGAAAATACGTTAATAAATCAACACAAACGAGTGCCAAGATAACAAAGATGGAATTATTACCAGCGGAGCCTCTGACAACGGCACAACTCAATAAGTACGTGCAAAAGTTATATGCTTGCAATACCCAATACAATTTTATGCAACCACCGCCACCTTATTTGAAATATTCTTATCCCGAAATAACACCGGATATCTTGGATGCCATATCAATCGCACTGATGAGCAACATAAGCTTCTATACGCAAGTGCTGCACTTAATGAATCGCATGAACTTGGAGCCACCATTCGGTGTGAAACAAAAGGAAACTTTTGTACCAGCAAAAGAAGTTAAAACAAAGGATAAAGTTGCAGAGAAGTTGCTAAGTGAAAGTGAATCAGAATGGGAGTCTGATAAGGAAGACATTACCTTTACGAAACGAGTTAATGTGAGTGCACAGTCATTGAAACGAAAGAAGCCACCTGATGAAGAACAATATAAGAAGAAGGCAAGAAAGGTATTGCAGGCCACAATGCATACACAGAAATTGGTTAATCAATTTGGTGATGGAAAAATGAAGATTGAATTGGTAAAACCAAAGACAATCAAACCAGTTAATCAACCAGTAACAATTTCTATAAGGCCGCCGCCTAATGAAGAAGAACCAACGACATCTGAACAAGCAAGTGAAAGTAATAAATCTACTGAAATCACTAATGATGCCATTAACAAGAATCGCACCATGGTGGGCCTAAAACTAACAACTGCCCAACTACTTGCTTTGCCTATTTACAAGAACTACACTGCAGGAGAACCAAGCACAAAGCTGTATATTAAAAACTTATCCAAAAAAGTTACAATCGAAGATTTGAAGCAAATCTATGCATGTTACATTGTTGATCCCAGTAATTTAGATATCAAACTTATGCAACAGGGACGCATGAAGGGTCAAGCTTTTGTTAGCTTCAACAACTTACAAACACCAGAAGTACCAAACATAGTTGCTAAAGCATTGGCGGAAACAAATGGTTTAATACTGATGGATAAACCTATGATTGTTTGCTATGGAAAACAGTAGCCATAGTCTTTGTTATAGTGAATAGTGAAGCTGACAAAATACACTGTAAGAAAGCCTAGATTTTGTTTTATAATTTCTTTCAAAATATTCATGTTTTTAGTTTTGGAAGTTTTAAAAATTACCATAGTAGGATTTTGAATTTAATTTTGTATTAAGAATTTTTTACGAAAATAGTTTATTTTTCTTTCATTTTTGCAACAAATTAACTAAAATTTTTGTTCTCACAAATTCTTAGACAATTGGGATTGATTGATACAATATACGTGGACGGAGCACAACCAGAGCGAAGTAATACCGGCACTACGACATCATCATCCGCAAATAGAAGTAGTAGAAAGTCTTCGTCCAAATCGAGAAAACAACAATTATCAATGCAGCCGTATAGTTATCTAATTGCTGTTGACTTTGAGGCCACATGCTGGGAGAAACAGGCACCACCCAAATGGCGTGAATCGGAAATCATTGGTAAGTTGATTTATTTAATCAAAAAATTGAGAAACTATAACACTTCTATCTTCCATTACAGAGTTCCCTGCAGTATTAATTAATGTCAGCACTGGGAAAGTGGAAGCTGAGTTTCATAAATATGTTATGCCGATAGAATCGCCACGTTTGAGCGCCTATTGCACCGAACTCACTGGCATCAATCAGAAGACAGTTGACAATGGCATACCACTGCAAACGGCACTCATGATGTTCCATGAATGGCTGCGTAAGGAGTTGCGTGCACGCAATTTGTCTTTGCCGAAAATGTCGAAAGACAATAAATTGGGCAATTGTTGCTTTGTGACTTGGACTGATTGGGACTTTGGCGTTTGTCTGGCCAAAGAATGTAGTCGTAAGAGCTTAAAAAAGCTGCCATATTTCAATCAATGGATTGATGCACGTGCTGTCTATCGTCAATGGTACAACACCAAACCTTTGAATTTTTCTGATGCCCTTAATAATATTGGTCTGACATTCGAAGGACGTCCACACTCGGGCATTGATGATGCCAAGAATTTAGCAGCATTAATGCATAAAATGGTACGCGATGGTGCCCCACTGGCCATAACCAAGGATCTGACCCCATTTCAATTAAATACAAATTGCGTTTTGTAAAAAGCCTCTCTCGGAAACATGTGTTTTCTCCTTTAGTTTTTTTCATTGTATGTGTTTTTGTTTTGAAAGAAATTTTAACTGACGCCAAGTGAAACAGATATCACACGACGATGTCTTCTCTTGAAAGGATTTTTTTGTTCCAATCAACTTAAATTAAAACGTAAAGAAAAGCAAACTAATTTTTAAAATGAAATGCTGAAAATTATAAGACTTCAAACACAAAAAACAAAAATGAGAGCAAAAGCGTTCAAGGCGCATAATATTTTAAATAATCAAAGATTCACACTCATGATTCATTTAACTAACTTAACAAATAAATATCATAAAATAACATTTATTTTTATACGAAAAAAATCTAATATTTTATACTATTACTATGTACAGATGATGAGAAACAACGACAACAACTAATTATATATAAATAAAAAAAAAAAAAATAAATGTGCCGCACCAACTTAAAATAATAAAATACATAAAAAAGAAGTAAAGCTCATTAAAATAAAAATGCACGCATCTCATTATATAAGCATAGAAAAAGGAGGGAGAGGAAATGAAAAAGATCAAATCAAATCATATTTTATATAGCCAAGCACACCGCCAAAACGAATAAGTACTATATTTTATTATTATACAATAAAAATAATAAAAAAATACATATAAAATATTTAGATATTCCAAAAACAAAATAATATTTTTGTAATGAGATAATGAAGAAAGCAGAAACTATGATGATATTTTAATCTAAATTATAAAATACTTAATAATAAAAATTACTAAATAAAAAGCGATTTTGATATGGAAAATATATTGCTATTTAATTCTTTATTTGTTGTTAAAAAAAAAATCCATCTTGCCGAAACCCGGGATTGAACCGGGGACCTTTAGATCTTCAGTCTAACGCTCTCCCAACTGAGCTATTTCGGCAGATGTCATCTGATGAACAATATTACCATACATACTACAAAAACAAACATAACACAATTTCTGTTAACAAGCAGTTTCTTGAGCACTTCTTTGCTTGCTATAACACTGCTTGGAGAAAAACTATTGTTATTTATATATTTATATGCAAACTCATGCTATACACAGTCGAACCCAACATAGTAATTTTGAAAACCCGTTTTTGTAGCGAAGTAGAGAGTATCTCTACACATAGATAATATGTATGTATGTATGGATTCGAATAGCATATAAAAAAAACCTAAAATAAATTTCTTAATGTATTAACTATAATGTTATTAGTGTGAAGATTCCCAACTGCCGAAATAGCTCAGTTGGGAGAGCGTTAGACTGAAGATCTAAAGGTCCCCGGTTCAATCCCGGGTTTCGGCATTTGTTGATTTTTTTTTATTCGTTGATTTTTATATGTTAAATTTTTCCGATGCTTCATGAAAACACAAATGGCAGAATAACCAACCGTCCTCTTAAAAACAACCATACAAAACACAAATTGCCAGGTGATTTCCGCAAATTACTTACAACAAGCAACCAAATTGGTCATGACGATAAGAATTCGCCTTGCTGATGAACTAACATTACCAGCGACTTACCAATGCATGTGAACTTGCTGTATGTTTGGCTATACGTTTTTTTTACCCCGTTTCAATATACATGATAGAAATTTACTCACAAAAGTATCCAGTAATTTTCAAATATGCAGTCGTTGCTGTGCCTGAAAAAAAAATATATTTGACTTTTGTTTTAAATTACTAAACCTTGTTTTTAACATAACCCAATCCATTATTGTAACTTATATTTCGGTAATGTAATGCAACAAAATAATGAAAACATAAACATAAGCATGCAACACTATTTGAACGAGAGAAAGTGGCCGCCCTCAGATGGCAACGAAACAAAAATCTAAAACCGCGTAAATATTGCGCAGTATTCTGGGCAAATCAGCTCTTTTTCTTTTTAATTTAATTTCATTTAATTTTTTAAACATTTTCGTAACTTGAGTTACATGAAATATTTTGATTATGAAGAATAGTGACTTGGGAAAATCAGCTCTTCTGGTTAGGAAGTAAACAAAGAATTAAAAATGCCGAGAAGAAACAAAAAAGTCAAATTATTGAATTAATTTCAACGTTATCCATAGGACTTGGCAAGTCATAATAAACTCACAAATTTGCCAAATTGTCTGGCAAACTTGGCAAAACTCGCAAACATTTTTTTGTTAGAGTAACGAACATTGCGAATTTGCCAATTTTACCACGTTTGAATGCCCCTATTATTATACATATTTTGACTACAAGATGTGAAACTAGCCGTCTTTCGGCAAGGCTCCAACGGCAAAAGTCATTTGAGTTTTGTTCCGTTTGAGCCGCCTGCGGCAGCGGCTTTTCTACTTGGCTTCTTTCCAGTATTTCGTAATTGTAAAGGTTCAATCTTGCTTTTTCCGTTTTTTTCGAACTAAAATTTTACCAAACATGATTGACAATCAAGAACAAATTCGAAATATTTGCTACAAGTCCCATAGTTCGTTTTGAAACATGAGGCAATTTCGTTTACAGAATAAGCAGTTATTACTGAAGCGGGTAAAAAAGGAAAAGAAATGAGAGTCAAATTAATTAAGTAAAATTATTTCTGTTATCGGTGTGCTTTTTAATAAAAAATTGGTCAAATATAATAATACGAATGGAAATGGTATTATTGCTATTTTTATAACACAATAAATGGTTATCATCTGGTATTTCTTAAAACTTGAGTTTGGTTCATGAAATTTCGATTTCTTTTATTTTCGTTTTATTATTATTATTATCATTGTGTCACATATTATATTTATATATTAATTAATTTTTATATTTATATGTATAAATTTTTATTTAATTTTTTAATCAATTGTGCTTTTGTTTGTTTTGTTTTGTTTTCTTGCTCTTAAGACTTAAGTTAAACAATATACAGTAGTTATTATTTTATATAATGAAAACTAAATACTAATCGTGACTAAATTTGCAAATTATTTAAACATAAGTATGTTCTATGATAGAAAATAAAGAGAATCACCACACACAAATTCAATGTGATTCGATAAGAGCAATAGGGTTTTATTATTTTGATTTCAATCAGGAAACACAAAACCGAAATTAGTTAAAAAGATGCAAAATTATATTTAATACAAAATTAGAGAGTATTAAGTCAAATTGTGAGTGGAGAGAGTAGGGAAATAAGAAAATAATAATTTTACAAATATTGATAGAAAGTCAAGAGTATTTCTAGTTTTTAGTAGTAGGTAGGGGGAAACGCCTTCTGTTTTGCCTTCATTCGTTTTTTTTTTCTTTTTCTTTACTTGTTAACATTCAACTAAAATCTTTAGTTATTTATTTATAAATATAAATAATTGATTGATAGCGCAGATCGATCCTTCACATACAATAATATAAAATAATTAAAATAAAGTAATTTTTTTCTTTTATTAATATTATTATTATTATTAAATTTCATTTTTAAATTATTTATTTGTTTATTCGTTTGAAATTGCAACTAAAAATCAGGATCATAATCACGTGAATAACGCGTCCGACTCGCATGATTATTGTAGGTGTACATTTGATGGGCATCGGCAAAGGCATCTGGATATTGATGCCCATACGCTGATGCCTGATGATGTGACGACGGATATTGGTTATGATGATGATGTTGCTGCTGTTGTTGTTGATGATGATGATGATTTTGTGGTGAATATTGAGGGCGTTTAAGTGAATCAGTTTTCTGATTGTAATTATGTTGTGTATCATAGAAGTAATCAACATTAGCGCCTCCAACACCGCCAGAATTACTGCCGCCTTGCGGTTGACGTGTCGAACGCCAACTATCGTAGATATTCGAATTATTGCTACCATGTATGGAGTTGGTAAAGCGCTAAAAAATTTGAGGAATTTGATGAGACAATATATATAATAAAATTAATATACGCTTACCTTTGGTTTTATGGGTTGTTTGGTATCATTCCAAGGATCATCAATGTTATAGAAATCATCGACGCCATAATTATCAGCACCGCCCATATGATTGACCTTTAGCTCATTCAACATGTCACTGGTCAAAGGAATGGGTGCCTTCTTGGCTCGCTTCTGCCGATTGAGTAGCTATGGAAAATAAAAGTCATGCATGAATTGATTTATCCAAGAATTTGTACTTAACTCGTAAGCTATACTTACCACCGTCACACCAAAGATTACTACGAAAACCAATGAACCTACACCTATAACAATAACTACAATGGCCCATTGTGGAATCAGTAGATCTTCTTCAGCATATTCAACATTGGTACCAATTGATTTGGGTATCACTAAACAATAAAAATTATGACAATTGAAATGAATTTATAATTTCTACACTTACCACTGAAATCGGTAGCCATTGGATCGATAATATATTTGCCCATTTGATACGTTTCCTTGACTAGTTTCTCTTCTTTCAATGGATGATAAATATCGCTGTCATCGCTATCGGTTTCATTTTCCAATTCTGCTTTGTCGGGCAACAATGGCGTCGTCGGCGTACTCAGAGCTTCATGGAAGAGTTTCTTGATTTCCAAAGTATTTACATCTTCTGTGATATTTGCCAATTCAACATAGTAATCCACCAATACACTGCCTTTGCTAAAACTGTCGATGCGTACTTTTTTATACCATTTGTTTAATTGCGGGGCACTGGAGTAAACTTCATTGAGCTGAGATGGAACAAACAATGGATAACAAATCAAAAATTAAATTGCAATACCTTGGCAAAGTTTACCTGAGCTTCCACTTCATGGGCAAGATTCTTCCATTCGACTGTATTATGATCCAGTAATTCAGGTTTCCATAGGACACCATCGATAATCTTAATTGTGGCCGCTAGATCACAATCTGATGTGCAATGTCCTGGTTTCGTGGGTCTCGGTGTTGTCGTGGTCGTTGTGGTGGTAGTCGTTGTAGTGGTTGTGGTCGTTGTACTACTTGCTGCCGAAAGTAAATCTTCAAAATTGACAGTTGCTGCCTTGGCCTGCTCCAATAGTTTCTCTATAGAAATGGGTGTTGTTGATGGTGTTGGCCAACCAGTGAATTCGGTTGTTGCACGTGTTGGTGGACCCTTTTTAATGACCACTGGTGATGTAGTTACTGGTCCATCAGAGCTGCCATCACCATCATGTGGATGTGGTGTGGTGAGACGATGAGCACCAATTCGTTTATGGACACCCTTAGGGAAGACAAGCCCACCAGGAGGTTTAGCAGTTGTGCTACTTTCAGAAATGATGACTTTGGTAGTTGGAGAAGTTGTCGTTGTTGTGGTAGATGCTGGATGTACTGCTTTTGTTGTTGTGCTGGCTGTCTTTGACTTATATCCTGGTGGCAGGAGAGAGGCCAAAATATCTTCACTTTCATTATCCTTCACTGGTGGCTTGAAGCCCTTTGGTAATAATTTGGATATGTCCAGAATTTCTGGTTCCGGTTTTGTTTCCGTTGTAGTATTTAACTTAAAACCAGGTGGCAGTAATTTGCTTATATCATCCAATTTAATGGGTGTAATGGCAGGAACTCCAACCTCTGACTTTTCTTCACTTCCTTCGATGGGTGGTGCCTTATAGCCTGGCGGCAAAAGTTTACTTATATCATCATCAGGCTTTGCTGTGGTAGTTCTTAGTTTATAGCCAGGTGGCAGGAATTTGGAAATATCATCGACAACTGTAACTGGTGGTTGTGGTGTTGTGCTATCCAATTTATAATCCTTAGGCAACAATTTTGCCAAATTATCATCGAATTTAATTTTGCTGAAAATATCCTTAATATCCGATTTGGTTTTCGACTTCTCTCTTGATGCTGTTGTTGTTGTTGTTGCCGTTGTTGTGGGCAATTTGTAACCCTTTGGCAGAAGACCAGCCATGCCAACATCCTGTGCGGCCACCACTCCATTCTTGAAGGAACGACCAATTGTGGAATTGCGTCCAGGTTTCTTAGGTACTTCCACTGCTGGAGTTTCCGTTGTACTTGTCGTTGTTGTTGTTATCTTACGATTCTTATAGCTCGTCTTAGCCTTGAAGCCAACTGGTAAGAGACTCGCAAGCTCATCCATTTCGGCATCATCGAAACTTGGCACCCTTACTTTTTCCTTACGATGAGAAGCAGTGGTTCGATGATACACTGTAGCCGGTGTCGTCTTGGGCATGAATTTCCTGATGTATGGCACATTTTTGCCACCAACTGTGGTGCTCGTTGCAGGTGTTGAAGTATCCATGGGTTGATTTATAATTGGATATTTACCTGAGAGTAAGCCACTGGATAATTCTGATTGTACGCGATCCAATTTATCGTGTATGCTTTCCTCAGTAGAAGATGGGGAAACCAAGGAGCCGCCAGCGCTGATTACGCTGGTTGAGCTCTGTTCGGTACTTTCCAACAATTGTGTTGATGGTTCCTCTGTCAGTAGAGTCTGCAATTCATTGCTTTCACTAGTTTGTTCTGCATTTGAGTCTGGCTTTGATGGCTTTGTGGATGACGACTTTGTGTGTATCTTGCGCTCCAATTCGGATAAAGTTTGTTTCGTTTCCTCCTGTTCAATTGCCGGGAAAGGCAAGAAACGGGCACCATTGATGCTTCGACTTGTCTGTATCGAGGCAACGACGACGTAACTTTCGGTAACATTGGCCACAGTTGGTGAAGCACTGGTAGAAGTCTCCAATTCAGTTACTTCGGAGGAACTATCCACATCAGTTTGTGCATCTTGCGCTGGTCGTGGTTTATTTTCCGTGAATATCTCAGAGTCTTCTTCCTCGGCAGAAAGTGTTGTTGTTGTACTTGGGGTGACTGGTACTGGATAGGATGTTGAACCATTTACAACAGTTTTTGATGTTACTACTGAGATGATTTCACGTTCAACGCTATTTTCATCTTTGTGAGGTTGAGGCGGCTCTTGATCATGACTTGCTGTTGCTATAGTGGCTTCACTGGTATTGGGAGTACTTTCTGTTGCAGGTTTAGGTTCTTTACTCGTATCTTCTTTGCTTTCTTTTTCTCCTTCACCTTCAGCTCCTTCTTCCGGTTCACTTTCTCCATTATGACCTTCACCATCTTCTTCATCTTCCTCATCATATTCATACTCTTCATCATCTTCGTATTCCAGCTCTTCATTTGGCTCATTTTGCTTCTCCTCACCTTCACCAACTTCAGTCTTTTCAGTAGTTGTTGATGTTGTTGTTGTTGTTGCAGTAGCACTTGTCTCCGATAATTGTTGGGTGCTACTTGTTTTTGGTAGCTCTGTACTGCTGCTTGCTTTAGTGTCTTGTGTATCATCTTCATCTGATGCTGTTGTAGATTCTTCCTCAGATAACGCCTCACCTGTCTGGCTTTTTGGTGTTGTACTTGTCAATGGATCTGTCACTTCCGTCGCAGAAGCCTCATCACTATACTCATATTCAAATTCTCCGCTATGCGCTGTGGTTGTTGACTCAACAGAATCACCACCAGCTACAGCACTGTCAGTTTCTGATTCAGTCGCTTCAGTACTTGCATTTGTTTGATTATCGGTATCACCAGCATCTTCTTTATTCACTACTGCTGTTGCTTCGCTACTCGCTGCCACCACTAGCACCAGCATCCAACCGTGAACCATCAGGCAAATAGAAATTCGAAGTCAAAATCACCGTATGATCTTCATCAGATTGTTCGGAATCACCTCTAGATGTTTTTGTAGGCTCAACGATGGGAGCAACTGTTGTTGATGATGAAGCACCTGCCGCCTCTTGCAATAGTAGTTTCTCCAAGCTTACATCCTCAGGCTCAAGGCTTGACTCTAGTTTAGCTTCGTCAACTTGATTCTCATCATCTTCTGAACTTTGCTCGACACTTTGATCTGTTGTCGTCGTAGTTGATGATGATGTCACCAATAGTTGCGATCTTAAGGCGCCACTTTGCTTTAGCAACTGATCACGTGCCGGATTCTTAAGGCGTCCAACACCACCAGATTGATAGTTAAATGATGGTCGCTGCTGCACTGACGACGTTTGTTGCTTGACAAGATTTACTGGCTCATTTACTTCACGACTAATGAAAACTGGTTTTCGTTGCGAGACTTTTGTGCGGCCAAAACTTGGTCGTTCTGGTAGTGAATTCTGTGCGGTTGTCGTCGATGATGTTGAAGTGGCTGGTGATGATACTGGACGATTGGCACCTGCTCTATAGCGATTATAACGTTTGCCACTTGTCGTGCTTGTGATCTCAGCACTTGTTGTTGCCAAGGGATTTGCTGTTGTTGCTGGTTGGAAACGATTACGCGTGTTACGGAAAGGCAATTGTTGTTGTTGTTGTTGTTGTTGTTGTTGTTGTTGCAATGCCACCGGCGGTTGTTCATTGTAATTTGATGCTGCTGAAGATGACGCTGATGCTTGACTACCACCTGCTGGTAAACGTCGCGAAGGTGTAAAACCACCACTGCCAAAGGGACGCAATCCATTGCCATTTGATGATGTTAGACGATTCGACGCCGCCAATTTATCACCACCAGCACCATTGGTATTCTGTGGTATGAAGACAAGAAAGAAGACAAGAGACAAAAGTTAGTTAATTGGATTGTTTATGTATATGATATATTTATTCATTGTCATTCCCAATAGCTTTGGATTACAATAAGATGGCTAACCACAAAGTTAGATTAAATCAAGCAATCTGCTTGGCAACTGCTTCATCATTTTTCAACTCTCAAACATGCAATTGCAAGCTAAGTTTAATGTGTTTCTTTTTGTTCTTCATTTAATTTTGGTTTGCTTTGCACTACTTTTGCTTTTGTTTTGTTTCTTAATTCATCATGGGAAACTGTTACAACAATTTCAAAATATTCACCCAAGTAACTTCTTTTCCATCCTCCCCATCTTCTATTTTAAATATTCAATTGTTCATTTTTAACCAGTTTCAAGTTTCGTCTTCCACAAGTTTGTGAAAACACAACAGAAAAATATTCTCAAATTTTATTTCAATATGTTTTTATTCATATTGTTGTTGCTATTGTTGTAATTTATATGGTTTCATCATACATGGCATCGGCATCGGCATCGGCATCGAAACTTTGTTAATAACGCTCCATTTATCATTAGTTTTTATAATACAATAATTTATTGTGCATCAAAAACATAATATTGCGAAATGGATCAAGATACATAAGTATATAAATTTATTGTATAAACTCTTTGTTTTATTTATCTGACATTCATACGACGACCTACGAGGGTTGCTATTTATATTCCTGGTCTATTAGACCAGAAATGACAAATATTTATGATCGAAATTGGTTTTATTATTTTTCAAAATACTATTCTCCATGAAGATCAAAAAAAATTTATTATCCTGAAGGAGGGGGGACGAACCCACTCTCTGTTGTTTTGACTCATCGGCCGAGCCGGCTCTTTATCCACTAGACTATTCAAGTATTTATGTTAGTAGCAGGAAAAAGCATACTTAAAGTGTTTCACTCTCATTTTCATTAATTCGATTTTCCGCTTTATTAATTTTTATTACGGTTCCGGGACCCAAAGGTTACCAAAGAAAAACTGCAATGGCTAGAGAGTTGAAATTTTCACAGAATGTGTAGTTCTATCCGGGGCATCAGCAACAAATACTAAAACTAAAATATTTTTAAAAATATATTTGTATGGCAGGTATACGCTGCAGTAATCTGCATGCTTTTGAACCAATTGTCAAAGCACTTTTCCCAATCCAATTTAAACAAAACATGGATTTGGCTTGTCCTTAAAGACACACACAGTTCGGTCTCATATGCATGGATACATGAATCGTCACCTGTGTACGTGTTAGAAATGATCTTGTAATGTCCGCTTTCATTTCTTGTCTTATTAACGCTTGTCATACCAATGCCCAAAGATACCTATTTCTCACGGTATGTTGCATGACTTACTTGCATTATCAATTAACGTACAGCACCGATATTTTCTGGCAAAACAACCGATGTTGGACGTCCCCTTCACGGAATTCGTTCGTCTTTTACAGTGCTGCAGGATGGTGCTCTATAGTATAAAGAATTAAGTGCATCGAAGCACATTTGTCCATTTTTTTCCCAAGATGAATTTTTCAATTGTCTGTAAACAACAGAAATCAAGCTAAAACGGCAAAATGTCCAAAAATATAAATAGCAACCCTCGTGTATATTTCCATGTCTCGATAGATGAAATTGTATGTATGATGCGCGCATTTTGTTGTTCACACTTAAATCTATTGATTTCAATAAAATGATGCAAAGATAAAACCAAAGATTGGTTCAAGCAAAGCAGCATTCAACAGATCAGGAGCGTGCTAATGCTTTTAAAGAGCCTATCAAAAGTATTTATGGTCATTTGAAACTGTTTAGCTTCCTAAAAAGTTCGTTATTTGGGTATCGCATTAGCAAACGTCAAGAAAATGATTGATCTATGCATCAAACATATGATTAAGGGCCAGGAAAAAATGAAAAATTGATTGCCTAGAAAAATGTCAGACAAAAAACTAATCGGAATGCTTAGACAGACACTCACCAATTATTCATCTGGTGCAGTCTCTTCTATGGACTATTTCCATGGAATTAAAAGTTTCATTCTGATGATGCCTAATGAGCTGTAAAATTGTCCTATCCTGAGCTGTAAAATTGTGTGGGTGTGTGGTGATTAATCAAGACGTTTAGGGAACCTACACTCAAGATGTTCATTTTTAATACTTTTGGGGACCTCATCAAACAACATATTAGCAAGAAGGAGGACGAACTCTTACCCACACAGTCAAAAAAAGGGCTTCATTTTTGTAAAACCCAACAACAATTAACATATTTATTCAAAATTGTTATAAATTAACCATAAAAATTATTTAATATTTTATTATATCATTTAAATTTTGTATTTTCAGTTAGAGGAAACCTTCTTTGTGGTTTGTGTTTGCTGTTCATCTTCAGTTTTCATTTGAAGATACTCAGTGAAATATCTTTCATTACGCATTTGTATTTCTTTGATTTTCTTAGGCTTTTGTTGTTGACAATTTTTATTACCATTATTTTGCAAACCAAACGATTGCTTTCGATGATAACTTTGACTGCTTGTCATTTTTAAAACTCTTTTTTCTTGATACCAGTACACAGATTTGTTTCTAGGTAGATTGCTGTTTTGAGATTTAGTATTCATATTTTTTGGTACTTGAGTTCCATAAGCAGAACCTAAAAAAATAGGTCAAGTGTGTAAAATTATTACATTTTTGATTATATGATTTTTTTATTACATTCATGGTGAATCTCCAATTTATCGTCCTGCATACTAGAAGGTCTAATATGCTCCTGTATACCAGAAGGAAGAGTATCCTCCTGTACATTAGATACACTAATATCATCCTGTACACTAGATGCACTAGTATCATCAATATTACTAGTATGACTAGTTTGCTCCTGTATACTATAAGAACTAGTAGTATCCTCCTGCAAGCTAGAAGGACTACTAGTAGTTTCGTCTTGTTCCAGACTATAAGATTTTTCAATATTTGCTTGGATATTCCTTTTATCGAATTTAAATAGAGGAGATAGATTTGTCCTGAAGATATCAGGAAGCCCTACTGTGGGGCTTCCACATTGGCATTCACCAGAGTCTGAAGTATCTAAAGTTTTCCAATAGTCCTTATGCTTTTTTCTCAGTTGCTTCAAATATTTCATGAAGTCCTTATAACCGAAATCAACCATATTTCGACAAGAAATCTTATGATGATACGAACAGTCCTTATCGTAGATCCACAAACGAGACAATGGCGGAATGCATGAGTCTTGACCTATAAGGTTACGAAAGCCATTTGGATCATTTATATAAAATAACCATGTCGATGTAAAAGCGATGGCATCATTAATCAATTGCCGTACACGACTAATTGAGACAACACGAATCACTTCTTCCGCAGCATCTGGACTTTGCAACGAGGTCAGCAACCATGGCGCCACTAATTTGAAACGAATACATTCCATTAATTTGTATGCATGCTCCTCGCGTGTATTCCAATCGTAATTGAGCCAACGTATGGCAGCCATAAATGCCTCCAATTCCGAGTTAACGCCAATGTTCGATGAATTCAAAAGAACGCAAATTTCTAAAGGTTCCAGTTTGACAAACTCCTCATATGCGACGAGAGTCAAGAAAAACTTTCGTATGCGTTCATTCAAGAGTTGTTGGCTAAATTCCAAATCTCGTTCCTTTGCTTCCAAATAGGTGAGAAATGTTTTGTCATCTGGCATAATACTTTCGTTGTTGAAGTAATCAAGAAATTGCTCCGTCAAAGGATTTATGAAAAGAAAACTGGCAGCATCAAGCAATTCAACTAAATCCTTAGCTGGTACAGAGATCGGCGTTTCGCTAAGCATCCAATCGTAGAGTATTTTAAAACTCTTTGGACTCACTTTTTCTGGTGGTAAATTAACAAACGTCGCATTTTTCATTTTAAAAAATAATCCAGAATAACACTGAAGTACGATGGAGTAACAACGAATTTCAGTTTCACCTATTTTAACAGTAACATCAGGACGTTTATTCTCACGAATCATGGATTGAACGCGGTCATATGTATCTGTTTTTATATATTGAAAAGGTATTTTTTCGAATTCTGGTGTTTTATAACCCATATCTGTTAATGATTTCATTTCAAGCGATGCCATTGTTGACTGCTGTATGCCTTCCGTTTCACATGAGTCCTCCTTGTACACAACTAATTGCCGTTCTTCTATAAATTTATTTTTACAATCCTCAATACTGCCACGTGAAAGTGACTCTAAACTGCTCGATAAAGTATCAACATCAACAGCTACAATTTTTGAAGAATTCTCCATTTGCCTTCCAAATTCTTGTGCAATTTAAAAAATAAATAAATTAATAAAGGGAAAGGAAATATTTGGGAAAGCTTTCTATAAAATTAATTTTGACAAAAAAAGCAAATCGATTATATCACATTTTCATTTTTCCCTACACACACACACACGAGGTTACAGAATCCCCAAACCGACTAGAGAAGAACAGAACGAGATCAAAAATAGAAACAGATTCAGAATTATTGATTTTGATTCTGATCTGTTCCTCTTCCTATTTTATGCGACACTCAGTCGAAGTGGCATGCAAAGGCGCTTATACACCAAAACAAAAAAAAAAAAGACTGGTCCAATAAGAAGCGTCCAGTCTTCTGTGAACAGTTTCCAAAGGACAAATTCATTAAATGGTTCACAACTTTTACTTTCCGCAATCTCATCAAACAAGACTCTGACAAGTTACTTGCAGAGAAGCATAGAGAGATGACAGAACATCATTTTACCATTTAAGTCAATTTTTTCTCGAACTAAAATTTTCAAGTTAACAAAAAGTAAACAATAAAGCGTTGATATAACAACAAAACGTTCTAAGTACCAATATGCAAAAAAAAAAAGGCCTAACTTCAAGATGGAAACATCAGATCGTGAAAACTCACGATATATAGTGTTGCCAGATTGCAAAACTTTTGCTGTGCCCCTCGTATTCAGTAAGATATACTTAGTAAGTTTTGAGGGCTTCAAATAATTGTCAAAATAAATATTTTATAAATAAAGTAATATGTACATAAATGGAAAAGTTCTGGAAACATTAATACTCAAATTTAATTCTCGCTCTCTAAAAAATGTCTAACTCATCCGATAAGAATCATTCATCTGGAAACAATTTCAACAGTACGGTTAGTATGGATGATAATTATGAACACACTTGTAGCATTTGCATGGAAACTGCTGCATATGCAGTTGTAAGTTTCTGTGGCCATTTGTTCTGTTGGCCGTGCATTTATCACTGGATGGAATCTCAACAACTTCGCACCTACTGTCCCATTTGCAAATCGGAAATTGGCTCAAGTACACTGATTAAAGTTCATGGAAACTACGATGATAAACCTTCAGTTCGTCATAAAATGCATGGTGTGCCAGAACATCCTTCGTGCCCAAGTATTAATCAACAACTGGTGCGTGCCACTCGCCGACATCCTGGAGTAATAGTGAGTCATGTCGACGTACCACCTTTGAGTTTGTTCTTATACGGTCAACGTTTCTATGCACCGAATCCATTGGCACGAGCTAAGCCTTTATCTAAAGCACTGATGCCGAAACAGGAAACACCATCGCGACCAATCATCGTTTTTCAAGAGACAGATTTCTTGCCACGTATTGTTGCATTCCTTATCGTATTTTTATTCTTCGAAATGGTTCGCAATATGAATTGAGAGAACTTTGGCAAGGAATAAAATAAGTCATTTGCTGCAGGTGCAAACAAAATTGGGCGTTACTACGTTACGTTACTTCATATATACACATTGTTGTTATCAATATCAATAAAATTATAGTATCAAATTCTTGTTAATTATGTATACTCTTCGTTATCAACCATTAAGTATTGGACAATAGAAACGAAATGTAAAATACTTATAAATTGTTTTACTTTGATAAAGGTCGTCCATGGTAGGTTGGGCAAATGAGGTTTTCACTTTTATTGGGTTTAGGAGCATATATATAGGCCCATTATCCAGCTATTGTAAGAGAGCCCAGCTACTCCTAGATCAGCTATCAGTGAATTTAACTTTAATACATGGTTTACATTTCATGAAATGATATTGTCTCAATATTACCGACTGCTAACAGCCTACCACGCGGACAACATATAAAAGTGTGTGGGAACCGTAGAGGCATAAGGACTCCCGGCAAGAGTCACATGCCTGATGATCCCACTAACCCCATCAAATGCTCGAGATAAAAGAAGAAGCGACGGTATGACCATACAAGAATACGACCCTAAGCTCAAATATGCCTTGAGTGCCTACTCTGAAATAATGCCCAAAGCAGTTCCGGAGTAGGTATATTGCCCAGAGGCAGAGGTGGTAAGTTTAGTGGATAGACCATACACGTAGTCAGGCTATAGGTCCAAAGGGATTATTGCATACCCTCACATGAGAAAAAAAAATATGTATATACTCATATTAATCAGAGACACATAGACTGATTTCATAAACACTATTTTAATCTCATATAAGAAGGAGTTTGTTTATAAGTAGCCTTGATAATTCATTGTTTTTGTAGATTAAAACGTCAATTAAATCATAATTCAGCAATTAATGCTTAATTTAAAATATCTGGTTTATCATTCAATCTATAAAGCAATTTTTTTGAAACCGTCATTTCTTTTTTTGTTGTTGCTATCCTCAACTATTGGTAAGTATATTCAAAGATTATGCAAGATTATTAAATATTGGCAAATTTGTTTGTGAATCAACCCAAACACTTTAAATTTTACAATTATACTCCATTTAATGAATAGCCAACATTAAAATTTATTATGTTTATATTTCACCCACATAGTAAATCATCATCATCATCATTATAAAATATTGTACTTAAGTCGTTTAATAGACACCTACAAAAACTAAATATTTGGTTAAGTACTCTTACTGAAGTATGAAATATATATGTAGTACATACATATTGCATTTCACTTTCTTTACTGTACTAAATTTTTTTCTTTAAATATATAAATATATATATATATTTTACTTTCAAATGTATTGAAATAATATATTCAAAATAAATTTTTTTGATAAATGTTTGCAATAAAATTAAACAAGTAATTGCAAATAATCAAAGTAACAACATCCAAAATGTGTATGTATTATGGTATATGTATATATATTTGTATCTGTATGTAGTAAAACAAGTCGTCAGTATGCCACCAACCTGACTGACTTCCAGTTTTAAATATGTATAATGTACAAATAACAACAACAATAGTAATAACGAAAAACAACTTCAACTTCAAACCACCACTTCAGTTCAGTTCACTTTTGAAAAGTTAAAAATATATACTTTTGCTCCAATTCGAAATTCGATTCAAATTAGTTTTGTTTTTTAAAACCTCTTATAGATTGATTGAGGGGCAAGAGTATGGGCCCCAACTATCTGACTGACGACTCTTTGTAGGTAAATTTGTTGGTTTGTTTGTTTGTTCGTCTCTTTTAATACAATTTGAAATTGTTACAACAACTCAAACTTCTCTCACTCTTTGTGTTTATTCGATTTCATTCGATTTGCTTGGCTTTACTTTAATTTAGTTTTATTTTATTTTATTTCATTTGATTTGATTTCGTTTCATCTCTTGATTGTTCCACAATGTATTGTGGGGGTCTATGCCTAGTGGAGAAGGAGGTAAAAAGCGGAGCACAAAAAAAAAAAAGCACCATTCACCACTAACAACAGTTGGGCAGGTAGACAAATATAAAACTCTTTTTTTTTCTATAAGCAGCAGCAACAACCCACAAAAAGATAAAAGGAATTTATATATTTGTACATAACATAATTTTTTGTTCGATCTCTTCTGCATATACAATACATAGATACATATTTACTTTTCACCCCAGCATCACCACTACCAAGACCTAAACATCTTTTGCAATCATCAACAACAGAGGAGGAAAACAGCAAAATCTTATGCAATTTTTATTTTTTGTTTTCGGCGCCAAAAGAAAAAGTAAACTAATTTTTACTTTTACTCCGAGTGTCGCGGTATATTTTTGGGTTTTTCGCATTCTCTATTTGCCTAATTTAAACTAGTTTGATTGGTTTTGTTTTTGTTTTTTTTTTTCATCTATGATTGGTGAGCCCCAACATCATATCTCACTCACCCAAATTCCGTCACTCACTCACTCACTCACTTTGTGGGCAATAAATCTTTTTTTAATTAAAATAAAAGTATTGCATGTTAGTTGGCCATTAGGCCTCATAAATTGTGAGTCAAAATATAGTTAAAAATCAGGTGTTTGTTGTATATACTATTATATGTAGTATTTCATAATTACCGCTGGTGATTCATTGAAGTGCGCCAGAAACTGCGTCTGCTGATGTGGAACATTGACACGTTGTGCTAAAGCTTGAGTTTGTGGCTGGAAACTGTTACCGGATGCACCATTACCTCGGATCGCTTTGCTACGAGTAAAACTTGTACCGGAAGTTGCTGCTGCATTGCCTACAGGAGCGCCAAATGGACGTGGAGAGATATCAAAAAATTCCGAGTTTCGATTTGGTTGCTGTGGAAATAAAAGAATTTTAAAAATTTTTTAAAATCAATCAATGAATGGATATTTGATTAATAGATTGTATTATATTTAAGGAACATCATTTAGGTCTTTGTTCATAGATATCAGTGAATTGGGTTAGTCAATCCCTTAAAAAGTCACGAGTATGACACATAAATGGTTGCTTTAATGCATAATTCATACTAAAAACGATATGTAACCATGATAATCAAAAGTTACCATTATTTAAGCAAAGCAATGGCTTGGAAACTGGAGACTAAAAATATGATGCAGGGGAAGAACCATTAAACGTTCATTTCCTACAAGCAATGATGATGTTGGAATGCTCTATGGTATGAACGTATTGGTTTCAAACATCAGGATATAGAAGACACTTTCAAGAGATCAGAAAGCAATGTATTCTTTGATGAAGGTGTGCTTAAATTGGATGTCATGTTTGCTAATTGCAACTGGTCAATTATTCTCAATGTTGGAAAATTAAGTAGAAATTTGTAAAAAAAAAAAAAAAAAAAAAAAAAACAAAAATAACATTAAGTCATCACTGAAAATCTTAATCATCAAGCTGGTGTATGTGATGGTTGATTGGTTACTCTATGCAGAGGGTGAGAAGTAACCGAGGCAGCAGGTGAATGCCAGCCAGCATAAGAACAGGTGGTTCAGAAGCACCAGCATATCCAAAAGGCGAAAATGGGCAATGCAAGTAGCAAGATAAACAAATCAAACAGTACGAAGGCAAGGCAAAGAGGAGGCCGAGAAGGGAAAACATTGATTAAAAATATCAATAATAACTTTACACAAATATGCATAATATGTAATACAATCAATCACTTTATTTACATTTATTTCGAGTCTAGCAAAATCACTCTGTATGTTTTTTAAACAAGTGTATAACAAGTATTTTTCTAAACATTTCAAATGAAAAATGGATAATCCACTTGGTTTTAAACAATATCAATGCATACATCATCATGACATCATGGAACACCAAATTCTGCTCTGTTTCTTTCCATAAACCACTATTCCACTACACCCCTATAGATTTGAAACAAAATAACATTTAATAATCTATCAATAAGCCCAAAACTATTATATCATACAATGTCAAAGCTCTTAGATACATAACATAGATATGTATGTAAGTATATATGTATATTGTATATAGACCCTAGGTCAATTGTTAACTTATGCTCATTGTCCATTGATTAGCAACGGCTTTGATTGATACCCATTGATTGAAATATATTCATTAAAATCATTTCTTTTATGATTGAAATATGGCAAGGTCGACGTCGTCATCTTTGGACGCATTTATGTATTTCATTGGTTTCCGTTTTCTCTGAATGCACTTCACTATGAAAATAAATGAAAAGAAATCATTAATAATATTAAGAAAATTGTATATTCCCAATCTATAAAAGAAACTCCAAATTATATGGTTTTTTGGTTTATCAAAGTTTTTTTTGTTTGAAAAAAGAAAATCAGTTCAATTTTTCTGTATTATATTTCGGTATTACTTTTGTTGTTACTTATTATTCATTTCTCTAATTTATGAAAGTAATGTATGTATTGTATTTATGTTTTTCCAATAAATCGTTTTTTTATGTATGAGTTGCATTTTGTATTAAAATCTCTTTTTCAGTGAAGTTTACATTTGTTTTGTTGTTTTGCTCTGTTAAGCAAATTGCATAGAATTTTGTTTAATGAAAGAAAATCAAATGCATTTGTTTTAAGTTTTCTCCGTAAGTTACGCACCAGCAAATGTATGGTACACGGAGAAGATGTAAACGACATCTAATGGAACTACAATTATATTATACCCTACAAACCTAGAGAAATTTCAAATAATAAAAACTAAAAGAAATTTAATATAAAAGTTTCCAATGTTTGCAAATTATTGTAGTATTGAGGTATAAAGATGAAAATATTATTTAGCAGCAAAGAAATTGTAGTTATAACTGAAGCCGTTGTTGTCTGTTGGTTGATTAAATCAAGATCGACTAATGAAATAAGAATGGGGATCAATTATGTGCCATTGCAACAGCACGTTACATTTCGTTTGTAGAAATAAATGGAATTAAATAAAGGTTACAGTACGGAAACACCGGAAAAGAAAGCCACTTCTATCGGTCATAACCATAATTCCATGAGAGTCTGTCGAGTCGGTTTATTTGGACCATAGAAAAGGTGAACAGTATTGTGAGCAGCGATTCTTGTCCCTTTCCTACAGCACTAGAGTATAAGAGACCAGCCCAACAACCTTAACTGAGTTGAGGTAGTTTGAGCATTAAGAGGAAGTCTCACATCACATACTCTAATGAAGTTTCAACTACCTTCCGATGTGATTCATCACGACCCAACTTATAGTGACTACTGTTAACAGTGTTGCCTAAGTCAATCTTGTATCTCCTAATGTCATTTCAGATTAGAATTGCATATATGTTTGCCCTGTAAAGTTTTAGTTCAATAGGAGTCAGCAAATCTTAAAACAAAAAGGAGCTAAACTTTTTCTAAATTAATTTCTTATGAATTTACAGAAACTTGGGATAGATACAGAACATTTTCACCTTGTTCAAACAAACACCTGTTGATTAGCTAAATTTTTGAAATCTACTTTTTTAATTGAAATTTATACTGACTGATAAGTTTCATGTTCTATATATTTTTATCTATCAGCACCTTTCGAATAAAATATAAGAAATTTACAAAATAAAAGGAATAAATGGAAAGATTTTTATTTTTATTTACATATTAGATTTTTAGGTGTTTTCCTATTTATTACGCAAAAATAAGCAACAATAAAATTTCACTGTCAATTAATGTAAATATTTTATGACAAATTTTCATTGCTTACGTTTCTTTTTTCTTCACTGTAATCAGTTGATTGTTGTTGTTGCTGTTGTTGTCAATGAAACCTTTTCAATTTGTCTTTATATAAAGTGAATTTTTAATTGCAAAAGAAAGTTTGTACATAAAAAGGTAAAGGTAAAAGACAATAAAGAAAACCACACAAGACACACGTACGTGCGTTTTTCCTAATTAGCAAATGTGTCACATAAGCGCATGGTTGCTCATATGTCACGACAACCCACCCTACCCCACCCCTTCAACGAGGGATAGATATAGATGGATTAGTTAAATTGGTGAAGAAAAGAAATTAATCAAATAAAAAGATAATCACCAATGCAAAACGGAATTAAAAAAAAAAAAAAAACTTCGGGAAAGATAGAAATAATTCATAGTTCAGTGGGTCGTGTTGTTTAGGTAGAGGCCTAGGAAAAAAATAGAAAAATAGAAAATAGAATATTGTTAATATTAAATACATTAAAGAAACAGCGTATCTGGGGGAAATGCATCGCTCACTGGGGAATAGATCAGGAATGCCGAACATTTATTATTGATATCGATATTTGTCTATAGAAAAACTTGCATATAGTTTCACTTGTTGTCAATATGATAAAAAATTATAAATGAAAATTGGATTTGATGTCTGAACCCACTACATGTCAAAAATAGAAGGTGTTGAACTTGCATTTTTCTTGTTATTATTTCTTTAACTTCTGTATGACTGGCGACGTGCCCTGCCTCACCTATTTGATATAGACTCCCATTCATATTATACACCTATGGCTTTCTTATTGTCTATAACGACGACACTATTACCGCCTGCTGTGCAATCAAATACATGATGATGATAGGAACAAAGATCTTAATATTAACATTACAACATTGAGTTGATCAATTGTTGATCATCGAAGGCATAACCATAAAAGGGTAAATTCAATATACATAAAATCAAATAAACACACTCTGTCTGTCTGTCTGTCTGTCTGTCAGTCGTGTGTCGATCAAATTTTGTTGAAAGCTTTAGCATTCATACATTTATTTATTTATTGCATGCGAGAGTTTGATTAAATTCATAAAAAAAGAGGGGGGGAGTCTGAATGTGAAATGTTTAATTAAAAAATAAACATAAAATAAATAAAAGAATGTAAAAAACAATGACAGGCAGAGCTAATGTTTTTTCAATAATAAGTATTTTTTTTTTTTTAAATAAAAATTGAATTTTCAATTATAAAATCATTTGGTTGATTTCCAAATCATCATCATCTATGTATAAATGTACTACAAATAATATAATAATGAAACCCTAGGAAATGGATATGAGTCTAAGGTGAACAAGGAGACGTAATAAAAGAAATTTAGTTAAGCGTAACGCGTTTTTTTTCTTTCTTTGATTATAAATATTTTAACAAAAGAAAATAGACAAAATAGAAGAAAAATGAATAAAGAAATCCAACAATAGAAACAAAAAAACTGGCCATCATCATCAATGACTATTTAATGTTTGTTTTTCTATCTAAATTTTATTTCAGTGCATGGGAAGTGAAAGCGAATTATTTTATTTTCATTTTAAACCTTTTATTATTTTCATTATTTGGGCGACTTTTTCCAACAATTTTTTAAAATCAAAATTAATTATAATTATGTATGTATGTGGTTTTTTTTTTTTCTTTTTCAAATTTCCCCATTGAATGTTGAATAAAGTGACCAGATGCATCTTCGTTTTGAACTCGAATAAATCATAAACAATCCAATTCAATTGCGTGTTTTCATAAACAAAGAAAATATATATACATATGGTAAATAGCAAAACAAAAGATGTTACAAAGTAAGTACAAAAACCAATTTAAACTGCGTGTCTAACTAACTCCTCAGTTACTTGGTGTCTGTGTGATGTCTGACCAGGAAGCCAAACCAAGCCAAGCCAACCAGACCGATCACAATCCAATGCAATCTACTCGTACATACATAAATATATGCATAAACATACATACTCATCATCGTATGCATCAGATAGCTTAGCTTTTCTTACTATTAAAAGTAAGCACTACTTTACATCAAATGGAATTCGGAAATGCTTTTTCATGCATTTCTTTTGCCATTGAATTGGATTAAAGAAACATGATTGTGCTCTCATTGTTTAGTCAGACTATTGGCAATTTTAATTAATTTTAACAACTGACAAAAACCACTTAAAAAAAAGGATTTAGTTTCAGAGAAAACATATTAAACTTACTCCAAATTGTGATGTGTATGGTGATGAAGAAAATGGTGAATTGCCATTTGAAGCCGCCAGTTGCAGTTGTTGTTGTTGTTGTTTATTCGCCTCATTGCCTATAAAAAGTAATTGTTCTTGATATGAACCTGGTGCTGGGGCTGGTGGTATTGGTAAAAATGCTGATGATGATGATGATGATGATGATGGAGCAGCACCTGATAAACGTTGCGCTGTTTGTTGTTGTCTAGGAAATGTTGGTGACGATGGCACAAAACGATTTTGTGTTGCAAAGTAATAACTTGAAGGATCTGTAAATAAAATTTAAAAACCATAAAATCATAAATAAATAATTACTACTTACATTAAAATATAATAAATAATAAATAATAAAAAAAAATTAGAAAAATAAATACGAAAATAATAGGAAGTCAACAGTCAGCCGAAGCGAGAAAAAGTACGCCCACCCAATATTAAAATGGCAGATTGCTTTTTGTGTAAATTAAGTTTGGGCCAAAAGGATCCACCACCATAGCCAAAAGACCATTAAAAAAACAAATATGGTATTCCAAATTATGGTGAAGAATGAGCTTCTTTTTTATTACAATTTTAAACCATCCACAGTCTTAGATAATAAAAATAAAATATAAATACTCACAGACCAAAAAAACTTAAATATTAAAATATGTAGTATTTTTATTATGAAGACGTAACTATGAATTACTTGTTGTATTTCCCCTCCTAAAAGAGTTAAATGTTGGAAAATGACTATAAAAAAAAAAAAAAACATAAGTTACTATTAACACTTTATGAGTATATTTAATGTTTTTTTATAATTTCTTTCTTTACATTTTCCATTTTTATTATTTTCTTTAATGGACAAAACTCATTTAGCACTGTAAGTAATTTGAAAGACCAATTGGTTATTTTTGGTAATTAATTTTTATATTTATTATTAAGTTTCTTTTCTTTTCTTTTTTTTCCCCTACTTCTATTCATAATTATTTTTCTTTTATTTTTTAGGGCTCCGTACCCAAAGGATACCAAACGGAACCCTATTCGTTGTCCGTCCGTCCGTCCTCGGGTCATATCTCATGAACCGTAATAGCTAGAGAGTTGAAATTTTCACAGAATGTGTAGTTTTATCCGGGCATCAGCAACAAATACTAAAACATTTTCGTTTGTACGATCCAGTAAACCCACGAATTTGGGTGGTTGGTGGCTTTATTTTAGAAACTTATACTGTCGAAATTTCAGTATGATCGGACTGCTAGGGAGGGTACCTCGTATACAAACCCACCATTAAAATCCAGGTTCTTATTAGAAAACTTTTTTGTTTTTTTTTTTTTTTTTTTTGTCCTATCGAACAGAAATTTAGACACTATAAGTTTCTGATATAGACGATATATATTTTCGTCCAAATTAGCCAAATCGGCCAACTAGGAGGGGCTCCTCCCATACAAAGCCCAATCTGGTACAGAACCCTCCGTGTTCGTCAGACACGTGTCTGACTCGCACTTGGTCAATTTTATTTCTATTTTTATTATTAAATTTTATTATTTTTTTCCCTCAATGCTCTGGAAACCCAAAATATTACTCTATGTCGTGGTATCTTTCAATTTAAAAAATTTTAAATTCATTTCTTTTATAACTTCATTTTTAATTTTATTACACAATTTCTACTCTTTTATTTTTATTTATTTTTTTTTTTTTTTTTGACAAATTTTGTTCATTTATTGACAAACATCTTGATCATCATTATGATGATGATCATAATGTTGTTGTTTAGTGTTTATATTGTTGCTTTTTAAATATAAAAAAAGCGAAAGTGTAACACCATAATAATTTGTTGTTATTTTTGCAAACGGATATTGAATTAATTTGTGTGAATTGAAATTTTATTGTCTTTTATTTTTCATGTATTTTTGTTAATGATGATTCGGCCAAAATGATTAGAAAATTCACATTATTAAATGAAGAAAAAATTGAAATTGAAAGTTTTAAAATCATGAAATGAATGAAGACCAACCTTAAATTTTGAAAATTTCTTATTATTCATCATCTTCAACTACATCAACACGACTGATTGAAAGAGACATCAAGAAATCATCACCAACCACATTAAACAAATATCAAGTAGAAACGACGACTCACCTTTCATCACTCCGATATACTCGTATCAACTATGCAGCTCCTTAGATTCATTAAAATACATACATATATGCCTATTTACTGATAAATTATTTTATAAATAATTAACTTAAACAACTTATTATGCCGCTGCCGCCTCTGCAATTTTTATTAACGTTTACACCTTAAAAGGTGTGAATTTAAAAATCTTAGATTGAAGTCAGACAGGCGCTTGACACACTAAGTAAGAGTCTACTCGTATGTACATAACTTCAAGAGAGAGAGAAACCCACACTTAAGTTCTAGACATTTTATATTACATAAATTAATTTTCGTATTTGAGAATATAAAAGGAGAACGAAATGATTGCAATATATCAATTAGTAGTAGCTTACATAGATCGAAACATGTTGACTGATGTAATATAATACAACAACAATATGACATATGTACATACATATGTAAGTAATGTTAAAACATAAATCAAATATCGATAGAGAGTCGGCATATACCTGTTAAAATATTAAAATGAGGTCACCAGAAAATGGTTATTTAAAAAAAAAAACAATATGAATTTAGTAAGCAAAACCCTAAACTAAACATGTTTAACAACTAGTTAAGTATCATGCAATCTATCCAGACAATGCACACACATTGTGGGAAAATATTTACTATATTTTATAAAAACTAAAAACTACTATTCAAAAGAAAAATGAAAATGAGGGCAATAGTAGTATTGGATCGCATTGGATCATTATGTCTAGCAGACCTTGTTTTATTTGACTATCACTTGTTTTCAAAGATGCTATGTGCCTTGTCTGAAATACGCTTTACTGAAATCGAATACCCCACCAATCGGATTGATATGTTTCTATGCTCCAAAAATGAGTCAATTGTTCTTTCGTGATGGAATCTAAGCTAGGCACTGCTTAGATGCTAGGCAACATTTAGCACGTTATGAGAAGCATCAAATCGTGCTGATTTGGTGAAAAAAGTGCGTGAAAATGTAAGAATGCTGGAAGAAGAGTTCAATTAATTACAAATTAATTAAATAAATGAAATCATTAAAACTGTTGTGCACCATTGAACTTTTCATTTCATTGTAAAAAAAGAAGTTTTCCACATTTTTACACTCAACGCTTTACAATCTATTTTTAAACACATACTCATGAAACTGCTTTATCATGACAACGCTTCTTTTATCAACACAAAGAATTTTGTTCTTATAATGCGAGCGAGTGAGATAACATTAGGCAAGCAATCAAATTTATCATATGCTGCGACGCTCAACTAAGGCTGTTTGGCTCAGTGTGTTGAGTTGCCGACTCACAAAACACTAGGAATATTTGGTGATGGGTTCGAATATGAAGATGACCAAAAATAATAAAAAACTTTTTTCACATTTAATAAAATATATAAGAAATATGGGATAATAATAGATAGTAAGTAGTGTGTAGTTAAGAAGTAGTGTAAAAGTATTTATTTATAGAACAAAAAAACCTTCTGCGTTTGGGCAAGAGTTTTTATATGAACTTTGTATGTTCAAGAACTCTAATCAAAGAAGGTAAGATTAAATCGTTCGCTCATCAATTCGTTGACCCCTGGAAATAATCTAATGTCTGGACTTTTCAGGTCAAAAATCATGAGTGAATACATTTTTTTATATCTATATCTTTCATACTTGTAGTGCGATTATATTGGATTATGGGAAGAGCTAGTAACCTAGTCACTGCAGCTCCGATTGGGCCTATATGAATAATAAAAGTCATAGCCATATTGTCTTGATGTTTGATCTGGGAGTCCAAAAACAACAAAAGTATATATATGACAATGATTATCGGGATGAGGAGAATCGATTAAGCCATAACGGTCTATGTTTATGCAGTTTTCAGAGAAAATGAGCTGAAGCAGACTTATTCCAAGGTCAATTGTCAAATTTAGAGTTTTCTGACAAATGGAAAAATGAAGCCTTTACAAAAATATAAACTTCAAATCACTCACAATTTACTTCATTCGAAATCATTTGTTTTCAAATCAATGAAAATACTTATACATAAATACGTACATAGTGTACAAACATTGGGGTGAACAAAATACATACATAAGCTTTGGCTAACCGAATGTATTGTTCTTCTTGACTAGTCTTATTACTTCGTTTAATTCCCTTTTAATTCATTTCAAATGCTGTATTTACCATTTGCTATATAAGTACATATCTTACCTATTTACTAAAAGCTACTATGATGTGTAAAATTCAAAACCTGTTGCCTGCTGCCATTTTTGGTAAACTTTTAAATTCCAAATAGAATTCAAAGCAAAAACAAGATAATGACGAAGCTGACGTTGACGTCAACTGCGCCTTTAAATTCTGCTTCTGCTGTTGCTTTAGCTTTTGATGCTGCGCTTTATCACGCGCCCAAATGCACTTTTGACATTTCGTTGTTTCTCTTCTTATTTACTTATGGTACATACTTTGCATTGCTTCATTTCACCATGATGCTCTAAATTCTCGCATGCGATTTTTTTTTTCCATTTTCACGAGACAAATAAAGCGCGTCGCTATATTTTTTGTACATGAGTGTGGAGCTTTTTTTTTTTTAAGATTTGAAATATTTACCATACATTGTGTGACGAAGTTTCTTTTAATTACTTGTGATAGTTGAACTAGATAACGAAATTGTATACATGTATTTTTTTTTCCTATTTTATAAAAATAACTAAAATAAAAAAAAAATTTTCTCGCATGCACTTTTTTTTTTTGTTTTATTTTATTGCAAAATAAAACATGAAAAAAAAAAACAAAAAACAAGAAAATGAAAAAAATTAAATTGCAGTCATCTTCGTCGTCGATTGCTTGGCTTCACTTGTTCGAAATGTCAGCCGCTTCAAATAAGAATATATAAGAAGATAAGTATAAGATGGAGAACGAGAAGAAGTTGAACAAGTTGAACTTTAAGTTTTTCGTGTTTGCGATATTTAGCTTTTTCATCTTATTATTTTCTTGTTTTACTTTATTTTCTTGCTTGCTAGATATCTTGAAGGTCGTTGATGTTTATTCGCTTGTTTTCATATTGTTGTGATAACTGATGGAAGATTCTTTCAACTTTAAGACGCATGTTATTTTTTTTTTTTTTTTTTGTTTGTTTTGTATTGTGGCCTTATTAATTGCGCCTGTTCTACCGATTTAGATGATTGTACTAAGATAATATGCAATTATGTATGATGAGCAGAACGAGCCTCAAAGAAAACCAGGAGGAGAAATCTTCATAAAGCTGTCAAATCAAACAGTTCTGTCAACAAAAAAAACCATAAATGTTACCTGCTGATCACCAACAAGAAACTAAATATCAAAAATCTAGTTGGTAATTCTGGAGGCACAAACACAATGTGTATAAATGCCAATAAAAATCGATAAGCTGCCAAAAAGTTTATTTATGTCTTCAATAAAGAAACAAAGTGAAGGTTGCTTGACTGCCTTCTTTTCTTACTTTGTAGCTTAGCCAAGATTTTGTCTTTAGATATCGGTTTTTATAATGAATATTTTACTGCGCACTTTTGTTTATATTCAATTCTATTCTTTTCTATTCTATTTTTATACAATTCATTACTTCATTGATGGAAAAGAGAATAAATAGTAAAGGAAAAAAAAACTTCTTGTAGACTTTACACTGAATAAACAAAAAACTAACACTCATTCGTCAATCAATAAAAGCATTCGACACACTGACAGACAAACTGAGATGGACGGACAGAATTTTAACGTTTTTTCGATTTTAGGTCAAACGTGCTAAGCATATTGAAGGAGTAAATGTGAATTCTAATAAAAATATATGTATCTACATATATGCCTATGGAAATGTTACTGGTATTTATTTATTTAAAGAAATTATTATAAAATTTGTTTAGTTTTTATTGAAGCTTTTCTTTCATTTTGCATAATTATTGTAGTTTTTTTAGAAAAACTTTCTTTAATGGAAATTCAATCAAAATTTATTAATTTTCCACTTAAAGTGAAAGTGTGTTAAACACTTTTCTTAGAAAAAAAGAAAGAAGTATTTAAACTATATAAAATATATCTGTTTTCTAGATTAACAAACTAAGCAATCATTTTTCTCTGATTATTTTCCTTTTCACTTTTATATTTCTCAATGTTTCTGAAATTACATAAAAAAATAAGAGCTTTTCTCTTATAATTAAAAATACTGAAGTTTTGGAGATATAGGCATAATTTGAACTTAGCTTTTAATTAAGTTTCTGTTTTTGATAATTAAAACTTATTTTAGATAAATAAGATTTTAAACTAAAGTCCTTAGTCCACTCTTCATTAATTCTTTGTTTTGTTTGTTCTTCACGCACCCTTAGAAAACGTTTTTGTCTACGTTCCTATTGTTGAGCAAGCAGATATATTTTATTATTGATTTAGAAACAGTATTTCAACATTGAGACCGAAATACTTATATAGCAGCTATACGATCCAGTAACCCGAAAGGTCTTGAACTTTGCAAGGTAAGTGCATATGAATCAGGCATTTATACTATTTAAATTTTATTTCACTAATACAGAAAACAAAAAAGTTTTTCATATAAGAACATGAATTTAAATCGGGGGGTTTGTATGGGAGGTATACATTCTAGTAATTCTATGGTCTTGAAACTTACATGGTTTGTGGACATGGGTCACAGACTTGTAGTGCTCAAATTTTAGTTCGATAATACAAAAAACAAAAAAGTTTTTCATATAAGAACATTAATTTCAATTTGGGTTTTTATGGGAGGAACCCCTCATAGTGGTGAGATTCGTCTGATAAAAAAAAGGGCACAATTTGACCTCTCTAGCTTAACAACTGAGGGACTAGTTTTGCATACATACAGGCTGACATCAACTCGTCTCGTCGAACTGATCAAGAATATATATACTTTATAGGGTCTCCGATGTCTTCTTCTGTTTGTTACAAAATTCATTACAAAATTCTCTTAAAATGTATTCTAAGTATTATTTGTTAGTAGGTTAGTAACTGTGTTCCCAGGGAGGCAGCCTTCGAAGCAGAATAAGAGGACACAGCAGAATAATCAGCCTGATTATCAGCAAAGCAAGCAGTAGAAGAAGTCGAAGCAGAACTGTATTTGGAAGCATAACAAACAGCAGTTTCTACATACATTAACATATTCTTACGTTAAATTTAAAAAGTTTTTACACTACCATATTTCGCATGAAATTATAATAGTTTCTCAAACCCACATTTACATAGTTTGAAAAATTCTATTGCTTCCCTTTTTTTTTCCTAAAAACATTTATCAAAACAAAGCTGCAATTCAAGGTTATAATTAATTTAATTTTACTCAATCAAAATTGGGGGGATCAATGAAGATTTTCATAGCAAACAAGAAACTAGACATTGTTAACTAAAATAAATTTCATTTATGCCAACGCAAAAGTTCTTAAAACAAATAAAATATTCCCACAAAAATCATAATATTAAAAAAAACACCCCAACTGAATAAGAATTCTGTTTTAATACCAGAAACCTCATTAAAATAAAAAATAAAAAATGTGACAAAATCATTAAAAAATCTCTGACTGACATCATCTCCAAAGCTCAACAAGCAACCAGTAACATCAACTTGCAGCTCTCCCTCACCGCACTCTGAAATGATGACAATAAATAAATAATTTCATTTAATTTACTCAAGATTATTTTTTTTATGGACTTCACACAAAAATTTCTTTAAGAATATAAAATCGTGTGTCTACGCTAAAATTTAAAATAAAAACGCAACACGCAACCAAAATAGAGAAACCATAAAATTAAAATTTAAAACTCAAAGAAAATTCCATTAAAAAAAACAGACATAAAAAATATTAAAAAAAAAAAAAAATAAAATAAAATAAAAATTATAGTTGGCGAAATCTATGAACATGCGAAACCGACACCGACGCCAACTAATTGGTAAATAATCATAATCTTTCGTTGTCCGGCGGGCAGCAGCAGCAGCAGCAGCACACGCTAACTGAAGGTCAATGTCAGACAAAGTGTCAAAAAGAAGAAACTACAACAATAGCCAAGTGACAGAGAAACATGCAGAGAGTAACTGACTGACAGATGGACAGTAAGTAAAGCGGGCAACTTGTAATTGGTTTTGTGTAAAGTGTATAGAAGCATCACCAGTTCAGCGCCATCAGTAGCTAAGAGTTTATTTGATTTCTTATCTTTTGTGTTGGGTCGTGAAGGTTTATAATAATCTTTAAGAGAATTTAATTCAGTGCAAATTTTTAGGTTTTAATTTCGAGGAAGTCGCTTATTATTACTTCTATTATAATTGTTATTATGAGACACAGACACTCACTCCATAGAAATATGATGCTAACGATAATGATAAATTTTTGTCTGATTAAAATAACTTTAAGCTGCTTTTGATGAAGTAAGTAAATTTGCCCACACCAAATCATGCCAAGTTTGTGTCTTAAGTCTTATGTTTTGTGGCTTGTAATTCTTTTCTCTATTATTTTTCACTTAAATAAGGAAGTTGCCTTGGCTAATGTTCTAAAAGATTATTATTATGATTATTAAGTTTATTAATGATCTAATCTAAGTGTAGAACAACACAAACACCCCCGCTTGGACCAGCACAAATTATTATACATGGACCCTTATGGTGAATCTAATGAACATTTTCTACATAATAAATTCTTGACAATTTTTACTTTAAATTTAACTAGACAAGGAATTTATTTCTTTCTTATTTTTTTTTTTTCACTTATTAACCAACTTGACCTGTCTTTCAACACTTTAGACGACACCTTAGCTTAGTCATGTCGATGACAAACAAGACTTAGAGACAGACATAGGCAACAAACGACAGCCAGTCGGAGGCAAAAATTGCTCTGGAATGTGGTTTTTGAAAAGTTGTAAGTCAACACTTGCTACAAAAAGCATTTCAGATTCAATAACAAAGTTCTTTGTGTTCTTTGTATTATGACTTAGTTTATTATAGGAAGTAAAATAAACCTAGGTAGGTAAATTCATATTCATAAACTCGTAAATAATAAGTAAGTTTTGTGATCACTGGTCTGTTAAACTGAAATGGTCAAAACACACCCTCAATTAAAAAGCAACAAGTTGAAGTCGATTGGTCATTCGATCGATTCATATGTCAAAAATATCAAACCGAAACATACATAAATGCGCGTTAATTGACTTCAACTCCATTGAACGCTCCTCTTTATGTTTGTTCGTTCAGTTCTATTCAATGGGAAATAAATTTTATTGAAAGATTTAAAAACTAAATTAAATAAAATTATGTATAAAATAATTGCAAATAGTAGTAATTTTTTTGCTTTTTTCTTTACAATACAAACAGGTTTACTTTACTTCATTTTTTAGGGTTCCGGACTCAAAGGGTACCAAAAGGAGCCCTATTGCAGAGACTTCGTTGTCCGTCCGTTCGTCCGCGGGTTATATCTCATGAAGCGTAATAGCTAGAGAGAGTTGAAATTTTTACAGAATGTGTAGTTCTATTCAGGCATCAGCAACAAATACTAAAACTAAAATATTTTCAAAAACCTAAAGGGATCTCCATACAAGAAACATTTACGTTTGTATGGCAGCTATACGATCCCATCGGTAATCCCATGATCTTGAAATTTGGGTGGTTGGTGGCTTTACATTAGAAACTTATTCTGTCGAAATTGTATCAGTATGATCGGACTACTAGGGAGGGTACCTCCTATACTTCATTTAAATTCAGGTTTTTATTAGAGAAACTTTTTTGTGTTTTGTCCTATCAAACTGAAATTTAGACACTATATGTTTCTGTTAAAGGGGCTGTATATATGTTAGGAATAGACAAAACGGCCAACTAGGAGGGCCATACAAACCCACCATTAAAATTCAGGTCCTTATTCAAAAAACTTTTTTGTTTTTTTTCCTATGGAACAGAAATTTCGATACAATACGTTTTTAATATAGGCGCGGTACATTTGTTGGAATCAGTAAAATCGAACCACTAGCGGGAGTACCTTCAATAAAAACCCCAATCTGGTACGGAACCCTCCATATACGAGTCTGACTCGCACTTGGCCGATATTTTTTTTTATTATTATTATTTTGCAATCTTTAGAATGTCGTTTGCTTGGGGCGCTTATTGTTTCTTTAATAATATTTTACCTGTGCGCGGGTGGAGCTTTTAAAATTGTTTTGCTAAATTTGAATAAACACATAATAAACAAAATAACAGCAAATAGAAGCAGACACGAGAGTGAATTGCATGTCCTTGATACATTATATGGTTGTGTATGTTTGTTTCTATTTTCCATGTTTATACTCACTATAACTACTATACTTTAACTTTAGTTATTTCAAGTCATGATTGATTAGTGTTTCTCTCTGGCATTCAACAATAACACTATACCATAGATACACATATATAGATACACAGGCACAGGCAGACAATAGTTAAAGCAACATCAGTTCACACTACTTAATAAATTAAGTATATAGCGGATGTAGAGCATAAAGATATAATAGGGGAAAAATTAGTAGAAGCAATACCTAAAAGATAATTTGAAAAAACATATACGACGAGTATAAACAATAATGCAATAACAAAATTTACTACGTTTTAAAAAGTTTTGGAAAAAAGTAAAAGTTTGAGACTAAAATTTGTAGCAAACAAAAACTCATTCGTTTAAGATCAAGGTGAATATGGGTAACTGTCTTTCTTGAGATCTTTTACAGAAACATTTTATACAACTTCCAACAACTTCCTAAATAATTTACAATACATTACATTTAGATATAACATAATTGATATGAAGGCAATAATAATAATTATTATTATAATTATAATTAGCCTTGTTACCTTAAGTAAAAAGAAATGATATCATTGTAAAGTTTACAAAAATTTATAGATTCTTATATTACATTCGGTTTAACGACCCTAAATAGATTATAATGTTTCCAACAGAATATTTAACTAATGTGTTTTAGGTGTAAAAATGAAAGGTTGGTAATCCTTGGCAAAAAATTTGGGTTCTTTTGAGACATCGATCTGATGAAGTACTATGAGAAGGCAAGAGTAATTCACATCCATGACAATACTCTAGTCACGAGATTTAGTATATTCTTTTTTTTATAAAAACAGCAAAAAGATTGAGCAGCAACTTTCTCACAAATTTTTTGACCTCCTCCTTGATTGGACAAAATAAGTGAAAATCAAAGCTCATCGCAATGATGTCAACCTTAAGTCATAAAGTCTCCAACTAAGTATTATATATTTTTCACATCAATATGTAGAGAAATTCTGGACACCCTATTTTATATAGGGTACGCTCTTTACATTTTATTATACTCTTCACGCAGGGAATAGTATCATAAGTTTGTCGGAGACCCTATAAATTATATACATATATTCTTGAGTAGCTCTTAACGACGATTTGATTAAAACATTACCATCTGTCCGTCTGTCCGTCTGTATGTATGCAAACTAGGCCCCTAGTTTTTGAGCTAGAAAACTGAAAGATTTCTTTTATTTGTCGGAATTACATTAATCGATTCACTAGGAGGTATGACTCCCATGCCCACATTCCAATTCAGGTTCTTATTAGAAGAACTTTTTTGTTTTTCATATTATCGATGGATGTGATAGTATAAGTCTGACTCATATTCACCAATCATGTCAATTTCAAGATCCTTTGATTACTATATCGTATAGATCCCATACAAATATTTCGTTCTCAGTGTAGAAAAGCTGTATATGTACTGACTCTATCCTAATTATAATCAAATTAATAATGAAATACATATTTCTGTAAGATCAAGCACAGGAACATAGGCGAAACGTTTTCTAGGACATAGACGAAGTTAACCATCCTTTTCCTTGTTATTTCAAAATTAAATGAATGACCCTGAGAAGACTATACAATTCGGATGTCTGAATAAATTATGCTACCAATAATTAAGCGGTCTTAGTCATATAATAAATTATATGATATTTTTAATTACTGTACTTTACAATAAAAATCAGTCAAATGATTATTTTCAATCTTCTGTTTTGCTTTTGGAAAATGTAAACAAAAAAACTTGTTAAATTAAAAATAAAATAATACTTTGATTTTTACTTATTTTGAAAATAACTTTGGGTTTAATTTATGCAAAATGTTCACGGTGATTCCCTTTATAAAGACTTTTACTTTCAGTAACTCCTTCTATGATATTATGAGATATGAAAAAAGCTTCCTACTGACCCAAATTTATCAAATACATACTCCATTTATTTACATAAGCAATGTTTACCCTGCTCCACCTACTTATAAAACTTCATTTACTCTACAAATAATCGAAAAAAAAAATATGGATAAAAATAAAAAGCAAACAAGCAACTCTGATTGTTGACTCAGTGTCGCGTGCATGTGTGTTTGTTAGACCCAACAACTACAAGTGTTTTACAAAATCTACTACCATTTTAAAACAAGTTAAATAAAAAACAATAAAAATAACAAAAAAAAAAAACTTACTTAACAAATATTTTCATTTAAACTTTATTTCACTTTTCTATAGAAAAATCTCTACCCAACCCACTAAAAAACTTACCACATTTTCACTCAAATTTTTCACTGCTCTAATTGTTCATTTCATTTTTCTTTTTACTAGCAGACATATAATTATTTTTATCAGATATTCATACAATGTTTCCACTATTTCTTTAAAAACAAGTTTATTATATTGTATGTTATTAGTTTAGTATCTTTCAATCGTTTTTACTATGTGAAGAAACCAACAAGTTTGCATATCTAATTAGCATAAGAAAATTGAATAAAAAAGGTAATTATTTCATCAAAATTATACTCTTAAATAAAAAAAAATGGTAAGAGACTCTTTTGAAAACATAAAAAAAAAAGTTAATCATACTAATAGGCAAAATATTATATTACATTTCAATACCAGGAAAAATTACATTTCAATAAATATAAGATTCAAATGTTAGTTTCTTCTTCTTAGCTCTACAGTCCGGTATGGACCACTGCTTCTGCAACTATTCTCTTCCATGCGTCCCTATCCATCGCCCTCTCTCTCCAATTCCGAATGTTCATAAAACTTAAATCGGTTTCAACATCATCTAGCCAGCGTTTTCTATCCTCCAATTTGGTTTAGTAACATTAGTTTTCGCGTAGTTCTTTCTTTTGGCACAAATGTTAGTTTAGTTAGAGTTAACTATCAGAATAACAAAGAGAAGGGACTCTGTATCTGTTCTACATTCTAGGAATCGAATCAATCAATGACGAATACTGAATTTGTTATGCCTGATTTCATTATGATTACAGAAACTTGCTAGATTTTTCCAAAATTTAATCAATTATCATTAATATTACTGAATTGTCATTGAAATCTGCTCAAAGTATATAAAAATGGTTTAAGCAGAGTACAATGAAGTCAATAAGTTTAGTTGTAAGTGATTTATTATATTATATTTTCATTATATGAGAGCAGATTGTTAAATCTTAGTGGGTATAAGAAAAACTAAAATTTTGATCTATTTTTAGAAGAAATTTTTTTTTTTTTTTTTTTTTTTGCGTAATTAAAACAATCGGCCTAGTGTGAGTCACTCGTACACAGAGGGTTCCGTCCCAGATTGGGGGTTTTTATGGGAGGTACCCCTCCTAGTGGTCCGATTTGGCTGATTCCAACAAATGTACCGCGCCTATATGAAAAACTTAAGTGTCTAAATTTCTGTGAAATAGTGAAAAACCAAAAAAGTTATGCAAATAAGAAACTGAATTTTAATGGAGGGTTTGTATGGGAGGTACCCCCCTAGTTGCTCGATTTGGCTGAATCCAACAAATATACAGCCCCTATATAAGAAACTTATAGTGTCTAAATTTCAATTCAATAGTGAAAAAAATTAAAAAGTTTTTCTAATAAGAACCTGAATTTCAATGGTGGGTTTGTATGGGAGGTACTCTCCCTAGTGGTCCAATCAAACTGAAATTTCGACAATCCACTTCCACCAACCAAGCAAATTTTACGATCGTGGGGTTACTGTATCGTATTGTTGCCTTACAAACCAAAATGTTTCTTGTATGGGGACCCCTTTTTTTTTTTTTTGTTTTTTGAAAATACTTTAGTTTTAGTATTTGTTGCTGTTACCCGAATAGAACTACACATTCTGAGAAAATTTTAACTCTCTACCTATTAAGGTTCATGAGATATAGCCCGAGGACGGACGGACGGTGGTTCCGTTTGGTACCCTTTGGGTCCGGAACAATAAAAAGTATACGCGCTAAATACAATTTTGCTCTGTCATTGGTGGCTGGAGAGTATGAATTTTATAAAAGTTCTATATATATTTAATCTGGACTTTATTCTTTGTGATCTTTCAGATATTTTGAATCTCACATTTAATTACGAAGAATGAATATGTGAATAAAGAATTGAAACCAGTTTTTCGTTATTTTAACAACACCCAACAAATATGTATTTTCATTCCACCCGCACGACAAATCAAGAATGTATAAATAAATACCTTTGAACTTTTAAAAAGACACCAAATATTTTTGGACTTAACTCAACTACCAAAAGTATTTTATATTAAACTACCAACCACTATCACCACCACCACCACCACATACCAAAGTAAACAACAGTTACACTTAGTCCATAACAATGTATTTTCAAATATTCACTGAATACATAAATTGGATAAATTGTAATGGTGGTAGTGTAGTAGTCGGTCGATTGGTTGGTCATAAGCTGCCCCAATGTGAAACTAATAAGTTAAACGAGACACGTACAAAACTATAAAAGTAATACTAAAACCAAAGAACAGTTACTCGTTCGTTGGTCGCCGTTCACAGGCAAAAGGTTTGAAGAGCCGCCAAAAACTGTTCTACTTCAATAGATACAAACTACAACAACAACAATGATAACAGCAATGAAGAAATAATGATTTTGTAAAATAAAAAGAATGTGAATTACGTGCACACAACAGCAAAATCTTTTCAAGTAGCTAAAAGTTGAATTTAGTTTGCCCAGGAGTCTTTGGCAACTAACTCTCCACGACGATGAATGAATGCAAGTCAAAAAAACCATAAGAAAATGTATTTATGTATATATACAATACATTTTTTGTTTGTGATTTTTCTACTCTCAAAAAAGTGTGAAAATGTTACAATATATTGTATTCACAATCACAAAGAAGTAAACTAAACTAACAATAAACACCTACAACAGCAAAAACAAAAAAAAAAAACGGCACGCTGTGAATTTCTTAAGATACAAAACTAGTCTCCATCTATAGTTTGCTATATGCACAATATGTATGAGTATTAAGTGTCTTTCTTATTTAGACTTCTCAAGCTTCAACTCAATAATGATGTTAATGATGGCTATGCCGATGATGATGATGATGATGATGGAGTTGTCGTCATCGTCGTGTGCCTTTCTAAATGAAGTCAGTTACAATTTGATTTTTTGTTAAAATCGTGCAGATTTTTTTGAATGATTGAGTGAATGAATAAATGATGAAATGAATGAAAGAATGAAGAATTGCATGAGCTAACACAGTCTTTTTTTTTTTTGGTCATTGTCTAACTCCTCCATATTAAGTAATAGTAGAACGAAGTTTTTACTATTTTAACTTCTTCTCACATCTTTTCTCTTTACACATTTCATGACTTCTATTTTAAAATTTTCTTTGTCTTTGTTTTTTCTATTTGATATCTGAACTGCATACAAACGAGTATTTGAATTTATTATTTACTCGTAAATCACATTTAAGTTTGTTGTTTCGAAAACTTTATACAAAAACCACCCACGCTTTAGGGCCAAATGTCGTCGTTTTAGTTTGTTTTGTGCCTTTTTTGTTTTATCTTATTAAAAGTCCACAAATTGAACTTTACAATTCATTCAAGACTTTGAGTATTTTTGAGTCATTTTAGTGCAACGCAATGAAAGAAGGCGCCCAAATTCAAGTCTTGTAAAAGTTTCTTGCATTGCAACAAGTTTGTTGCTCAAGTCTTTTGTATGGGTAAGTAAGCAAGAATTATATATGAAACTGCTTATAAAGGAAACAGATAAAATATGACCAAAAAAACCCCAAAGTTGTTATCCTTGAAATTATAGTAGCTTATCACTTGTTGTGGTTGTTGTTATTGTTACTGTTGCTATTAAAAGTTAATGAATTCACTCTTTGTTGTTATTATTGTGATATCGAATATAATTCCAACGATGAGACAAAGTAAAATTTCAAGTAGCAAATCTAAAAGGCGACAGACGATCCAATCAAACCGAACCGAACCGAACCGAAACATCGTCATTAAGACAAACAAGATACAATGACAATAAAGGAAATACAATATATACAATCCATATATATTTAAGTGCATATAAAGTTTATATAAACATGTCTGAATATAAAGATATATATTTAGTCTTTCAGATTTTAAGTTGAAGAATAAGAGTAATAAATTAAGGATGAACTTCGTAGGGAAGCAGGAAAGTGGTTTCCTTTAATTCTCGATCCAAGACAACGACAATGAATTGCATTTTAACAACTGACAAGAATAAATTCAGATAAAGTGTTGCATATTGAGAGTCAAGAGATGTGCTTACAGACAAAGAAGGAGTAAAAAAAGAAGTAGTTAAGTTATTTATTGAAAATATTTTAATATAAATTTTTGTATCTTCTACATTTCAAGTTCTCCTTCTTGGAAATCATATGCAACGAGTTTGTGTAAATGAAAAAAAAAAAAAAAAAATGGATCCTTGAGTTTTACATTTATTAATGATATTGAAGCTTAAATGCATAAAATCAAAAGGTAATGAACTCATTTATTATAGTTTTAAAAAATTAAATAAAGGATATAATGCCTAAAACGAAAGAGAATTCGCAGAATGAATTGATTAATCTCAATTATATCGCCTGCATTTCACACATTTGCAGACCTTCAAAATAAAAATTACTTTATATTCTATAGTCTTTCATGATTTGATTTTAATCAATATGAAAGCCTTGCCTTGTTGATTATTTTAACTTTTTTTGTTTATAACTCATATATTCACTGATTAATCCAAGAGTGGTACAAAACTCTTATGTAAACCTTAGGTTGACGATTCTTTTAAATTACAAAATTTTGCATGTTAATAAATAATATTTTTTTTTTTTTTTATTTGATTTAAGAAATGTCATTTTACCTGAGTCTTAGGAGTCTTAGGTTTTTTTTTTTTTCGAGTTAATTTATGATAATTTTCAGACCATTAAAAAGAAATGTCAAGTTGAGAAAAATGTGCATTGTCGACAAATTCTTGTTTTCGATTTCAAACAAGATTCTAAGACCGCAAAAGCTACTCGTGACTTTTGTAATGTATTTGGTGAAGGTACCTTTGTTGACTCTTATGCAAAGTTTACAAAAATAGAATTTGGAACTCAAAGGGACAACACCTCATTGATTTTGATGAAGGCAGATTGAACCAACTTTCAAAATCAATAAGAAGCATAGTTATTAATGGCTTGGACTCTGTAAACAATTGACACTGCAATCCAAACAAGACAACAACGATGTTGTGCATATGATGGGACTGGGAAGGGTTTATCGATTACGAATTACTTGAAAGAAAGTAAAAGAAAAATACCGAATTCTTAGGTTCCAGATACAAGACCTAATCGGCAGCATGGAATTCTTTTGTTGCACGATAAAGACAGATTTCGCTTGTATTGCTATTAGAATATTCAAGAAAACCGTTCAAAAGCTTGGCTTTCAAATGTTGCCACATCCACCGTACCTTCTCGTTTCTCAGTACCAACGGATTACCTCCTCTTCCACCAACGAGGTATTAGTAATTTTGTTGAAAATTGGAATAAAGGTTTAAACAAAAATGGACAATACATTATAGTTTCATTAATTGTTAATTCTAAATGAAAAACAAATTTCAAAATAAAAAATTGTAAAATCCGCAGGAATCTAGTGATCAACATACATAGTAGGGGTTTATTCTATGTAAGTATAATACATTTTGTATAGTCTCAATATCGGCAAATGTAGTTGTCCGAAAAGGTAGAAGCCGCAAGGTGCCAAATCAAGAGAATACGGTGAGTGATTGACGGTTAAAATGTGATTTTTTGGTCAAAAAATCAGTGATAAGTGTCGAACGATGCAGCTTGGCGCATTATCGTGCAAAGGGCGCCAAGCTGCTATTTTCACGGTATTGCCCTTCCTGAGTCCTAATTTTTCGGTCAAAATGCAATGAAGCGAATCTTATGTTATGTTCAATTCCATTGCCATGTAATGTATAGTGTAATCGTCATCATTGATGTCCTCACGACCTTCTTTGAAAACCACTCATGGACTAAAGTATAAACAATTGTCACTAATTCAAACGTCTCAGTAAAAGTTTTTCCTAGTTTAAAACAAAACTTAATATTTGATCTTTGTTCGAAGTTCATTTTTCGACCGATTCTAGAAACACACTGTTACTTATAAGGCTTCTAATTGATCGTTTGTCATGAAATTTTGACAGAACGTCAGTAAAGGATGTACCCTTCCAACTCGTACTACTGTCAAAAGATAGCGCCATTAAAAATAGAGATTTTGAAAAAGGCCTCGTTTACTTTGCCAATCTTGCTATTGAAACCCAAATCGCAGTGATTTTTTTGATAGCTTTTAATTTGGCGTTAAATTATCTTAAAAAAAAAAAATTAAAATATTGTTTATAGGCTCTGAAATCAACACTGTGAACCAACCTCAACTATTAGAAACTCTGATACTATTATAAAAAAAAAAAAATAAAGGCGATAAAAATTTATTCAAAAATATAAAAATGGTAATAAACAATGACAATAACTAGACAGCGACGACGACGGTTGGTAAGGTAAGGAAAATTCTAATGGGCAAATGGAGTCGTCGGCGGGTCTATGCCTTTGACGCAACAGAAAAATTAAATTTAACTAAAGGCACTCCTTGTAATCCAAAATAAAAAAAAAATCTATTAGCAAAAAACTGAACCAGACCAACTTAAAATGAAACGAACCGAACCGAACCAAATCGAGAAACTTGGTCCTCTATACTCTATACTCAGTCAAGTTGTTTCTTTTACACACGTGCGCGGGTGGGCTCGCGCGCTTAACAATTGTCATGTCCGAAAGAGCCAAAGTATCTAAAGATCGCGCCACAGCTTCAAACACATAAAAATTGAGCACAGACACACAATGTTAAAACTGAGTAAAATTTGTTGCTTGCGGCATTGGGGCACGATTTTCTTTGTTGCCTTTGTCGTCGTCATCGGTGATATGACGACGTTGTTGTTGTTGTTGTTGTTGTTGTTGTTGGTGGTGGTGGTGGTTATGTTGATGTTTATTGTTGTAGTTATTGTTGCAACAAATTCGCAATATGAACTACACAATTCGTGTATACAAATTCAAAGCGGTAGCGGGTTTTTTTGGTCACCCTCTTGACTCTTCATTTGGTTGATTTGCAGATAATAAAAAAGAAACAAAACTATGGCGACGATGACGACAATCCAGATGGATGGATCACTTTAACCCTTTCTTGGCTTACTCTTGGTTTGTTGGTTGAAATATTTTTTTGCCGCGTGCCAGTTCATAGAGTTCAAAGCGCTAACTATTTTTGGTTTGTGGAGTTTCATCAAATGCTTTAGCAAACTTAGGTGAAAGGCAGATGTATTTATTATTTATCTACAAATCACTTTTGCTTATACAAATTATTAATAAAAATAAATATTATTACAAATAAATCAAATGACATGAAAAATGCTCAATATTCCATCAATTACATATTGATTTATTATTATGCACATTTGAAATTTGATTTTGTGTTGAAATCTTGAAACAGAAAATTAATCAAAAAAAAAAAGATATAAAAATAAATATCATTATTATTGTATGAAACTCGCTTTTCATATTATGAGTCTCGCGTCAAATGTGGTTTTTCTCAGCGTCACGTCAAATCAAAACCGTCAATTTACTGTCTTATTGTTAAGACGCTTGTTCCCTTCCTCCAACCACCCAACAAACCAACAAACCATAGACATCTATCTATCGAGGTATCCATCTATTCATTCATCCATCCATTTGTGTGTCGAATCACTCAAGCTGAACTCGTTCGTTCTTTGATTTACTCACTTATTCAAGGCGCCTGATTCTACCAGCTACTGGCTGTTGTTTATTGTTACTTTGTCTATCCACCACCTACCACTTCTCTCTTCTTTTCCTCTTCACCTTCACTTCATTTCATCAACAAATGTTGATCTAATAAAAAAGCAGAAACAACAACAAATAATCACTATAATACAATAAATAAAATAAATAATGAAAAACAAAAATATACTTTTGAAATCGCACAAAAATCAAAATACTCGTACAAACAAGTTTCATGGTTTATTTGTTTCAAGTTATTTGTTTTTTACAATATTATTACTTATTATTATTATTTTATTTTATTTTTTATTCAGATTATTTATTTTATTATACCTTTCACATTGTAAATTGTGTATTAAAGTAATATTTCATTAGATGTTTTATCTAATAAAAGTGCATGAGATTGGAAGTTTCAAATAGAAGCTCAATGAATTTATCTTCGGGAGGGAAAAACCCTATATCCAAATATCATTGTTCTTTAGATTATTATGAAGAAAAGGTGAAATAGACCTGGTGGCTTGTTTGTACTAGCAGTATTTTTTGGGAGGAAATAGATAAAACAGACGTATCTTCTATCCATTTTAAGAAACAGCAACCCAGAGTTGTACAACCCAGTGGTGTGACGCATAGAGCAGCGGAGGACCAAAGGGGAAGTTTTATAACCAAATACTACTTAGTATGTCATAATTCTCTGGCGACATTGATTTATTCACATAATTGACAACGTGAGGCCTTCTTGTCAGGTGCTTAAATGAAACTCCCACGACCATCTTCTTTTCCTTTATGGCCGATATATTTCCATAAGCACACCTTTACAGGTAGTTACAGTGGTTTTCGAAAATCAAGTGTATTGTATTTAAGCTTTCGCAAAAGCAAAGTCAATACATTTTTTTCATTTTTTAGTTCTTCGACGATGATTTTGACGTTAAAATAAAGTCGTTCAAATCAAAAAAAAAAAAAGGTCATTACTCTTCATTTTTGTTGTTATTATTGTGATTATTATTATTATTGTTGTTTTAGCCACGATTTTGTTCCCCCTAATTATCTTATTCTTTTGTCGTGATTTATAGTGTGAATGAATGATTGCTGAGAAGATATACAATTTTTCTATATATTCTTTATGGTCTAGGCTTATTTAAATTTCGTCTTGAGGCATCGCTAATTATGGATTTGGTTGAGGGTGTGTTTGGGCAACAAAAAAAAAAAAAAAATGTCTTCTATATCCATATTTTTCCATTTTACTTGATCGTTGACATCATAGGTCAACCTGAAGGTGAAGCATCATTAAATACACAAAATATATACTTCTAAAGAATCTTATAAATTCAAACTTTGGATTGATAATTATATTGTATAAGAAGACATGTTCTAAAAATAATATATTGTCTAAATACTTTTGTTAGATGTGATTCCATTAATCATAGCAAAAACACAAAAAAAAAAACAAAACAAAAAGAGAAGAACGTTCATTTGAAGTTATGTATGTGGATTTAGTATCATTCCAAAAATAATTAAGTCTTTCAATACTTTTATTTTTCATCGTTTAATCAATATTTTGTTATTTATTGTTAAAAAGAAGTTTGGGATCAAACAGGATCCATTGTAAAATCCGCATTGAAACAAAATGTGAAACAAAGGAGATTGAGAGGAAGGCATTTTTATTTTAAGTCAATATGATATGAGTCATAAATTGGCAGTTATAATAATAACATCCTGGTATTCTATGTAGCTTTAATTTAGTGAAAGGAAAATACCTCTTCAGTCGGTACAATGCAGGTCTCTGTGGTAGAGTTAGGGTGATGAGTTCAATTAGCGAATAGCAACAGAATTTGTATTATCAACTTTCTATTTAGAAAGCCGTGACAATAACAAAAACAACAATTCGGATAATTACGGGAGTTTTAACGGGGTATTGCACAATTGGATTGATGGACGAAAGGTTGCACGTTCCGCATCAAGACTTCTGTTGTAGCTATCAAAATGAAGAAGAATCAGAAAGCATTCAACACCTCCTATGTGACTGCCATGTTTTTCTCAGTATGCGAGAGACCTATCTCGGGAGAGCTTTGTTTCAGTATTTGGGCAGCGTGGCGAAACCACCATAGGGGAACCTAGCACGCAGAATTCTTCGGGTTCGTTTTAGGCGGCACCTTCTGAAACCAACTTGTACATTTTTTTTTTTAATTCTTCTTTGGATTACACACTTGACATCCGAGAAATGTACCACTCGATAAAATTTATCTCATTGTCAGAGTCATAAAGACAAATATCGAATAACTAAAGTGCCAATAGAGAACTTGGAAGAATTCTCCGTTTAATATGAAACGTATTTATCCCACTGCGGTTATTTTAATATTAGAGAATGTCAAAATTTACGTTGTAATATCTGACTTTTATAGGCAATTAACCAGAGATTCTTAACCCAAATTCTTTTATTAGTTTTGAAAGCTTAGTTCAACACTTCATTCAAAATGATTCACGCCAATCAACCTAAATACCAAATAAACTGAGTCACGCATTGCATCAGAAAAAAAAATATGGTCATTGAAGACCAAATACAATAGACCAAATCCATACTACAATATTGCACCCCCTATGGTGTTAACATTGATATGTATATATATATATATATTATTTTTATGTATGTACCTTCATGTTTCAATGAATTCAATGTATTTTATGGAGATTATGCATGGCGGCAACTGACATAAAGCAACCAACAAGAGACATTAACATAGACACTAACCAACCAACGGTCAAAGTAACATGGTCAAAATACAAAATACTATATGCCATGACATGTTATTTAATATGCCAAAAGTTTTATTCTCTTTCATTTTTGAACAAGATACAATACCCTAAAAAATGAAACCGAGCCAGGTGTGCATGCAAGAGTAAACCAGTGTCGTTGTATTTTTTAAAGAATCTTGAAAGCCAAAAACCATTTAGAAGACTTTTAAGAGGCAGGGAGAGGAGAGAAATACTATAAACACATGCACAGCTGATTGAGCTGACGCCAATTAAACGAGACTCGCGGATCTTTTGAACTCAACAAAAATGAGAGTATTCGCCCTACCCACAAACATATGTACGAGGTACGAGTGCATACTCATACTACTTAAAGTAACGATAACAATTTTTAAGGTAAGACAACAAGCGCGTGCAAAAAAAAAAATCGAACACAACACAACACAACACAATATAAGATCCTTGACCTATAACCATTTTATAAAGCAGCAGTGGCAAGTCTTAAGTTTCATGCAAAAGTTGAAGAAGGGTTTAAAGAAAAATCACCGAAAAAACACAAAACACAAAATCAAAAGTGATTCAAACAGAATGAATGAATTTTAACTTTTGAAACTAACAATAAAAGTATTTCCGTTTTAATAAAGTGGAAGTAACTGTGATAAACCCAACAACAACAATAACAAAAACGCTTTGTTTAGGAAAAAAAAAAACCCACTATAATTAAAACTATTAAATTGAACCTTTCTTAAATTTTTTGGGGTTTGGTTTTTTTGTTTTTGTCTACATTTCAAGAAAAAATCCACTTTTTATGTTTAAATGGTAAAAATTGCATGCTTCTATTCAAATCAAGGTAAAATTTACATTTTGTATTACATTGTCAGACATTAGTGGTCTTAGAGAAGTCTAAACTAGGTGGCCTACAATTCGACAGAACTGAAACGTATCCAAAAAAGTTACACTCCCTGTGACTCAAGAACAGTCGTCCTTTTTTTGGGAAAATCAATAAAAGGGTAAAAACATTTCTCTCCCAAAATAACCTAAAAGATACTGAGGTTAACTCGGAAAGTATACCAACAACACATGACAGAGTTATGATTCTCGGAGAAGAATACATACTATTTATATAATTGGTTACAATAGACCCAGTTAAAGCCGCAGAATCGATGTGACATTCTCCAAGCAAAGCTTAGGCCGCTAGTCATGTCACTTGTTGCTTCTTTGAAATGATTAACAAATTATTCATTGATTATTCTTCAATATAAAATCAAATAAAATAAGTAAAACCTTCGAAAAATCGAAAAACCTTTAAAATCCAAGAAAGAAAAAGTAAATTATAAGATAACTTTCGAATAAAAATTTTTTTTTTTTTTTTTTGATGTCGTTTTCACAATATTAACACCAACCAACGCCATCCATTGGCATCACTAATTATCATCATCATCATCGACTGCCATTTCATTGACCATTAAGACAAAAACAAAAACTTTGGCGACATGGGAAATATGTTTTGAGCTCCCAACTTATTCATTTAAAAATTCATTTCTTTTCTGCATCGGACGCATCGGGCAAATAACGAAAAAACGAATATCCGCTAAAAACAAAAAATTGATAATGTATGCTGCCGAAAGTTTTTACCAACCAAAACATTATGTATTTGTTTGGTATTTTTGTCGAAACTTCCCAAAATAAAATAAGGTAAAAATCGCGCATAAATTTGTAAGCGATTAAGTTTTAATTTATGTCTTAGACAGACGAAGACACGACGCATCATTCACCGCCGACGACGAAGTCACCAAAGAGTTAGTTCATCTTTGATATACGAGGGTCGATCTATAAGTCCTTAGACAATCCGGGAGATGGCAATCATAGTATTGTAAACAGGTGGTCACTCCAGAAATTGTCGATTAAGTCCATAGAATGATATTGGACAATCGGAAATTGAAAGTGCGTGAGGTGCCTGAGAATGTAGGCCTCTCAACTGAGCGGTTATATGTATACATTTTATAGGAATATTTGGGCATGAAGAACCTATCCGTGCCACAGAAAAAATCCACAAATTAAGCCAAGAATTGCTACTCCATCCAGCTGGGAGTTAAGAAAATTTTATGTCGCATGAAGGAGGTCATCACTGGAACAAACAAAAAACAAAAAGCTTTTTCTATCTTTTTCTAAGGACTGATTAAGCGACCCTCGTACCATATTATACAAAAAAATGCATATATCAATTCATACTACCGTTACTACTACTTCTGCACCTACTACGACTCCTGCTCTTCAGCTTTACTGGGGCGTGGTTTGCTTATGTAATGCCCTTGTTGATTGACTGCTTGGCCTTTAGACCGACCAACTACTCTTTTGGATTTATACTGATTGATGAGCAACACAACGAAGAAATGTCGGATGATTCGCAGTTTGCTTCGGTTGCAGTTCAAAAGGTTTTTTCTTACATGATTGTCTTTTGATGTGCAACAATGATAAAGAAAATACATAAATGAATAAAATCTTTCTTTTTAGGCATGAAAGTGAAATTTCTCGATTAAATAATTTTTGTTTTAAATTTAATGCGTTCAAGTTATTAAGGGGTCAACTTTCCTGATTAATTGATGGAAATCTTATCAATGAAAGAGATTTTATGTTGGTGAAAATTGTGGGAAATTTTCGTGTTGTTTGAAAGTGTTTTTTTGTGGGTTGATTGGAAAATTTTAATTTACAGAAATTGACGTTAATATTTAACCAAAACAAGTGAAATGGTTTGACTTGAAAAGGCCTTAAGATATCCAATTATGAATTCAAATACATAAATATTTTAATAAAAAGATGTAGTTTTTCAAAAGAGTGAAGAAGAAGTTAAGGGAAGTCAAAGGATATAAAATTAAAGGTCAGGTTCGATTTTCTCATACCCCTAGCAAGCTCAGATCGGGTACTGGACACTTGTTCTACAGTAATGTAGATAACTTATGGTTCTCACCGTCTACTTGGTGATGGTTCTTCACATGATACTGTTTGGGTAGAAGACTGTAAAGTTGAAGAAGCAAAATAATGAAAGATTCTTTTGTTGGAAGCATGCCACAATTAATCTGAATCCACTCAATATGAGTATCATTTATATCATCAAATCAAGATCCTTTGTAGTTGTATTGTAATCCATAAATCTTTTACCCATGTACAATATCTTTCAACGAAAATTTAAACCATATGCACGTTTCCTTCTCTGTAGTGGCCACAATACAGAAACATATGGCTGTGGGTTCAATAGCCCCAACAATTTTAGCGAAAACTTCTCATCAAACACTTTCTTTCTTCCTTCTTATTATTGCCAAAGACAATTTAAACGCTAAATATTGTATGATTTTTATTTTCCACGATCGAATGGCTTAAAATCTTTGCGCGCCGTTTCACTTCGTCGCCTTAATGTAAGAAAAAAAATATATATATATATAGACAACATATGGTAAAACCATAACAACTAAAGTAGTCGCCACTGCCACTGCTGCAATGGGTAGCCAACTAAACCAACCAACCAACCAACTAACCAACCAACAACATTATCTATGATCCAAATGTAGCAAGCAACAAAATAATGAAGAAACGAGAATTGGCGAACAAAAACAAATAAACAAAATAAAAAATAAAATAGGAAAACAAAAAGAAAAATCAAAACAAATTTAGTCGATAAAAGAAAAACACAGCAACAACATTAACAATTGTTGCAATAACATTCATTTGTTTATTGTTTGCAAAAGTGAAATGTATGCAAAAAATCTGCACAAAAAATTAGAAAATTATACATAAATGGCAAAATAGAAAACAAAAATATTGCAAAAAGATTGTTGCAATAAAAACACTACTCAATATTGGTAAATGCGTCCAATGCACCTTGAAAGAAGAAAGCTTGCTATCAGATAAACATTTTGAATGACGCATTTTTTTTCGTATAAGATAAATATGGCCAGGGCAACACTTTAGACGGAAATTTGTAGGTAGTAGATTTTGTTTGCAATCTGTCAGTCACTTCATTGTTCATTACAATGTAACTGATCTAATGATGGCTTACACAAAATTTTTCTAAAAAAAAAATACATGCATTCTCAACAAAAATGTAGGCGAGCAAATTGAGTATTTGTAAGAAAAATTGTTCAAATATAATTTGTTTTTCAATTGAATTTCAAAAAAATGAAAAAAAAAGCAAACCAAACCAACCAACCCACATTCCAGTACCAAGAAATTGTTGCTCAAAATTAACATATAAAAGACATTTTATCACAGCTTATGAAACACTCCCTAAAAGAAAACAAAAAAAAAAAAATAATAATAATAATACTATGTGACTCTTGAAAGAAACTCGAACTTATTGTAAAATATACAATTTGTTTTTGTCTTCATTTTTCTAATAAAATAATAAAAGGCTGTAAACAAAATTATTGCACATTTAAAAATGCAACCTAAAAAACAAGAAACATTTCAAAAGTCAAACAAAAATGTCAACGACTTTGTCTCTCGTCTTGTCTTCTTGTAGTCTAGTCTTGTCTTGTATTGATTTTATATTGTATTAAACTCAGATCAGCTCAGTTCGAGCAATAATAATCACTGATCATGTAATGAATTTGACGCGCATCGCGTAAGACTTTATGGTAGTCAGATACATGGGTAGAAAGGAATGTAGTAAGTACTTGACTGGGTAGCTTTATTGTTTGCTTGGTGACTTTTCGAATCAAGTAAAGTTACAATTACTGAAAATGACATTTAAAATGATTACTTTTTTGCAGTACATAGTTTGTTTTGTTTTGTTTGTTATTGAAAATAAATTGCATTTGTTGTCTTCTTTGGTTCAGCGGTTTATTTAACCAATCGACTAAAATATGCATAAATTTTGTATGTATGTGTATATGTTAAGGGGTAAAAGAATGATGTATGGTGTTTCAGTAGTGATGGTGACGCATAGCCGGAAAGAATGTTACAACAGTGTGAACTATTCATATAGACGTTCTATAGCTTCTGGCATACGCTTATAATATATCTTTGTATGAATTCTGTTTCTGTAGTTTGTTCTAATGTATGAAGACAAGTCAATGAAGAAATAATTCTATGGAGAAGAATGTTGCAATTACTTATAGAAATAATGTACATATATTGGTATATTGAACCAACTGGCATATTGACAGTTTAATAAATATAAATTAATTGACACAAGTTGTGATCAGATGATATAAGAACGATTATTTTTATATTCCTACTGAGTTTTAGTAACAAAAATTTCTATATTCCTTTCAAATATCTAAATCTCTTTGTTTTTTTTTTTTTTACTTCATTTCAATGAAATCATTATCTATCAAGTAACTACAATCTTAAATGTAATTAAAAACCATAGCTTTGAAGAGATATGGGAAGCATGTTACCAATATTGACCTCAACTTCAAGGCTAAGCTATCTAAACAACTAAAACAAATTACTTACATATCAGAAACACAAAAATACATTTGGATAATATTGATCGATACAAAAGTTTGGATCATGCCAATCAAAATACAAAACAAATTAAAAATGGGAGTTACACATTCCTTCCTTAAGTTTAAAGTAACAAACCTTAGTTTACACAATATAAATCGCTTTTGAATTCTTTAGAAATACACAATAGTTCCTGTATATCAATCATCATACAAAGTAATTGAACTTCAAAGATTCTTAGCAGCCGAAGAACTAAACAATATGAATCCACAAGAGCTCTGATAGAATTGCTATCGTTCTTTAAAAATCCATTAGGAAACTGTATAGAATAAATTCAATCAAGCCTTCAAAACAAATGAAAATTTAAAAATTTTAAATCAACATGTTCTACCCCAGCCCCAGGCTGTGCTATTAATTAAACTATTAATTTAACATTCTCCATATCTGATATACATATAATATAATTAAATAGTTTGTACAAGAGTTTTCGCTCTTAACTCAAAGCCTTTCAATTGGATGTGTTTTAGACCACACAGCTTCCTTTTCTTTTACACTGACAAGAATTTTCACACATTAATTAAAAGCTTTAATCTAAAAGTAAAAAATTATGTTAAGCAAAATTTGGTGAGAGATATTTTGTACATTCACCTTTTGCACTACTAACCTTCAAAAATAAATACCATTCATCCATTCATTAAAAAAATGCATGCTTTAGATTATAACCATTAGGAATTGTACAAAGGAAGCTTCAGAAGAAATCTCTAAAGACGGGAGAATAGAATCGGTCTAGATTATAAAACACATTTATGGATTTTTTCTGAGAGTTGTCTGATTAGAAATTAGGGTTTCTTTGGTTCTTTTATGGAGACTGGAATCGATTCAAGCAATTCATCATCTGTTTATCTCTCATTCATTTCTCAGAATAAGATAAACAATTATTAATTCTTTGTGTATTTTTTGTTTCGTTTTCTATTTTATTTACCGAAAGTGTACAGGTCTCAGAATTGTCTGTTCAATAGCCTAATAGCTTTGCTTGCGTCTCTAAAAGAATTCTCTAATACGCATTGAATTGATCTGATTTACAATTTTTGAAGCTCTTAAGTATATAATTTAATAATAATAATAAGTGGAGAGAAACTGTAAATTTAATAGTTAACGAACTCTAATTATTAGTCTGTCCTATAATCTATATATTTATTTTTGCTTCCGTCAATCATTTATAATCTTAAGCATCCATCTAGGATATTCCCACTGATGTCTTCTACGAGGCTCGATCAATAACTTCCTAGAAAGTCCAAGAGGTGGCACTCGTAGCTTCAATAACCACCACAAGTGAATGATATTGGACAATCGGAAATTGAAAGTGCGTGAGGTGACTGAGATTATAGGCATGTCACCTGAACAGATACATCACATTTTGCAGGAATATTTGGATATGAAAAAGCTATCTGCGCGACTCGACCATAAAGAAGAAGTTTTTGCATGATTCCAGAATACACCAGAGTCAAAGGAAAGTCAAATCAGTCGACTTCTCCGGGTGAACGTGCATCAAAGAAGGCCAAGGTAGATCTCTCGTCCAACAAGGATATGGTGACATTTTTTTTGGGATGCTCGTGATGCCATTCACATTGAATACCTTAAAGAAGGTAAAACAATCATACCCGAATATTATTCATAGCTGTTCGCTGTAGTCACCATGGACAAATCCATAAATTAGGCCAAGAATTCCTACCCCGTCTAGCATATTCTCTAAATTTAGCCCTTTGCAACTATTTCCTGCTTTTAAACATGAGAAAATGGCTCGGCACTAATAGATTTGCGATATCTATTGTTTGGAAGGAATAAAAAAAAATTTGAAAAATTTATGGAGGTACAAGAATATTAAATTGAAAGTATAGGTAAATAATTACGAAATGAAAACGTTATTCCATCTTTTCCTAAGGACTTTTTGAGCGACCCTCGTACTATGTATAATCTTTAATATGTTATACAAGTATAAAGTGTGACCTTATATAAATATACGAATATACTAAAATGATTATGACTTAATAAACAATTAGATTCAATAAATTAAATTTAAGTCGTTAATTTAAAATTTGTCTAATAAATGCAAACAAGCGCATCTCATCTCGTCTACTAGGATAGTTTTTTTTTTTTTTTTTTTTTTTTGTTTATAGCTGTGAATTTTTTGTGTTTGAGATGCTTTTATGGTCGGTCAGCCAGACACTGGAGCAAGGTTTATTGTGGCCAAGATACAATTCTTCTGATAAATAATGATTCAGTTTATAGTAAACTATAATTATAATTATGCTGATGATATTGTTAACTGTGTTGATTTTGTTTCTCACCGTGTAACGCGCGCCCCATCATGACCGTGAACTTTTTTATTTTTCTCTATTTTTATATACATTTTTTTGATTGATGATGAGAATTTTGAAGATTTGAGCTCTTACCTGAAATTAGAAGAAAACAAAAATGAAAAATGTTATACATATTCCTTTTTTTATTTTTTTAGTTAAATTAAAATATACAAAATTCAATTGACTTTGTTTTTGTTCAAAAACAAAACAAGGTTGGTGGTTGATTGTGTGCTAAAGTGAATGTTTAAAACAAAAATTAACTTGTTTTAGAATTTTTTACACTTTACTACAATATTGTGTTACTGCACTTAAATGTTTTCTAAATTGTTTTTAAAAATCTTTTAACCAATTAATTACAAATGCACAACACTTGCTATTGTTCTTGTTGTTGCTACCGCAAACCGGATTTCGATTTTAAGAACTTAAAAATTTTAGAAGCAAACACAAAATTGCCAAAATTTTTGTTTTTTGTATGCGGCACTACATCATCACGAATTTCCGTTTTAAAGAAACCGACAACAAATTATCAAAAATTAATTTTTATTTTTTTTTTTTTTTTTTTTTTTGTAATAATTATTACGAATTTTGCATGATAAAATTTTAATTTTTGCCAAATCAAAAACTGTAAATGAGTCAAAAAGAAGTCAAAAACAAAGAATGAACTCAACAAGTGACTCTCTGCCTCTTCTTCTTCTACCCCAAGCTTATAATTGCACATCATGACACGATGATACAAGGTAGCGTAAATTTGGCTTGATAGGATCTCAAAAATCTCTCATTCTCTATTATGACGTCACATTAACTTCAGTATATTAAACGCTGGAAAGCACGCATCTAGTGTTGTGAACGTGAAAATGCCCAGATAATGCAGGAATTAGTGTTGTGAAGTCAACTGGTTGCACTAAGATCACCTGTTTTGTGTGTCGGTTGAAATCGTTTTCGTAATTTAAACTATTCAAGTTATTTTTAATAAGTTTAATTAAAAAACGCAGTGCACAGTTGAAAATTGTAAAAATAAAATAATTTTTCAAAACGAACAACATATGTATACTTGGGTCGATCAATTGAGCGAAAGCGATCTTTTTAAACCATCAATGTTTATGATGGAAAAAATCAATGAGCTGGAAGAAATATTTAGGCAGTTCAATGACGACGCAATTGTTATGGCAGAAAATTATTTACAAAAGCATATTGATGCCGCAAAATATATGCAATGCCACCCCATTGTGAAAAAAAACTGTTCTTTAGGGCTCGAATGTTTCTCAATATTACAAAATTAAATCGTGAAATAGCGAACAACCAACACTATGAGTATGTACATATATATCTAAAAATTGGAATAAAATAATAAATTAAACAAGAAAACAGCAATGTTTCCATGTTTCTTACAATTTCCAGTCAGTTCTATGTGCAGATTATCAAATATGTAAACAATGATATTAATAAAAAAAAAATATGAGTTGTGCAGCGTCAAAACTTCAAAATTGGACCAAGAAGCAATTGTCTCATGACGTCACATTGTCATTTTTGTGAGAGCGAAACCTAACTGTAAAGTAGTGTCGCCACCTTCTATTTATTTTTTAACCATGATTGCACATTCACAAGCCGTGTTACTATTTCATAAGCATTCCATTGTGAGTGAATATGGGAGAGTAACAAAAGGCAAAGAAAGAGAGTGAGTGAGAACATTGCAAAGAATTACCATGAGACTGGACAAATTACTCAAGAAATCGTGCCTCTCTCTGAGTTTTCAATTCTTGTGATGTGTGTGTGTGTGTAATTTTGTTGGAAAGAGAAATCTCGAGATACCTAACAATTTCATGAGCGATTTGTTCAGTCTGTGTACATTCATTGTATGTATTTGCTTTTGTACATTACACATATGGAATTCATTGCAAGTGTGCAAGTAACATAGAGAGAACATTATGAGAGAGAGTATCATGAAGCACGGAGAGCTTAAGTATAACATTTAAAACATTTGTATGCTTTGTTGTTGTAATATAATTATGTTTTTTTGCTGTTGCTGTTGCTGTTGTAATTCACGCTGCAGGTAATGGCAGCAACGCTACAATAATTTAGTGTTTTGTATTGCTGTTATTACTACTACTGAGTACTGAGTGGATATTATTACTACTAACTATAGTTGCTACTGACTATTTTGCATAAGAAACTGTAAAGTTGGCCAAGTTGTTGTAATGCAATTTGTTTAACGCTTCGTTTATTACCAAAAAACAAAAAAAAAAAACCATACACACACACACAACAAATTATTCAAATGAACAAAAAAAAAAATATTGTAATAAAATGTAAACTCGCTTGTACAATTCATTCATTCATTCATTCATACATAGTACACATGTATATAAACATGAGTTTTGTATATAGAAACATTGAAATAACGCTTAGCTACCTCATGTCTAACGCCTGATGCCGCTGCCACCACCACCATCGTTACCATTACCATCACCATTATCTTCGACTCTATTAACTTGGCTAATAACTTCAAGAAAGAGTGTTGAGACGCCTTGCAGGCAAAACAAGGCAGGTGGCAGACGACAGACAGTAAGGCATCAGCATAAAATGATGCGTATTAGTTACGCTTTTTATGCTTGGCGATTGTTACTTAATGTACGTGAATAATTTTTGCCCATTTTTATTTCAGATTTGTTTTAAGTTTTATACTCCGCTAGCACGAAGCTCAGACAAGACACAGGAGACTCACCAAAAACTAAACATATAACATATTTTATGCCTTGTAGCACTTTTTGCTATAATACAATTTTTTTTTTTTGTTAAGCGTGTATTTTGTTAGATTTGTTTTTTAATGGATTTTGTATAGGCTTCTATTGGACACACCATAGGCCTTATACTCGTATATTGCTCTAAGCAGTTCGAGCACGCGCCAAATGTTACAAGAAACATGGACTATAACACAAGACGGTGGAAGAAATTTAGTTAGATTATGTCAAAGTAAGAATTTGTTGAATTCCATACCATTCTTTTTTCTATAAAATTTCAGATCAAAAAGTATCGCTATGTAGTTAAAAGCAAGTAAGTAATCAAGTCTGAATTATAGAACCAGTCGATAAGGACAGCTCCTACTCACATATTAAACAAAGGACAATTGTCGGCTTAAGTCAAATAAGAATTAGATGTGCTTCTTCCAGCATAAAAACTCTCTGATCTCAGAAATATGCTAAAGAAAAAATAATCATATAATATTAGTAGTTGTTGACTTTAGTCAGATAGAACTATAGTCTGCATTGAAACTGATTATTCTAGAAGTAAATCAAGATCTATGTAAATCATAAATCATCATATAATATTAATAATTCAGTGTTTATAAAAACCATGAAATTCCAAGCAGGTTTTACTATGACTATGTTCATATAAGGTATTACCTATTTGTAGAACAGATCTTATTGAAGCCTGTCATTTTATGTATTTATTGACGTATGGCAGGCAGTCTGATCAACTCAACTTTAAACTAACCTTAAATGCAAACAACCAAGATTCAATATTTATTTTAATGCAAAGTGTATATCTATGTACTAAGATAAAAACCAGTTGTAAGGCGTATAATTTCTACAACATAAAATTAACAATAAATCAATACAAGAATTCTTAAAAATATGGAAAAAAAAAATCATTGAAAAACTTGATATAATTGTAGAAAATAACAGGGCACGATTAAAGTCATGCTGTGCATGGCTTGATCCAATTGATTAAATTACAAGTAGAATAAGAACACAACAGCAAAAGAACAAAATTGAAATAATAATCATAATATGTATATTAGAAAAAAAAGAAAAAAATATGACAAAGTACTGGTTGGACGAAGCTTTGTCAGCATTAATTAAAGTAGAACAGATCAAACCGAGTTACTCACTCAAAAGGGGCTTTCAACGAATTGAAATTCTTGATAAAAATCATATACAAAAAAAAAAGTTTTCAAAAAGTAAATTAATAATAATGACTGATTGTGGATTATTAAATATAATTACAGTGAAATGGATTTTTTTTTTTTTGCAATTTTTCCATTGCAAATTTAAGTAGTTGAAACCTGAAAAACTTCTATGAAAACAAAGAGGATTTAATCTTTAGATCTTATTGGTTTCCGTAATAGCAAAACTTTAAAACTTCTTATACAAATCTAATTGATTTCAATGTATAAAAGTATGTGATTCTAAGAATTAGAAAACAGGTCTGTTTTCAAGATCCTATAAAAATTTCAGTAAACTTTCCAAACGAATAGGAATTAACAACTGATTCTGGATTATTAAATATCAATACAAATTTAAGTATTGGAAACCTTTAATGAAGTCTATAAATCTAATTAGATTTCCACATTAGGAAATCTGGAAAAATTCTTAAAAAATAATTAAATTGCTTTCATTTAATAGATGATGGAAGTCCATTTTAGTGATCCGAACAGAGCAAAACTATAGTCAACCTTTAAATACTAAAGCGAACTTTCAAAATTCATAATCAGAGACCATGAATTTCCGTGTAAACGTTAATAAACAATCATGTAACTTTCAAAAATAAATAATGTAAAAATTAAAAACAAATACCATTTACTTGGTCGAGTTCATTACATACCATAACACCATGGATCGAAGAAACTCAATTGCAGAATCAAAATTAAATTGTTTCAATGCATTTAGAATGCAAAAAACAACAATAGCAAAAACAACAATTTCAACAAAAAACTCAATGCCATTTCAACAGAACAAAATGAAACATTTAAAAACCCATTGAATGGTTTTCAATGCATTTGGTGAAAACCAACCCAACGATTGAGGTGTGGTTGCACCTTGCTTAACACTTAATCGCTGGAAGGTCTTGAATTCTTGAATGAACAGACAAACAAAAGACAATATTTTGCACAATAAATATATAAAAAAAAAATTATTATTTACAAACGACACATAAGAACTGAATAACAAAATATTGGTTATTTTTCTTTTTTCATTTTGAACAAATTTTGGTTTCCTTTTGCAAAAATGCGGTATTATAAAATAAAGTCAAGTTGAATGGCCGCCAATAGTTGAATGAACTCTTTGGAGAGCAGCACCATCAGCAGCAACAACCAACAGTAGAAGCAGCGGCAGCAGCAGCAGCAATAGCCACAGTACCAAATACCACCACAACGAGAAGAAGAAATCTGCAACGCCCACATTTAGTGCGGGTGTCTTCTGGCCCAAAGGTTTTATGGATAAAAATCTGCACAAATTAACATGTTGACGACGACGATGGAGAAACACACAAAAATAAGCTGTCAACAAGAAGAAAACAACGACGACGTGTTGTCGCCACCGCACCGCCGCCATAACTTCAAGCGATACAAGATAAGCGAACAACAGACAACGAGCTGCGTGCAAAAAAAAAAAATACTATACGACAGACAAGACATGAAGAAGAATGTCTGAGTTTATATGGTATAGAGAGCTCGATCACATAATTCTTTCTTTTTTCATTCCTTTGATCTTTGATCTTTCGCTGTAGATCTTAAAAGCCTAGTATAAGAAATAGTAGACAAAAAGTAGAAATAGAATTTTAAACATAAATTTACATAATACACACGTATGTCTATGAACTGTTGACTCACCGTACACCATCATATGTACAATAGATGAAAAAGCCTTTAAGATCAAGTGAAATTTATGCGACCGCAGTTTTTGGTATCTGCATTTGTCGATCAGATCATACAAAAGAAAAATGGACAAGGCTGGCAATGTCGGAGAAGTAAAACAAAAGATGACAAATCAAATGTACATCAAGAGCAAATGTAACTTAATTTTACATGACACACTAATCCGTAATGTGTTTCTACCTTCTTTTTGAATTTTGAATCCCTTGAATTGGAGTGACGGAACTAAATTCAAATGGCAGCCACATTGACATCAACTTAGTTATTCCAAAAGACTGAATAATTCCAGAGAGAACGGATAGTCAATAAGACTATAAGAGGCGTGTCCTCATTAAAAAAGAAATCAAACCAATATTTCAGGAAATTCAATTTGGTTTCAACCTAATTCGTATATTCCTGTTGACTGATCATGGTTCGTTCTCTTGTGCCTCATGCGTGGAAACATGGTAGCGTTTCCTCCATATAACCTGAGGGTGAGGGTATGTTTGTTGGTGTATACAATCAGGGGTGGTATTAATGGTTGCCTCGGGGCACATTAGTCTCTGAGCTTCATGGGCCTTTACTGGTAGTATCTTTGGTAAACTACCTAACCAGTTTTTGGTATCACGAGTAGTCAGTAGCCCAAAGAACTTGCTTCCATTGTTATCTAGTGGCCTGGCTTATCCATCTTTATGCCCGACTATGTGATAATATGTCTTCATCCCAAGTGTTCACGTTACACCAACTCGACTGTCATGAAGAGGATCATTATTGGTCTTGATGACAAGATGACCATTAGTATGACTTATGTACATACATACATTTATCACTCACCTGATCTTATTAATGTATGTTTGTATGTTAATGAAGAAAAACATCTAGCGTCCCTCCTCCCATTGTTTACAATTAATTTTACTTTTAAGCAATTGGTCCATTTTGCCGCCATTTCTTTATAATTTTAACGCGCGACTCAAGATACTTCAAAGCTTCGTTTGGATTGTTTTTGTGTACAGATTCAGCTTTCACTAAATCAGGTTTTGAAATACCATCCCAATATACAATATAGTAAATGGAATCATCAAATTTGATTATTTTAGTGATCTTCTGCATTTTACGACCACGTGCGTAACCAAATGCGTTCGGTGGTGGTACATTATCACAAATTTTTTTTCTATTTTTTTGAACCTTATTTTTCGTTTGGGGCAATTTGTGTTCGAATTCATTGACTAAACCGATGCAATCGAAATTTTCAAGTGGTTCCCATGTGTTTTGAGATTCTGAATAACCATTCCACTTAATCAAGTACTGCGGACGGCCATCTGTGCCCAAACGCTTTTTTAATATTTTCTCGACTTCATACTTTCCAGGTAATATTTCACAACTTTTTTCCATTGTATAATATTCACTTGTTGTTTTATTAAATCAGAATATTAATATTTTTATTCAACTTATAAGAATTTGATCAAAGTGAATGGCGGATGTCGATCAATTGTCATGTTCTTTCTTCATCTTCATTCACAACGCTACGCGCGGAAGGATGATACGCTGTGAAATTTAAATTTCTGTACCTCATAATAAAACAGAAACAAATCCAAAAACGTAAACAACAGTCCTAGTTATTTCCTGCACCAGATTCATTCTCAAACACATTTTAAATTTTTTTTTTTTTTTTTTTGGCATTTTCTAACTAAAACGCAAATATATGAAATATAAACAAAGAATTGAGAGTGAATTATTAAAATGTTTTTTTGCCCATGTTTTATTACGCCAATCAAATACCAAGGTACTTCTAAGACATAGGTGCCATGCATTGACAGCGGAAGAATATATATATTGTTGTCATTATTATTATTGAATTAATTTTCATTTTTAATTTTTTTGCGTTGGCAAATTGATTGAAGTGAGTGATCAACCGATCGTTATATCTGCTAGTGTCCCTGTTGATTTCCTCCCAAACTGAAGGCATATTGGTTAAACATGTGTTGGTGACCCCAGTAATGTGTCGTTTCCATGTCAAGCGTCTATCCAATTATATTCCGAGCACACCACCCATGTTGACTGTATGGCACCTGTCGCGACGTAGCGTAAAACAACAATGTTGCGACATTGAAGAGTTGAACCCAGCGCTTAGCCCATCTATGAAAGCTGTCAAGATAGTTTTGTGTGTTATTCGAGGCTTGAACGTTGCAATTGCTTCTAGAAACGCTGTATCATCAGCAAAGGCTGCCACCAACGAGTCTTCATGCTCAGCTATTGGCATATCACCGGTGTACAGTGCGTACAGTACCGGTCCGAGGACGCTACCCTATGACACATCCGCACCAATGTGACGGATAGATGATGAATTGTGAAAAAATGATTTTTACAAGCAAGAACAATTGGTCATGAACACCAGGCCTACAATCAAGTTCTCCAAGGACCTTAAAAAGAAAGTGTGAAAAGAAATTGTTCCAAACAGTCTCCTCGTGTCTGTCGGTGTTCAACGAAGCAGAATCGAACAAAGCAGGACTTTCTTCTGATGACAAGAACATTGAATATTTATTGATCACCAGTTATTTACTTATCTCTCACTCCTTTACTATTGAAAGCGCTAACAATATTTAAATAAGTGAGTCCACTAAGCACATACCCAATCTCTTGATGACGATGCGTGGTATCATATTTTTAATTTATAACAAATTATATGCAAATAAATTTGAAAAAAATACTGAAGATTAAAAATCGGAATAATTCAAAAATTCATTCGAACTACCTCAATCTATTCGAAAGTGATTCTAGTTTGTGAGCTTTTACTGTATTCGAAACAATATCGAAAATGAACAGATTATTCAACTTTAATATTGCAAATTGTTGGCATCACTGCCTTAACGGTTTATATCTTCCATTTCAATTCAATTTTTGATTGAACCGAGGTTTGCTTATTGATGCTTCGATGGATTTTCTTTCTTTTCGCTCAAGGCGTCAATCGGTGAAGATCAGCTAAGGCTATCCTAAAGAAACGTCAAGTATTAAAGTTCAATTTGGTCTCTAAAATGGATTCAGGCGCAAGTGGCAGTGGCGCCCCTGGCGGATATCATGGCAGTGGCTTTAGCGGTGGTAACGCTTTTCCTGGTGGTGGTGATGGTAACAGTGGTTTCAGTGGCAATGATGGCGTCGGCCTACCGGCTGGACGCGAGGCACTACTGCGCTCTTATCAAAATCGTCTCAAGAACGACGTTCGCTCCATGCTAGACAACTTCCAAGAGATTCTGCTAATGTCGCGACCCGAAACCAATATTCGCAACAAGCGTTCTGCTGAGCAGGATCACTTGGAGATTCAAATTCGAGCCTCTAATATGATACGAGCGGGTGAATCCTTACTTAAGCTGGTTTCTGATCTGAAGCAGTATACCGCTCTTCACGACTTTCGCTCCGTCAACGAAGCTATCGTTGTAAATTCCTATCTTGCAAGGGTATCCGAAGCAGAAATCGATAGGAAACTAATCCAACTACAGGAAGACATGGATCAAGAGCTATACGAGTTGGAAGATGAGTACTATACCAGCGAATATAAGTAAACGCGTACTGTTGCCAAGATACATTTTATTGTATCTTGTATATAAAAACCCTTTATTCGGTCCATTAATAGAGGCCATAAATAAATAAAAACCCTTTATTTCATCGAATAAAGGCCATTGCATCAGAAATTTTTGTGTTTTTATTTTTTCATTTTGCTTTATTTTTTTTTTTCGTTTTATTAGACTTAGTTCTTGTTTCTTAAATTTACAGTTTGATTGAAATTGGGACACATACATATGTGTGTATGTACGTATGCATATATGATGATGTATGTACATATAACACTGAAGATATACATATGTATAAATTGAGTTACCATACATTGATATAAAACGGGAATTGTTTTTCTCTATTAAACATGCAATGACTAGAAACTAGAATACAAATGAGTCTAATTTGGACCAATTGGGCGTATTGTAAAGTTTTGAGCCTTTTGAACCTATGCCGCAGCGACGCAAACTATTTTTTTTTCTTGTCTTCTTTCGAATATTTTCCTAGTTGCTGATGGTGTTTACAGTTGATGGTGTATTGTTGATATTTGCATAATTTTGATTTTTTTTTCTCAAACTACAATTTACAGTTTAGTTTATATATGTATGAACTTCAGTATGTATTTTTTTGTTACGTTTGATCATGCAGCGGTAAATGTAATTTACAGAAAGAATTTGCAGTAAAAAAAATATTACAATACAATAACAAAAAATTACAGTTTAATTTTATGACGGCATAAAAAGCCAAACTCATATAAATTCGAATTTCGAAAAAGGATGAGAACAGATGTGTGCTCAGCTCTTTCTGTGCTTTGCTTTGAACTTTACATTGGCATTCACAATTAATAATTAGTTGCATTCAGTTGGCATTCCCCATAATTTTACCACAAGCTGTCAAATAGTGATGACTGCTTTTTCTTTTATTAATTGTATTTCATATAAGATTTTTTATTAATTTTTGAAGTGTAAAATAAAAAATTCTTACTTTTAGTGAATTAAAATTTACGATTGTTTCACTGGTGTCTTTCCGCGGAGGTGAGTGAATCTTTTTTGTTATTTGTGTGCATTCAGTTTAGTTGCCTTGTCTTGTAGTTTCACCGCAAGCATTTTTTAAACCTGACCCTGTCAGTGTATTTGAATTGTCCAGAGAAACATTTGTAGAAGTAGTAGTAGCAATCTTACAACAAAAAAGAAAAAAACAAAAAAACATTTCCGTTCTCGATATACTTATGACTATGAGATCTAGTTGTTTTCAAGGCTATGGCCGCCGCCCCCGCCGCCGGATCTGTTTCCACTAAACCGAAGTCATCATTCATTTACCATGCGGTTTTTTTTTTTTTTTTTTTTTTTGTTTAGGTTTTCTGTTTTCGTCGAAAATTCAATACACATTTACAATAGTATGATTTTCAAATAAATAATTGTCGTCACTCAGTCATGTCTGTCTGTCTGTGTGTCTGTGTGTTATCTGTTGCTATGCAAAGTAACTAATTCAAAATTTTAAGCAGCAGCGCCGCATAAAAATCTACATAAGCATGTGTGCTGATTAGTGGCGGGGCTAGAAATATGCCGACGTCGGCGACATAAGTTTTGCGAGGCAGCATATTTTTTTAAAGTGAGGACATTTTTGTGCCGATCGACGGGTAGCGCCGCCCGCCATTGGTGCTCACTGAAAAAGTAAAAGTATTAATGAAGTTTTGTGTTCAATTGAAAAAAAAAAAAAAAAGAGGACAATTAAAAAATTATGAGGAAAAACAGCCATTAAAAGCTAATGGGTAACTGAAATTAATATTTGGTTGACCCACCACGGGCATCTATGACTACATGCAAGTGTCTGGGAATTGACGCGACTTAATTTGCCATCTCAGTGGGCTGTGTTCGATGCCAATTCTCTTTTTCAGAATTGGAGCACTAGTGATGGCATGTTCCTTCAGCTTGCTTTATAGAATCTCCCAAACAAACTCCATTTCGTTCAAGTTTGGGCTTACAAGTAGTAAAAGTTGTATTTTAGATTGTCATCTGATTGGAATCTTCATTGTACCCACAACTGAGAATACATTTCCAACTGGAACACTGGATCCGAAGTAGGCAATGGACAGTTGCCGAGTTGCTTAACTTATAGTATTTTAACAGGTTTTAACATCTTTACAAATTTATTTATTTGCTTTGACTTAAGAATTCATAAGAATATGTATCGTTTTCATAATTATGAATATGACATTAAAATTATATATAGTTTTTATTTCACAGATTGTTTTATTCTTTCAGCTCTTTGGATTCCTAACCTCACTGAACCCTATTGCAATACCATAGTCACCACCTGCCTGAGTTGTTTGGGTCTATCTACCGGAAGGATCTACAGATTACGCACGTTTCATTCAATTGGATACAATCTGATTGTGTTTGTGGAGAAAACTTTTTGAACCCACACTTTATTGAAAAAAAGGTTTGTAAACTTCGGTTCATTCAAACTTAATACTTATGCTTCCTTGTTTGTTTCAATTGAAATATTAAATTAAATTTAAGTTTACTGCTTCTTCTGTTCTAAACGAAGTTTATTTTAGTTCGATCGATAGTACTTTGTATAAATTGAAAGTCAATTGAGGATGATGTGACTATTGTTAGCTCTACTCTCTATTTGCTTATCAAAGGAACTTATACAACTGGATTTATATATCAATTATTTAATTTGGCCACACACAACTTAGTACTTTAGTCCGTATAACATTTATTAGTATTGATAAAAGTTTACATAAAGAAATATGCGGAAAGTCTTTGTGCAAAAACATGTTTCGCATGTCTTTCACACAACACAACACAACAAAACAAACATCCAATCCAAAGTAGGCAAAATGGTGCCATTCGGTTGTTTAAGTAGGAAATGTTACTTGGTTGGTTTGGTTTAGTTTATTTTGTAAATAGACAGCAAATAGCAACAATTTACTTGTTATTGTTATATTGCGTTTAGTACCAATAAACCAACCGAACCAATCAACCTACCATACATCTGTCTATCCAGCTATCTGTCTGACTATCTTTCCATTTCTCTCTATGTTTGTTTTAGTCTTAACTGCTGGCAAACACTTTGTGTTTCCAATCAATCCGCCATCTAATGTTGAGTTGAGCACCTGTTCGAATCTTTTTGGTGTTGTGAATGTTGCTATAGCTTTGGGTTATAAAAACTAACAAAAAAAAAAAGAAATAAGAAAATAAAATGTTTTAAACAAAACAAAAAAGAAAAAAGAGCGGAAATAATGCGAAATCGTGGAAATGTATTTTAATTGGCCATTGGCAATTATTTTATTGTTGTGCTGTTAGCTGGTGTTTATATATTTCATTTGTATTTGATGTTTTCCGGAATTTTCCAATGAAACATTTCGATATCTTCATGATTTTACATGCAAATTTTCTGTTATAATATTTTCCAAATTTAACTAATCTTTAATACAATATTTTTTTAATGATTTCACTGACTAACACTATTGGCATTGAACCACGCACGACTGAACTGCTATCGATGGTGATTTCATTTACTCAGCATTTTGACCAATTTCATTTTGAAGACACAAACAGATTTTGGGGGCACGGAAACTTGTAATTTGTTTCATTTACTTTAGGGTCCTCTACACTCGTGTGCAATTTCCTCTTTCACTTTCATCATTATCTCAACACTTTTGCTGTTGCTTTAGACACATGCCACAAGTAATTTTAATTCGATTTAAAATACAAATGCCAACAACAAAAGTGAAACTTGAATGCACAGTTACAGTCGCTGCTACAGTTGCTGCTGCCGCTAATATTTTTAATGGAAGTTGACAAGTTGCTCATGGGACACTGATAGCCACAAGGGAATAGGGGAACAGAGTGTAAAGGGAACTGAGTTATGTTGTTAGCTCTGGGAATGTGTCGTGTAACTTTGACTTTGAAAACACTTTCGTTTTTATTATTATTACAGTGCATAAGAAATAAAATCATAAAAGAAACTGAATACTGAACTTCATATCACTTTCAAAAAAACAATATATTGTATTTGCATAGCAACAACAACAACAACAACAAAACTAGTTTTGTTTATATTTTATTTAAATTTATTAATAAAACATGAACTTTGTTTGTTGTTCACAATTGTTTATTGGCTGCTGCTGAATAGTTCCAAATTTTCATAACACAAACATATTTACTTTTTGTTCAAACAATCGAAATGTGATATCATCGTCATCATCATTAGTGTGGAGTCAAAAATCACTTTACCATTTAGCTAGCATACAATAATCGATAGTTTTTTTTAATATTTTCTTGCTTATTTATTAATATCATTTAGCATTTTTGTTTAATATTAATATAAAATCTTAGATAAAGATTACTTCAGTAGTAGTAGTTACTTAGATAGTTCCCAATGCCGTTAGGTTAAGGCACATGCCAAGTATTAGTACAACAATAGTAACAACTAAGATGGCAAGGCCAAGGGTCAATAATTCGACTGGTTCAGGCATACGAAACAATTTTCCAGACATGTCCAGCGACGAAGCAAAGAACAGTGCTGAATTAAGGTCTTAGTTGGATGTATGATGGTACACAAACCATTTAAAACGGATTTGGTGATAATTGGCTTGCGCTGACTGACAAGATGCAGCCAAGGAAAATGGTAGAAGAGCCATAACAGCGCATTTACAATGTTATGCGCAAAAATGAAAATCAAGGTATAAGCCAAGATAAGCCAAGCCAGTGCAAGCGTATGCAAAATTCATGATTATACGTTGACTAAGCCAAGCCAAGTAGTTTTCGGAATTCGAGCATTTCACGCCTCCAGTCCAAACAAGCGATGGACGATTATGTAAAAGTGTTTCCAAATGGACACGCATTCAATACAGTAGTCGCTAAGTATGTCGATGTCGACTACATCCCGAACAAAGATGGTTAGTAGAAGTGTCAATCTCATGGAAATCTTGAAGTCTTGAGCTTATTTAAAAACCAGTCGACTGTAATAATCTGCGAGGGCTGCATCAAAACCGCATAAACATAAGCGGAGAACTATACAAATAATATAAGTAGATTTGGTTTTAACGACATTAGAAAGACGCGTCCAATGAGGTCCTGCAGTTGCTAATGATCGACAACTTTATATACAATCATCGCCAACAGTAAACTCAAGTAGTAGGTTAGGTTAAGGATGGCTATCAATAAGCTTCTTTTGGCAATTAAATTGGTTTCTTTTCCAGATAATAAATTAATCCTGGTTTTCAAATAAACTGCAATTTTTGTGAAATTATCATCCTACAAGGTAGGTTAACATTTTTTTTTGTGACTAATAAGAAGCAATTAATTTGTAATTTGTTATTCACAGAATGGAATCTGAAACCGAATCCGATGTATATTTAGTTGAAAAAATCATGAAAAAACAGATTTGTAACAATGAACCATTCTATTATATAAAATGGGCTAACTATTCACACACATATAACACTTGGGAACCGTTGTCTAATTTATATTGCAAGCAGTTGCTAGAGGAATTTGAAAGGACTCTTGGGGAGCCGGTGGCTATTTCTAGTAGTCCTGAAAGGTATAAATTTTCTTATTCATTGTTGCTCACTTAGATCCTTATTAATTGATTGAATATATTTGTAATGGTTTTTCCAAATGTCTTAGTGATTCTCAACCAACAAATCAGATCAATAATGAAAGTAGTAGTAGTAATGATGAAAGTACAAGTACAAGTACAAGTGATAGTAGTGGAAGTCATATGTCTACGTCTAGCAGTGATAATGACACAGGCACAGATAATGAGAAGAATGGTAAAGATGATGATGACGCTGATACTGGTGATGATGAGGATCAGATTACTGAAATAAATATTTATAATGATGTTGAAATGGCAGGGGATACTAATCTTAATAACAATGAATCACCATTGTTAGCAGCAACACCAAGAGGTGTTTCACTTGGAAGTCCTATAAACTTTTTAGAATCATATCCAAGTATGGCACTTATGTCGCCTATTGTATCCTTAGCTGGTGACTATTTACCAATGGTTTCAAAAAGGAATGATGCTATTCATGAGGAGAATTATAATAATGATGATGATGGTAAAGAGATAACGTATTCACAGCAACCATCTGCTCCTAATTCAACGAGTAGCCGTTCATTCAAATTAATTATAAATGAATCGGAAACATCATCACGTATTACAGAAGTCAATGAATCACGTTCCGAAGATTCACCTAACGTCACTGACTCAAGTCCCGAAGATTCCCCTAAGGTCACTGAATCAAGTCCCGAAGATTCACCTAAGGTCACTGAATCAAGACCCGAAGATGCAACATGCGATAAAATATTCTCTAAATCAGGTCCCGGACATTCAAAATTTCGATTGGCCCATAGTACGCCATTTAGAGAGAAAGAAATGGGTTTTTCTTTAGAGGTATGTGCATTTTTTTTTTATTTGACTTCCTCTACACTATAGCTCTAATGTCCCATCCGTTCCCTCATACAGCAAAACAACGATCAGCTCAAAAATCAATTAATCCCTTCTTAACCATGTAATCTATGTAATCAATTCTTACAAGAACAGCAACAAAAGCTTTGCCATATGCACAAACTCATTTACTGCAATAGAATCCATCAGAAAGTTCTCAAACATCTGTTATTACCTCAGACAAATGCTATCAAATTGCTTTCCTAAAGTAAAAATAATCTGGGTCCCTGGACACATTTGGATTCCCAATAACAAATACTTTTCAAAACTCATAAGACACGCCTCAATAACATATTTTTAACAGATCATTTCCACTTACTTGCTCGTTGGCCCTTCTTGATTCCTAGTTTAACATTGCAGTACCTTATTCCCTACTTAAGACTAGACTAAGTAAGCTCCTAACCTCCTATCAGTCGAAAGAGACATCCAAACTCCTACACATTAACAAGAAAAGGATTCGGATGATGACAGGAGTTTTAAAAGGGCATTGTGCAATTGGGTGAATCGCTCAGAGGTTGCACTTTCCTCACCCGGACTTCTGTCGTAGCTGCCAAAACGAGGAAGAAGAAGAAAGTATTCAGCACCTCCTGTGTGATTGTCTTGCACTACTCAGAAGGCGATCTCGCTTTCTTGGAAGACCCCTTTTTGAGGACTTGGGTAGTGTGGTGTGAGTCCCACTGGGGATCTGGTTTGTTTTGCTTATTCTTCTGATCTGGTTGTTCCTTTCCCATTTAATTATGTGCCTTACTTTAGACACAAAGTAAGCTTAAGGCCGCGGAGCAATAGCTTCACATTAAGTGTATAGTAAATGTTTACTTGACTTGAACTTTAGTACTGTACGTTTTCTTTTAACTTTTTAAAGCAAATTAACACTCCTCCATTAATGCAGGGAATTAAAAAATACAAAGAAATGAACAACGATGAATCACAAGTTTTATTAACGACAATATTCAATCTCGATTCGGAAACAGAAGAAAATGAATTTCTGGTAAGTACTACCACAAGGATGAATATAAGGACATAGAAATAGAAATAAATGTATCACCAACAGCGTATTCAAATATTCACTTAATCCTTAATTCACCAATAAAGTTCCCCAGAACAGTAGAAAAAGTTAATAATAATAATGATAATAGACATTCAAGATCAGAAGCGAATCCAACTTTTTTTAACAACACTACAACGATTAATGAGGATACAGTTGCTGATATAATGTTACCTGTTAGGTCTCTTCGTCAAGAAGTTCATTGGAATCAGATGGGGCAAATGATGAGATGACCACTAGCATTAAAAATACTGAAAAGATATCAATAATGATTTACAATCTAGTACATCAAAAGAGTTTTTATCCACAAGAATTCAAAACGACAAGGAAACAAGAGAAATTATAAAATCGATTTCTTCTTTTCCAATATATTCAAGAACAAGATCCTTGACCAGTTGAAAAACGAAAAAGGGTATTAATTATAAAATATATAAACCTTATTCTGGTTAACATTGGTTAATTTTGATGACCTAATATTCTTTGTTGTTAATTGCCATGGTTTAAGAGAATCGGACAATTTGCCCATAGCACAAATATCTAATCAAAAACAATACAATTTCTAGAAAAACACTATTAAATAATGACAACTCAAGTGACATTACTGAAAATATATATTCCCTTTTTTCATAGCTTATAAATAAATGTATTATAAATATTTATTTGACTTATTTATTATTAATTGACACCTGGACTTAATTTATTTATTTATTTTTTTTTTTTTCTTAAAGAAACTTATGCGAAGCAACAATTCTCTATTAATGCAGGGAAGTGCAGAGCACAATCAGAATAATATGGGCAAGGAAAGAACAACAACTATGAATAATGAGGAACTCTCTTTATCAACACATTTTCCTCTTGACTCGACATTGAAATCAGATGGGATAAATTATGAGAACACAAAAATTAAAAGAGCCAAATATATTAATAATGAGGACTTAGCTACAGATATAATACCTAACGTCTCTTCATCAATATATTCTCCTCTTAATTCGCCAAATAGTTCATCGGAATCAGATTGGATAAATTATGAGAACACAAGGAACAAAAGTTCCAAAAATATTAATAATGAGGACTTAGCTAAAGATATAATACCTGAAGTCCATTCAACAATATATTCACCTCTGAATTCGCCAAATAGTTCATTGGATTTAGAGAAAACAATGAGTAAAAGTGCCAAAAAGAAGAGAATTGAAAAGGACAAGAAAAGAAGACAAATTATACAATCGATTTCTGCTTCTCCAACATATTCACCAAAAAGATGCTCCAGTTCAAGCGAGTTGGAAAACACAAAAGATATTACTTATACAACAAGCAATAAACTTTATACTGGAAAAAATGGTTATGAGCGTGGACTAAAATTACGCGAAATAAATCACATGTTAAGATTTGATGAGGTAGTTTACTTTATTGTAGAATGGCATGGTTTAACGGTACCTGATATTGTACCAGTATCAGAAGCTTCGATAAGAAATCCTTTAGAAACAATACAATTTCTAGAAAAACAAGTTAAAATAGCACCAAATCCAAGTCGAAGTTTTAAAAATTCATCATTAATACAAAATGAGAGGGATAATATTCCAGGGTAAGTTAATGTTTTTTTTTTATAACACTTTATTTTATTTATTTGATTGTGAACTTTTTTTTTTAAACTTTCAACAAAAACTGTTAGGAAATTGATTTGTATTAGGAAAGAAAAATCGTGATTGTACTTCTTCAAATTGTAAAAAGTAGAATTCATGTTAATGCCAAACGCACATTTTAAACCTGACCTAGAGTAGTAGTTTTAAGCCTCGCGGCGTTAATATTGTTTCGCGTAGTAGATCGATAACCTTAAACAAACGTTTCCGTTCTCGTTCCAACCAACCAAGAGTTAGCTCTTAAGTCAAGTTGTTGTTTTCAAGGCAATTGTTACTTGCTACTGAATTGACTCCGAATGATGCCAAAAACATGGTTGGTTTATATGCTTTTTGAAACGTAAAATTATTTTGGTTTAATTTTATCTAATCGTCTTGTGTCTTGTTATATTGAATTGAAGTCAAGTATGTCATTTCAGTTGCAGTTGTAAAAATCAAATCATTTATTTATTTTTATTATTATTTTATATTATTGTTGATAACATTTTTTTCTTTTATTTTTTAATAGCAATGAAATATCGAGAGATAGACGAAACAGCAATGATGAACAGAAAACTACTAGGAAACAATCAAAGAAAAAAAAAACAAGGCGTTAGAATAAGCAAGTGTTGTGCGCAATTTAATGGAAAAATGAAGAAATGGTAAGAAGATATAATGTAATGAAGAATAAAAGAATCAACAAACTAATGGTTTATTCAGGAAGGGATAATTTAGGCACTCAGTGGCATCTCTACCTCCAGATATAAATTCTAATTCTAAATTAACATACAAACAATTTGAGCTATGTACTGCAATATATGTAAATATACGTTTTTTTTTTTTTTTTTTCAATTGACAACAACATTGTCACTCTAATGACTGTCAAATTGTTACAATACATTTTGTTATTTCACCATAAATTGACTTACGGCAAAACACAACGCTTTGCAAATTATGAAAATATCTATTGTCATGAAATCCAATTTACAGGCTTCATAATAATTTCGTCATTACAATATTTATGTTCAATAACTGTACAATGTATGTATGTGTATAAAAAAAGATCTGAAAAGGAAAACATTTGGTTGAACTTGGCTATGTCAATAAGAAGAACTGCTTGGATTACATTACATCTACACATCTTTAAACACTAATGACTTAATATTATCTTTTCAATGAAAATTCATTTCAAATTTGTATACCTTTAGAAAAATATCATTTATAAACAACAGATTGGACGGGGAATGTATGTGTTAAGATGAATGTACTCAGAATTTAATCCAATTGATAATCAGAGGACAAACCCTTTATTGACAAATGTGATTTGCATACAGACTTTCACACTAGTATGAACAGATACGAGTGCACATGTACTGTCAGTGATGATCTCTCTTAACCTATCGACCTGAAATTTGTAGCAGCCTGTAGTATCTCAAAATCAGATTACTATTCCTCTGTTTACTGAAAAAAGAAAATCTCCATCCAAATAATCAATTTAAAGTCGTTTCAAATTCACTTCATCTCTTTAAGTGTTCTTCTTATGATTGTGAGGGATAGAATTTCCTTCCCTTTTAAAATTTTACTACTTCTGTAACAAATTTTAATTAACTTTGAAATATGGTCAAAAGTTTAGCAAACTCTAAACCCGAAACCACAATTAGTACAGACTCTCTCTCTCTCTCTCTTATTTCAAAAGAAACCAAGCTTACAAAGAAAGACCAACATGTTGTTGTCAGACCTCTTCATGGCTAAAAAAGTAAACTAGACACTTATATTTATTATGAAGCTACAAACAAACTCTATACAAATTGTCGTTGTTGTTTACTTGTTTAAATTGTTGTTTGTTTGTCTTGGGTAAAGTTGTTTGTCACCAACTCGTTCGTTTGTTAAGAGTTTGTCGTCGTCACATGTTAAATGCTGTCAATTTTTTTTTTTATAGTCTTGTTTGTTTTTCCTATTGACCACCAGAAAAATAAAAATAAAAAATATACTTTGAAAAGCGACTAATTGCAGTTTGAGCTTAACTGATATTATTACAGTTTAAGAAGCTTTGTTTGTTATGCATCTTAAAATTTTATTTGTTTACAGTCAAATATTCATAGAATTAATATTTATTTACTATGTTATGTACAATACATATGTTTATATTAAATTTCAGTAGTTCCGGTTTACATTCACATAAAAGTTGAATCAGTCATATAAAAAATAAAAAAAACTATAAACAGTCAACCGAAGAAAGAAAAATACCAGAAAACAACTTTATGACTAAATTTAAAAATAAATACAAAGTCATCCAACGCTAACCTCGTCGTCGTCGCCTTTATGATTAAGAAATACATTAAATAATATAGAGTTCATATTATATTATATTATTATTAATATTATAAACAATAACAAAAAAAAACTCACTTACCTTGTGCGTTGACGCCACCGAAGAAGCAACAACAAACAACAGAAGAACAGCAAAAATATCATTGTCGGCGTCTGTTGCCGCCGCCACCAATTCAATTTTATCAACATATTTTTAATTTTATTTGCTTTGTTGCTTTTTTTTTTTTTGGTTTATATTTAAAATTTTAATTTAGTTGTTAATTTTAAAAATTTAAAAGCTTTGTATTATTATATTTTTTTTTATTTTATTTATATTATTATTTTTATTATTTATTTTTGGCATTTAATTAATTTAGTTTAATTACATTACTTTCATTATTTATCAGAATTATTTTATATAAATTTATAAAATGTTAATTCATACGATAAATAATTTTGAATTCGAAATTCTGAATAAAAAAATTAAGCAAGTTTGATTTTTTTTTTGTTTTATAAATTTATTTAGCATGTTTAAAAAAACTCGTTTAACTTCAATTTTTAAATTAAATATTTGCAAACACACACACGCACACAGACACAGACACACAATTGTATTTTTCACCTTTAACATTAATAAATTTTGTGTTTATTAAAAATTGTATTTTTTATTTTATATTTCTCTCTCTCGAAAGTTTTGCAAAAAAGAAAAGTTTGTTTCATTTGTCATTTGATCTAATTTAAGTTGCTTAACTAATTTAAAATGTCATGTTATCGTTTGTTTTTTTTTTGCATTTTTATATTGTAAAATTTAACTGCATTTCAAAATTGGAAAAAAATTTGTTGTCATAAAGTTAAAATGTTTCTTTGCGTGAAGCAGCAACAAAAAAAAAAAAAAAAACAAAAACTATTAAATAAGAAAAACAAAAAACTTAAGCAACGAACTTGACTCAAATTTGTATGAGTGAACACATGAAGGCGATGAATCTTTAAAGAAATAAGTACATATACAATATACAGTGGCAGACAAAAGCACTCACAATATTTTTATTCAAATAAAAAACAAACAAAAAAAAAAAAACACTTACTCAAAGGTATGAAGAAAAAGATCTGATAAGGAAATTAAACGTGTTTATGTATGGAATGAATAAGTCTTAGAGGCTGAAACTATGGTATATAGAATAAAGTAGCCTCTGTCCGCTTATTTATTTTATTGTAAAATTGATTTAAGGTGAGTTGGGTGGGTAGCAGATGATAAATGGTGCACAAAGATATAGGAAACAAAGACTGCAAAGTACAGAACATATTGGAATTTGAAGGAGATGGTTTTCTAATGGCATGACTGTGCAAAAACACGTGGGAGTTCTGATTCAGGCCGAATTTGAAATGAATTTTATTATATCAAAGGAAAATTTTGACAACGATATTATTGAAATGGCCTAGGTCACTCCAGTTTCTCAATATTAATCCAATAGAAAGCTCATGGGTTGTCGTAAGCTATAAATTGACTTCAAACACGCTTATTTATATTGCAGTTCATGAAACCTGACGCAGAAAGGTCTAGCGGTCTACTATTATGAAGCAAAAGTTGAATTGAGTTTAGAAATAAGTAGTATATTTAGTTTATCTAATAAAGCATATACACATATATTCTTGATCAACTCTACGAACTAGTCCTCCAATTCTCAAGCTAGAGAGCTAAAATTTTGCACAAAGATTTCTTTCTTTTTCGGAAACATCCGAATCGGACCTTTTGTTTTTTGCACTATCAAACTGAAATTTGGACACAATAATAAGTTACTGATCAATGTTCAAAAATCCTGAAAATTTTAACTGAAATTTGAAAAGTAAAAGTGTCTCAGCAGCCATGTAAATTTCAAGACCCTAGGATTCCTGGATCATATAGCTCCCATGCAAATATTTCAGTCTTAGTGTTGGAATGCTGCATGTGTACTGACTCTGTACGCTCAATCACAGTACTGTTACACACAAACGTTTTCTAGGGTTGCGTGAAGAGTGCGACAACTTCTGTATAGCCGAAGTTAACCTTATTTTTATTTATTTTTTTGTTCTTTTCATAAAACAAATGCAATTGTGCGAAAGCTTTTGCTGGACACTGTAAGTCAAAATTCGAGAAAAGTTAAAAAAAAAAAAAAAAAACAAATTTAATTTCAAATGTGGTATAAATTTTCTTGAACATTTTTTAAAAAATTTCTTTTGGAAGGAAAATCTGAATTTAATAATTAAATAAAATTCGTGTGTAACGACAAGGTTAAAGCACTTTTCAACTCATCTTTTCTCACATAAGAAGAAAATTTTTATATGTATGTTGGTCAAAAACAATTAATTGTTTGCATTTAGATGACGGCTATCAATTGATCAAACGATCACTTAATCATTAAACATAAAAACACACTTATTGAAGTCATTAAATTAATTACTCGATCGATGCGCTTGGCTTTGGTGTCTGTTGGTCAAGTAGAGCGAGACACAACACACAAACAAGTGTTTTTATTTTTTGTAGCCAAAAGCTTCTCTCTTTTGTATTAGATTGCTTTTTGTTTTTGCAAAGTGAAATTTTCTTTTTTTTTTTTCGTGATTAAGTAGCTTTTCCACAAAGTAAAAGTCAATAAACTAAAATCCAATAACACTAACAACAACAACAACACTAGTACATATAACGAAAAACACGCACGCACTTTTTAAACTGACCGAGTGACTGTAAACTGCGATTCGATTCGAACGATTCAAACGATCGATCGATCGAGTGAGTGAGTGAATGAGCCTGAGGGTAATGGGCTTAGTTAATGTAATGTGTTGTATACTGTGCAACAAGGAGGCTTCCAATTACTTTTCTTGGTTTCAATGGTAAGGCAAAAAAATAAACAAAATACACATTTTTGCATAAACCAACAAAAAACAACAACAAAAGTAAAACTAATCTTGCTTTTGTTAGTTTTTTTTTTTTTTTTTTCTTATTGAAAACAAGTTAAAAAGCTTAAGAAACTTTATATAAAATATATAAATATGTACAGAGAAGCGCGCTCCCGGTAACCGACTTACAATGTACGCGTTTAAAATTGGACTTAAAGCCAAATTACTAATTGGAGACCTGTAAGACCAGACCAAGCTCAAACATTCATATTGCAGTCAGTTAACTAACTCTTTAGTTTCTTTTGCAAAGTTTAGCCAAAGTTAAATTCTCTTTTAGTTAAACGAAAGACTTGAACGAAGAACCGAACTCTTCTCTCCATTCAGCTAAAACTTGCTTTCATTCTCTTGCAAATTAATTGTATTCTCTTTCTCATAAGCAACAACCAACAATTCAACCACCTCATCATAAGCAACTACAAACAATTCAACACTTCACCAAAGACGTAAGTTTCTCTTATAAATTACTCTCTTATGAGCAACAATCTAACCTCCTTACTCACTCATACATAGTATGTGACATGATTTATTACATTTATGTTAATTATTTTTCTTGTTAAATGTATTTCTTATATTATAAATAATTTTATAAATTAAAATTTGTTTTAGGAATATTTTTTAATAAATATCTAAATATTACAAATTATGTTTTGTGCTTTGCTACATATATAAATCATTTGTTTCAAATTTCCTATTGGTCTTCTTTTTGACATTCACATGTAAGCACAATGTTTGCTGGCATTTATTATAGTGTGGTATATTTTAGTAACAAATTTGCCCTTTTATATTTAATGTCCAGATAGTGACATCGCCTTGCTGTGAAAATTTGTAAGTTTCTAATAAAAATGTAACAGAAATGCAACGAATTTCTATTCAATTAAAACTGTCATGTGTCAGTCAAAGATGCATATTAAAATTTCATGTAAATGAAACTTATTTGTGTACTAAAAAATGATGCAAAAATTTGCAATGTGTGACACAAACAAACGCCATGTTGGCCGCTTGCACATAACCTCAAAAAAACCAAAGATGCCAGCCAGTAACATCATCAGGCTCAGCGAAAGTGCATTTGCATTTTACTGAAGTTCTTTTTTTTTTTTTTTTGTTATTTTTTAGCAAGCAGCGCGCAGTGCAGCAGAGTGAAGCTAAAAGCCAGAAGCCATGTCACGTTTCTTTGCCAATGGTTCCGACTCGGAATCGGAGTCCAGCGAAGAGGAGGTTCAAGTCCCAGCCTATAATAAGGCGGCGGCTTTTGTAAGTATATCTTTCATTTTATTGAATGTTTCTGGACAAGTTTTTAATATTTCATTCATTAAATAGCAATACAGCGATGATGAGGAGGAGGTACGACGCATTGTGCGTTCCACTAAGGAGAAACGATATGAGAATATAACTGCTATTATTAAAACGATACGTAACCATAAGAAGATCAAGGATATGTCAAGTATATTGACTAGTTTTGAGGAATTGACGCGTGCTTACCAAAAGGCTTTACCCGTCATCAGCAAAGAGGAGAATGGCATAACGCCACGTTTCTATATACGTTGTTTGGCTGAGTTAGAGGATTTCATAAATGATGTCTGGGAAGATCGTGAAGGGCGTAAGAACCTTTCGAAAAACAATTCCAAATCGTTGGGTACATTGCGTCAGAAAGTGCGCAAATACATTAAAGATTTCGAGGATGATTTAATACGATTCCGTGAAGCACCTGATCAAGAAAGTGATGTCGAAGAGGATGAAATTCATGATTCGGATGCAGCGAAATCTGATGATGATTCAGATGAAGATTTACGACCAGTTAAGCCAGCGGATTTGCCGGTTAAAGTTGCCAAAATAGCGCACGTTAAGTCATCAGCAGTAGATGATGATTCAGACGACTCCATTGATTGGGGTTCGGATACTGAATCAGAAAGTTCATCATCCGATGATGATAACCAATATCAAAATATGCGTGAACGTTTCTTGAAGCGTACTACCGAGAAGGAGGATAAGGAAGATGATAGGCGGAAAGAGAAACGCACCAAGGAACCCCGAGTACGCCGTAAGCGTGCCGAAGATGATGGTGATGAAGGCGAATGGGAGACTGTTGTTAAAGGTCATACCGTTGAGAAGCCTAAAATGTTTGAAAAAGATGCTGAAATTGATGTACCCGCTGTACTTGCAAAGTTGTTGGAGATTGTTTCAGCACGTGGCAAAAAACGTACCGATCGTCGCATGCAAATCGATTTACTTTTTGAATTGCGGGACATTGCCGAACAACATAATCTTGGTCCAGCTGTTGCTGTGAAGATACATTTCAGCATAATTTCGTCGATTTACGATTACAACCAGAAGATTTCAGAGCCAATGAAAATGGAACATTGGGCTTTGTTACTGGAAGTTATGCAGAGTTTATTGAAGTTGCTTCTTGCGCACGAAGATGTACATATGAGTGAAAGCGTCGCCGAAGAACATGAGGAATTCACAACATCGCCTTACTCTGTGCGCGGTTGTCCGTTGGCAGCCGTTGAGCGTTTGGACGATGAATTTACCAAATTGCTCAAAGAATGTGATCCCCATTCGAATGATTACGTGGCCCGACTTAAGGATGAAGTGAATGTTGTCAAAGTAATCGAATTAGTTTTGCAATATTTCGAACGTCGGGGCACAAATAATGAGCGTTGCCGCATCTATTTGCGTAAGATTGAACATCTATATTATAAGTTCGACCCTGAGGTATTGAAACGCAAACGTGGCGATATACCAGCAACTACGAATACCTCTGTTGAGGTAATGGATCGTCTGTGCAAGTTCATCTATGCTAAAGATGACACAGATCGTATTCGTACACGTGCCATACTTGCGCATATTTACCATCACGCTATGCATGACAACTGGTTCCAGGCCCGTGATCTTGTGCTCATGTCTCACTTGCAGGACAATATTGATGCCGCAGATCCCGCTACACGTATTCTTTACAACCGGACTATGGCCAATTTGGGTCTATGTGCTTTCCGACAGGAAAACGTCAAAGATGCCCATCATTGCCTGGTCGATTTAATGGTTACTGGCAAACCAAAAGAATTGCTTGCACAAGGCTTATTGCCCCAACGTCAGCATGAACGTTCCGCTGAGCAGGAGAAAATAGAGAAACAACGTCAAATGCCATTCCATATGCATATAAATCTAGAGCTTTTGGAATGTGTTTACTTGGTGTCCGCCATGTTGCTCGAAATTCCTTATATTGCTGCGCATGAATTCGATGCAAGACGACGCATGATTAGCAAAACGTTCTACCAACAATTGCGTTCTTCCGAACGCCAATCGCTTGTTGGCCCACCGGAATCGATGCGTGAGCATGTTGTAGCCGCAGCTAAGGCTATGCGTTGTGGCAACTGGCAGGCATGCGCCAACTACATTGTCAACAAGAAGATGAATACCAAGGTGTGGGATCTTTTCTACGAATCTGATCGGGTGCGTGAAATGCTTACCAAATTTATTAAGGAAGAATCACTACGTACATATCTCTTTACCTACTCCAATGTGTACACCTCGATAAGCATACCATCGCTAGCTCAAATGTACGAGCTGCCATTACCAAAAGTGCACTCGATCATCAGTAAAATGATTATTAATGAGGAACTTATGGCTAGTTTGGATGATCCAACGGAAACCGTCGTTATGCATCGTTCAGAACCTTCACGGCTACAGGCACTCGCTATGCAGTTTGTTGATAAGGTTACTAATCTGGTGGATGTTAATGAGAAGATATTCGACATGAAGCAAGGAAACTTCTTCCAACGTGGCAACATGAATAATCGGGAACGCGGCTACAACCGCAATCAAAATAACCAAGGCGGCAACTGGGGCGGTCAACGCCGTGACAATCGTAATCAGCGTAATCGCAACCAACGTAGTCATCATAAGAACCAACATAACCAACAACAACATCAGCAACAACAACAGCAACAACAAACAATCGAGGAAGAGTAAAGGTATTCAGAGATTTGTCTTAGTGGGAGCTGGAAAGCAAGCAAATAAGCAACAGAGAAAGAGACGAAATTAAAGTCATCATTGAAAGTTGTCTTTAATTGAAATGCATCAAAAGGAGAACAAAAAAGAAAAACAAAAACAAAAAACCAAGATTAAAGATTGTAGTTTTATTAGTGATGTAATTGCCAACAGTTTAAACTGCTACTGCTGCTGTATGGGCCTCCGGTGTAAGGTGTTGCTGGTCAATGACATGTTGCCATCTTCATCATCATCTTATGCCGGAGGCCCAACTACTTCATGTGTCGCATGGCCTTGGAATGAATTAGCAACACTAACACCTTTGATAAGAAATGTGAACTAAAACTTCATCATCGTCGTCTGTAATTGCATTTGTTGTTTTAGCGCTCATTAAGTTTATCCCTTTTTTATATTTTGTATAACACAAATTGAGAAGTTGTAAAACTCAAGAAAAAAAAAAAATATGTTTGAAGTAAAAAGTGAAATAAGAGAGGAGAATCTTCAGAGTTGTTTTCATTTGAAGATGGATGGGATCGCATGCATGGCTTTGACTTAATCTCACCATCATCCATTGATCGATGGATGCATTAAAGGCTTACATCGATAATTGCATACATCAATTGGCACTGCAAAAGTTACAGGTTCATTAATTATCGTATGAGAATATAAAGTCATCTTTGTTCTAAAATTAACACAATGCAGAAATATTTTAAGTTAATTCCACTAACGTGTTTTGATTAGTGAGGACAACGAAGATTTTTAGGGCAAAATAAATAATTTTCAGCTTAAAAAATACAATGGTGTTAAAACAGTGGTGGTGTGAACTCATAGAAGGCCCGAAGAGGTCACAAGTAAATGATGTGTGTTCAATTTATGACTAAACATATAACACGCTAAGTCCTTACTAAGGAACCTGGTAGCAGGAATGGAAGGCAAGCCTTCATTAATCTATGTTTAAGGTTTTTTTTTTCCCAAGTTACCCTTAGAAAAAAAGCGCCTATATTTATTTATTTATTTTTATTTATTAGAACTAAGATTATAATTACTAATTATAACCTAGTATTTAATATGAGCAATAGCGACAGATGCCTTCAGCTCAGGGGAAAGTTAAGAAGGAAAGGACGAAATTAGAAAAGTGCAGGACCAGACCTGTCTTGAGCGGATTCGAACCCGCGATGGGATGTCAGCCCAGCCCTCTGGGCAAACGAGTCAGTGAGTCAGTCCAAACGCGCCTATAATAAAGGATAATTATTACATTTAATGATTTTACTCCAATTTAAGGCCGCATATGTCATATTGAGTTATTTAATAAGAGTAGGGTTTAGATCGTCAGGGCCGAAATACATGCAATAGAGCTATGCTTAAGAGAAGAAATACTATGGTGCTACTGTTGACCAGTCACATTCATGTAAGTACATTCATTCTGAGCGCTAGTCTGGCTTACTTAAAGACTAGCTGCATATATCAATGCTCATATTATATGAGTTCCAGGACATAGTGATCTTGGGAACGAAAAGACTGATGAAGTCGCAAGGAGAGAAACTGCCAGGTGGCAAGGAAAATCTTAGAATTTCTAATGAATATCAGTCTGTTATAATAGGCCAAATTTAGGCTGCAGTGTTGTTTATTACACTTAATTAAATTTCCATATTCTGTATAAATTTCAATTTTCAGAACAGAGTTGACAGATTTTGCCAATTAAAAAAAAAACCATTCAAACGTTACAGTTCAATTAAAGAGGAAAAATCAGGTCATAGCATGAAACCCTTTAAACAAAAAACGTGGAAAAGTATAAATACAAAGATATAAACAATATGTAATTTTATATAATAACTATATAATTTAATAAATGAAAAATATCGCGTTAAACAAATTTTAAGATCAAGTTGACTACCCTGCTAAGTGTTCCATCTGAAATATAAATAACAACAAACAAATTAATATTCTGCATGGAAAACATCAATTTTTCTAACAATAAACTGCACATTAAGTTCGAAGATCCTGAAGATGGACCACCGCATCCATGTTGCCCACATGGTCCCACTTTGCTTTTCTATCGTGATTGCGAAGACGACGAAACTGATGGTGGTTATTATTCTTGTGCAGCACATCGTAAAAGCAGCAGCTGTAGTTTTTATTTACCGGCGAATAAGTATAGACCAGAGAAACATAACCGGAACAAATACAAATTATCTGATTTGGTCAGCGCCAACAGAAAGAAGGGCACACATTACTGCCACAATTGCAATAAAACGTTAATGGAGAATGAATTGGCTGAGCACCAGTCACCTAAGCAGAAGCATCAGATTATAAAGCTTAATGATAAATTAAGACAAGATCCTACACAATTTCTGCTAGCATTGGACAATGATGCCGAACATGCTCAGTATTTTTTCGATGAAAAGGCATTGGAATTCTTTGGGCTAACATTTAAAGACCTCAGCATAGGGTATGTTACATTTTACATGATCTATCAGTTGATTTTTAAACAAATGCATCCATATTCATTTGCAGAAAAGTGGTGTGCATAGGAGCGCCTCGTTTACATGCTTATTTGCGAACTAATTATCCCAATATTAAGAGTTTTCTACTCGACTTTGATGCGCGTTTTTTGGATTTCTATGATTCGACAGAATATGCATGGTATAATATGTGCAATAATCATTTCTTCTACGATTCACAACGTGAAGCGTTTCACAAGTTCTTAAAATGTAACAAGTAAGTTCAAGTCCTTCAACCTTTTGATCTGATTTTAAACTTATAAATAAAATTCCTCTACTCAAGCAGCAACGAACGATTGTTGCTATTTACAGATCCTCCATTTGCCTGTCGCACTGAGCCAATTGCAGAAACATTATATCGTTTAAATCGACAACACAACTCCATCAATCAATTACCTTATCAGCCGCTGCCAATTTACTGGATATTTCCCTATTACTCTGAGCATTATATACATCAAGTAATGCCTCAGATGAAGATGTCCGATTATAAGGTCAACTACACGAATCATGAGGCATATACTGATCGAGGTAATAAAAGTCGTAAACTGGGATCACCTGTGCGCCTTTTTACAAATGTACCACTTAATATGATACAATTGCCAGTAAAGGAAGAGTCGTCATATAAGTATTGTGAACCATGTGCACGTTATACAGCGCTCGAAAATCAACATTGTCCAGTCTGCAAGACTTGTCCATCTAAGAATGGTGCCACATATTGTCATTGTAAGGCTTGTGGCTTGTGTGTAAAACCCAATTATGTGCATTGTCATCAATGTAGGCGTTGTACACAGTCTGGTGCTGATGGTGGTCAACATGAATGCAAGGAATATAGCAAGCAACAACATTGTTGGATTTGTTTGCAATTTGGACATATTGAACTAAATTGTGATCTATGGCAACAATTAACAAAACGTCACAGTCGGTTGAAACCTTTGAAGAAAAAAGCATACCATTCACCAATTATAATCTGCTTATTGTGTGGTCAATCTGGTCACAATGAGCGGCTTTGTAAGCGACGTGGAAGATACCTGCGAGAACACAAATTTCTCAATAACACTGAATTGACAATTAAATAACAAAGTAACGCATAAACTTTAATTTTACTATACAAGTATGTTATATGTTTAGGCTTACAAATATAAATAAATGTACATAAGTATATAGACTCTACAAGAAACTAATATAAATCAAAATGAGGCAATTTAAAGCTTAATTAGATAATTAGACACATTTATAAACTTAACTGGAAAAGTACAACAAACAATAAACCTAAATGTTAGAGTATAGTAACATCAGAATAGAGATAATAATGTACATAATTTATGTGAAATTTTATGCGGAACCACGTGGTGGTTGCATTGACGGCATGTTTCCTTGCATGCTGCCAGCCTCAAGCTCATCATCAAATCTAATCCGAGATAAGTACGTTTCAATTAAACTATTTGAAGATAATTCAGGAGAACTATTATCGCCAACACCAGCAGCGATGGCAATACTTAATTCGGGTCAACTTTTATACTGTTCCTGTTTTTTTGTATTGTAATTTCCTGTAGTATAATCCTTTTCAATTTCACGTAATTCAATTTTCTGCTCACGCATCGCACGCTGTATGAAAATGAAAAATCAAAGGCATTATATATAAGTAAGTGTTACACAATTTTATTTATCTATTGCATGCGTAATGACAACTCACTTTTACGCACTCTTGGTAGATTTTAAATATGGGTGCACATATAGAATCATCTGTGTCGCCCTTAAGAAATCGCTCCGAAAACCAACTATTGAAACATGCATCATATTGTTTTTTCAATTCTGTGCAATCATCACCTATGCTATTCATTTTCGTTTATCACTACTTTGTCTTAATTTAAATTAACTATCTTATTGAGTGATAAAAGAGTTGCTGCTGGAATGTGAAAAAACTCAATTGCCCGATGCGCTTCTTCATGCCATTTTGACACTCACATTGAATGCAGAGCATAATATTGACCAGTGACTGAACAAATTTTTCCATACTTTTTCTAGTCTTATTTCAAAGAATTGCACCAATTGCATTAACGAAAAATAAGTAAAAATCTTCATAATAAATGGTCTGGATGTTGCTATATTTCATTTCAATAATATTGACTCTGACTCTCTCTCTGACTATTGAAACGCATATCACATTAAACTTATACTTTCTTTTCTTTAAATATAATATTAAAAAACTTCTGCAAAAATACTATATTTAAATAAAACAATCTACTGATAACAAAGCGACTGCTGGAATATAAAAAATAAACTCAATTTTGCCGGGTTATTTCTTTTTCGCATATTGGCATTCACTATTCACATTAAAAACAAAAAGATTATGGTATTCACTGTGAATTGTCAATTTGTGTGCACATTCTCTATTCTTATTTCATTGAAGATTGAAGTCACCGGGGTTGCGTCAACCAAATACATTTTACATAAGTGATAAAGTTTACCCAAAAAATAAATAAAAATCATCGTAATGAATAGTTTGAAAACTGCTACACTGCGTTTCGTTAATTTTGCCACTTCGGGGGCTTTGAAAAATGCAGTTGGTAAACGCGATTTTACGCGCAGCATTTGGCATATGACCCAGAAGCCCACCAGCGGTGTCTCTGATGACTACGTAAGTGTTCTGAATGTACATAAGCCAAGCATAAACTGCACCTGTGGTTGCAACATTCATACAAAGGGTAAGTCAAATTCTATTAAATTCCACTGTGGAGTCACGTCGATGTTACATAACCTCAATTATGTATATTTCGGGCGCCGGCATAAGCTATACATGAACAAACAAATGATTTATTTTTATTATATTATTGCTAGCTGAACGTGAATTGGTTGAATTCCTAACGGAAGAAATACTTGCTGAACGTAAAGTGCAAAAGAATAAGACCGTGCCAACCACTTTGGATGGATTCAATGTAAAACTTGATGGTGCCGATGTTGAACTTGTCAAGACTTTGGATAAGGAAAAGTAAATTTAAAAAATCATAGTTAATTGGTGCTTGTGTAATAATAATGGTTATGTTTCTCTGTTCTGTTATAGGGTAGTCGTTAGCTTTAATGTTAACCATTCTGTTGACACCGATGAGGAGCCCGAAGTCAACCCAAATGCTGATAAACCCAATTTGGCCGAATTGCGCAGTAAACCACAATTTGAAGTCGATATTATTAAAGGAAATACTACACTCTCGTTCACTTGCTCTTATCTGCAGGAGCCACCACAAGAGGGCGAATACAGTGCGTTTTATTATTATTACTTTTTAAGTTTTTTTTTGATAATATTAAAATTGTATTCTTCTTCCTCCATGTAGATGACATCTTTGCTATTGAGGAATTTTGCATTTATGAAAATGAATGGAATGACAAAATCTATGCTGTTGCTGGTGATGTTCTTGATGGTGTAAGTTATTAAAATAAATCGTAATTTTGTTTATATGTTTTTAATATTCTTTCGTCCATTATTTATCTTTTCAAGTACTTGTATGATTTGTTAATGAATGTGCTCGAGGAGAAAGGCATCAGTAATGAATTCGCTGAGAAACTTTCCGAATTGGCTACCGCACACGAACACATTTCATATATTTCACTGCTCGAAAAGCTATCAAAGTTCACTACGGGCAAATAATTGACCCCAGATACTGCATACGTCGTCATACTTTGTTAATATTACTAAATGTATAATTTAAGTTGGTTAAAGGCAAATATGACTGAAATTCTGAATTAGTCATTAGCTACAAGTTTTAAACTATTTGTTGTAGTGCATTTTTTGCTGCCTTTTTTCATAGATTAAGAACTTTAAAAGATATAAAAATATGACATTGTTTTTGTATTAATACATTGGGGTATTTATGAAACACATGTTGACGCAATTTTATATTATATGGCGTTTTAGTTAACATACATACCTAGAAAATAAATATGTATTACTTATGTCAATATAAAAAGTTTTATCTGTATTTCTTTGTCTATTAATGTGGTTTATATATGGGAGGAATATTTATATCTTGAAGTTACCCAATTTATTTTAGAAAAGAAAAAATGTAAAATACAATGAAAAGAAAATTTATAATTTGTATACTACCATGAATAACTCGGAACTTTGAGTATTCGTTTTCTTGTGGTGACTACTGCAGATAACAGCATGCAAATGGGAGTGTAATATAATATATCCCTTAATAATAACGACTTCAAGTTATGGTTTCCAGTTCATCTTTCTCTCTTAGTAATTCCAGCCGACGTTAGAGATGGAACTCGAGTTTGTAAAATGATTTCCCTGAATCTGTGATGGAGGTGGTGGATTCCTGTCATGATGCTTATTTCTGTTTCGAACTTGTACAACTATTCCGCATTCTATAAAAATAGCAAGCATCATGATAACAAATACTTGAAAAATATATTTCATGTTAAAATAATTTTGGTTTGACTTTTCAACAATATTTTAAAATGGTAACTGATATTCGTATTACAATCAAAGGCGCTTTTATAGCAAAATTCGATTAGAAAAATGTAAAAATCACCTTAACAGCGTGTAAAATGTGTATAGTGATTGACGTTTTCTTCCTAAAAATCATTAAAAGTTAATAAAAAGTAAATTTGTAAGTCAAATTAGATTTCTAGAAAACTTCTACCACTTTGATGCAAGTAGGGTAAAAGCTATAAGTACTAGAAAATAAAAGTTGCTACAATCGACCATTGGAAATCATCTCCAACATTCAAACTTACGCTTCACGTGTAGACAAGAGATCGTTATTGGACTCAAAGCATGGCATCAAATCGAATACATGATATTGCTAGCTATTGTCACAGTGGTGAAGGACAAAGTCAAGCAAAATGAAATGGAAAACAAGGCAGGAGATCTTGTAGATACAGATACGGAGTATCATCATCATCAAACGAAACTCGTTACTTTTGCTGTTTTTCATCATATAATAAATACTAAATAATGAATAAAGTTCGGGGAAGGTCCGTTGATTTCATAATGCTGTATTGAATTAGGATACGGAAAGTGATGCAAGCAACCCACGATTTTACATGTAGAGAATACTATACTGATTATGAGGCCACATAATAAACTTAGATTCTAAATTTGTGTTGAAAACAAAAACATGCTCCTAGTTTTGTTTTCATTATGTGCAATAATCGAGTTTTTACTGAACATTAAATAAAAAAAAGGTATATGCATTTTTCTTGTATTAAAAATGTTGATGACTTTATTAAATAATTCTGTTTGTATAAAAAAATTGTCCATAAAATTATTTCCCTTTTATTTTATTGTATTACAAAACATTTTACTTTTTCTGGTTTATTGATGTGGGAAGACAACCGCAAGCAAACTTCTCTAAAAGATCTTATATGGTGAACATTACATGCTTAATTCTTGTTCTTTTCCTTTATTTTCTTTTCAATAAAATCTATCACAAGTTGAGAATTGTTTTTTTTTTTTTTGTAAATATTTTTGTCATATACAAAATGTATTGTTTTCTTTTAATTTTCATTAAAAAAAAAACATAATAAAAATAGCCAATAACATAATTCATTTTTGTGTGTTGTTGTGTTATGTTATTTACAAATTAAGCATACATAGAATATTTTTTGAAAAGAAATTACATTCAAAAATTAGTTTAGACAAAAACAGAAGCATGCATGAATCATTTAGGCTACTTTAAACAAGTAAATACATATACTTATGTACGTATGTGGATGCTTTCAAGAATCTTCTATATTTAATGCCTAATCAGATCAATCATATCTTATTTTAATATTATAATAATATGTATTAAGATTAACTTTTGTAGATATTCATTCTTTCTGCATGTCTAAAAAACATTCATTAAAAACAAAACAAAAACAAAATTTTATTATTACAATACAAAATTATATTGTTTATTAATTCATTTTTTCTTAGTGGGACGGACAACAGCTTAATTAGTATAATTTTTTATATATAAATAAGTATAAGTTTTATTTAATTTTAATAATTTTTTGCTTCATTTAAATTGAGCTTATTGTATTTTTTTTTTTTTTTTTTTTTTTATTACACATTATTAAATATATGAAAAATATATTATTATTCATTTCATTTTTAAATTCTTGAAGTAAGGCATTTTTTTGGGTTTTTCTTTTTTTAACAGGGTGTCTGTGTATCTCATGTCTCTAAAATATTATAAGCTCGTTTCTTGTTTGTAATATTTTAAAGGCATATGTTTTGCTAATGTTGTGCGTGTTTTACAAAACTGTAATTTTATTCATTTACATTTGTTAAATCTAAATGGGAATAAAATATTCATAATGCAGCCTCCAAATGGACACCCTGTAAATTTGCTTATTTATTTAATTATTTCTTTTTTTCTTTTGAAAAAATTCAATTTCAATTCCTCTTACGGCTTCTGCTAAGCTTTTAAAATAATTTATAATTTTATAAAAAATATATATGTATAGTATATATTTATATCGATTTGTTTATATATATGTATGTATATAAGTTTTAATAATTTTGTTATATCGTATATAATATTGTTAGTACATATATTTTTATTATACACGCAAGATACACAAATATCGTTTCATCGTTTTGCTTTTAATTCTTTAGAAAAAGAATAATTTATATACAAATAAAAAGAAGCAAGATAAGTAGATGAAATATAGAAAAGATTATAAAAGCCACAAATGAATTTAAATTCATAATTTTGATTTTTGTTCCTTCTTTTATAAAATGATATTCATGTAATGAGGGAACTGTAAATATAATTTCATTAAAAAGTGATGCTTTTCTTTAAAAATTCATGGAAGATGCTAATTAATTGATTTCTTGTAATATCTTCTTTGAAAGTCCAACAATATTTACAAATTTAATTGATCTCTGTGACCAGTTTAGTTTCTTGTTAAAAAGATTATGAAAAATTAGTATGATTTGTTTCAGTCTAAATAAAATACTTTTTTCGAATATCGAGTCGGTTTAAAAAATGTTTCTTTCACAACAATTTTATAAAATATTCAAGTGTTTCACTTTTTTAAGCAACATTTTGTCGTGTATCGTGTATATGGTAAATATAAAATTCATATGGCTCATTTACTGCAAGATTGTCCTATTTCAAAAAATGTGAATTAATGATGATGCACAAATATTCATTATATAATTTGAAAACTTTAAAAGCATCTTTCACATAATGCTGTTTTTTGAATAAGGACAGTCTTGTAGTAGATGAGTGATATGTTGTCTCTTTTATCAACTTTCGGTTTTGATATGTACTTGATTGTATCTGGGGGTAGTAGCAAAATACTCATCATCATCATCATCATCATCTCTTTACTAATTAGACTTTGTACTTAATTGTATATATATTATAAAAAGATTATTTTGTTTTTGTTGTTACATTCTAAATAAAATTATCATAAACTATAATTCGCGTCATAATAATATTGAGTTCGAGTGAGTTGTGCATCAATGCAAGTAAGCAGCAATGAGAGAGATATTTATTTATTGATTTATATTTTAAGAAATTTTAATGTTGATTAATTGAGTGGATGGTTAATAAATTCTCAAACGAAAACGTTTGATCGTTTTACTACGTTCGTTCTTTTGTTTTAGGCAAACTTGCATTAACGTCGCAACTCAATTTCAATTTACATATTAAATTTAACTAAAGGTCTATAAAGAACTTAAGTGCTGTTGCATAGATATACATAATTACAATAACTAAAATATATACTTATATGTATAGAGCATCTTATTCGAGTGTTTTGTTTTATTTTGTTTTTAATGTATAATTTGTATAAACTATAAATAATAATAACAATTAAATAGCAGAAAATAATGATGTTTTAAACATCACTTTACTGCCTTATATATTTTTCTTTTTCTTTTGCCATTACACAAAAATTCCATCAAACATCATTTTCATAATGATTATCATCATCATTATCATCGTTGATAATAACCAATCTCATCATCATCATGTGCACATTTATCAAATCGAGAAAGAAAAAAATATTGTTACATTTAAAGAAAAAAAGCAACTAAATAAACAAATGAAACAAAACAAAACAGAAAAGAAAATAAAGAGAATTAAATTTAAATAAAATAAAAAATTCGACTAATTTTGTACGCATTTTTGCGCATGTGCGCCTGGGTCGCCTGCTTAAATATAAGTCCGCTTGACTTTTGTCAATGTTGATGTCTTGCAGGGTAATTCTTTTTCGAGATTTTCTGTTGAGTTCTTGCACTCATGACTGCGATCCTTTTCCAGATCAAGATTCGGTTTCTTTTGTTGATTACAATAATGATTCGGATTCATTAGCAAATTGATGTCTTTTCCACTATTGTGATGTTTGAGGCCGAATTGGCTATTGAAAAAATGATAGAAGAGAACAAAAATTATTTAAATATACATAATTTATTATTATGTGCGCTTTCGAGCTACATACGTTGGTGAATTAAATTGATTTCGATGACTCGCATGCAGCTCGGTAGCTTTGCAATGTTTACGTGATGTATAGATGCCGACGCCAACACCGATTATGAAAACTCCAGCTAATATTGGACTCCAACCCCAATAGTTTTGACCTTTGCTGCTGGCTAATTGTAGATTTTGCCCATCTGGACTCGCAATAGAATGTTGTGGATCTGTATAAATGAAAGTGTAACAACATATAATTTGATCCTCATTTATTTTGTGTTGTCACTTCAGCTCACCATTTAATGTATTCATCAATTGATCGGGATCTACAGAATGTAATGTGATTTTGCTATCCTCACCAAAACTATTCAATAGAAAATCACCACCTGCTCCAGTTGAATCTGTTAAATCAGGCACAACATCATTGCTAACTTCGTTGACAGAATTGGAACTTGCAGCACTGCCGCCTACATTAGCATAATGCAGTTTCTTGCTTATCAATTGCTCTTCAGATGTTTGTGTTGCTTGCGCTGCATTTAAATCAATGCTAACAGTAGCCACACCAGGCACTGAAGCTTCACCACTCAAATGGGTTCGCTTGGTTTTGGGACAAAGTGCAGCAGCTGCTTTTTTCGTTGTGTTTAAACTTTGTAGATATGCCTTGGTACCAAATTTATGATTATTTGCAGCTGATAAACTTTTGCATTCATGATTCTGTTGATCCCATGCGCAATTGGGATCCTGTAGACTAAGGCAACCCATACAATCGACAATGTGTAAGCAATGGTGCAATGGAACCATCACTAAGCTACCATCACTGACCACAAGCAATGTATTCGTTTTAGATGACACCACAAGTTCACGTACTGGGACGCCTAATGGTAGAACTTGCATTTCAGATATGACAACAGTTTTCAGATCTTCAACATAAGCAGTGGTGGCACCATTTGTGGGTGTCGGTATGTTTATGAATTTAGTGACTTTGCCATCATCTGTGCCAGTATAAACAACGTCATAGGAGACACCATTCAATGCTTGTATCTGTGCATCAATGCCAATGGCCGTTAAACGATGATGTAGATTCACTTTAGTCAACAGAGGACGACCATAAACGGCTGACACGGCACTTTCCATAAGTGGATGGTTCTTAACGAAATTAACGGCTATACTTGTAAGCATACGTGAGTCTTCCACACATTGACCGGGTCGTGGTTTTGGTACTTGTTCTTCTTGTATGGGTAACCAATGGGATTGTGAGTCTTTTTGAGATTTGAAATCACCATCAAAAACAGCAATGATATCGTCAACATTAAAAGCACAAACAGCTGAACCAGATATTGCATTAATTGATGTTGTAAAGACACCATAAACAAAGGAATTGCTACCACTTTCAATAACAGGACTAATGGCCTCTGTTGAATGAATTATGGACAAAAAGAGAATAAGGATTAATTAACAAACAATAAAGTTTATCACACTTACGTATTTCATCAAAGTAAAATGGAAATTCACCAGGCACCGAGCAATTCAAGCGCGCCTTCAGGAATGACGTCCAAGTCTTTGAGAGCGTATAAGGACCACCACGATCATTTTTACAAACTCGTGCCACTCGAGAATAAACCGCCTGATGACAACAAGAAATCATTTTATTGAAATAGATTATTATATCAAATGTAATGGGTTTTTACCTTGCCAAAGTTCATATACTCCATGGATAATTCTCTAAAGAAGAACATAACATAACCATTGCGTTCGATGGTACCCACAAAATCTGGTTGATTGAGTTGCTTCAACTCATATTGTTCTGTACGTAAATTCTCACGATAGATCAATGGATCACTGCCTGAGAAATCTGCTACTGTGGCACTATACAATTGACCATCGGCATAGGCATATGTGCTATTATGCGCTGGACTATATGGGCAAAGACCTTGAGCCTCAACATCCCGAGTTATTTCATATTTCATGACACCCCCACCACTTTTTTTCTTCGTTGGCGATTCAACGGTGTCAGTAGCTTCATTTGTTGAAGGCGCATAATGACGGCAACGTGGCTTATATGAATTTGTGCCACACAACAACAACTGACCATCGTCCAATCGAGCAAATACTCGTATATAATTATGACAATCCGATTCACGTTTGCCTTTTAGCGCACAAAGCTCACGATCCGCATCCGATGAATACCATTCAAGGCGACTATTCTCCCGTAAACCATTTAAACTGATGTTATAAATGAAATCTCTGTTTTTTTGTGTGGGACGAGAAATGAGTATTGTTTGTTTTGATTAAGTACATAATTACATATTTGGTATATTATGGCAGCTATTCATATTTAGTCTCTAAAGAAATCTTTTAATTTTTGTATTTACTTTGCGTAATTATAAATTTGATTATTATGATGAATTTGTCTTTGTTTTGTTAATTGAACACAATTATATATTCATATGTATTTCTATATATATCCAAAAGTATGGAGGAATCTGTGCAAGCTGCTCGTGTTTAGCTTGCTAATGAATGGAATTAAGTAATGAATAAATGAATGACACATGTGGCTCATTTAATGCTTAAGAAAGCGCGAAATAATATTTCAAGGTTAATTTGCAATGCAAATAATTTTACAAGTACATTTTTGTACAAATATTCTTTTAAAAATATATAATTAATATTCACCAGATTGCCATCATATTAAAGGTAAACAACAAAATATAATATTGTATAAGGCGAAACTATGAATCAATTGAATTTTATAAATATCAACACAATACATTTTTCTATAGAAATTGTTTAAAAATAAAAACAAAATTCTATGGAAAACAATAAACTACTTGAAAGTATTTTTTTTTTATTTTTTTGCCAGGAAATTATCACATTGGAAAAATTATTCTAGAATGTGATTTGTTTTTGGTCTTAACAAAATTTATATACACTTTACTCAAATAGATTATGAAAATTTTTATTAGGAATCAATAATGCAATAAAAGATGTGAAGGTTGTGCTGTACTTTCTAGTAGTTAGATCATCATGAATGCGACATATTTTCTTCCTTTATACTTATAATACATAGAAGAAGATCATGTCTAAAATATCATTTCAAAATTTCATAAACTGTGAGGTTAGAAACCCAGTAACACAAACGGATGGAAGGAAGGAAGGACAGCAGTTTGGGGTGATTTTATTTTTCCAACTTTGTTGTTGCTGTTCATTCAGCTGTTTTTGATATGACCATTTTACACGTAGAGATTTTTTTGCGATATTTTCCTTAATTCTTCTTTGGTGTCTCTCTCTCTCACGTCGGGGGCGTAACAAAAATTTAAAAGGGGACATATGAAGCAACTGGAATTTTTGACTGGCCGAAGTTATTTTCATTGCAATAATAATTAGAGGAATATAATTTTTGTCTATAAATGAGAGATGACTTAGTGTTTCAAATCAACTTAATACCAGTTAATACCATAAACATGTTTTGATTATTTCTCTCTCCTCTTGGGATGCTAGAATTGAATGAATTTATCATGATCAATAACTTATGAATATGATGGTCCACTGATAATATCATTCACACCAGCTTGTGAAGGCTATTTCAATAAAAACAACTAAACACATATCAAAAAAACAGCATTTTTGAAAATATTTTGCCAGGAAACACACATTGAAAGATCTTTCAACACTTTGAACTTGGAAACATTAAAAAATTTATTAGCTCATCACATGCCACTATAAAATAATAAGTTTATTTTGTTAAGAATACCATAGCCATAATAAATGTGAACGAATGAATGAAGAGAAAAATAGAAAAAACAGTAAACTTACTTTGCACCCACAAGTATACTGAAATCATCATGGTCCAATATTTTGAAGAAATCCGTTGTGTTGCCAAAGAAACGAGCGATTATTTTATCTTGTTCTGGAAGAAAAACAAAACATTTGTGTTTATTTATTTATTTATTTTTTTTAAAGAGATAAACAAATAAAATGCAGTAAACAAAAAAAAAAAAAAAAAAAATGTAATAAACACAAAGAATTTCATGCAAACAAAGCAATTCGTATTTGCTTTTTGATAAACATAAAAGGAAACCCAAAGTTTTGCGAATAAAAATTGCTGAAACAGTTATAAGAAGTTATGACCGTCATGGTTTGTTGTTTAGCGGGTCAAGGGGGCCGGACAAGATTCAAGTCCGGAAACTTGTAAGACATTTTTAAACAGAAAGTAAAACAGACTGATGACATCTTTTCATATTATTATTAATTTTTTTTTTTTTGTGTGGCCATTTATGCTTAATTTCCGTTTTATTTTACAATTTCGGAATATTCGAGTAATCCAAAAATATGTGGATGCTTACATTTTTTTTTATCAAAACTCAGAGTCTAAGGTCCATTATGATTCGTTTGATGTAACCTTCTATTGTTTTATAAGTAAGTTAAAACCTTGAAATTTTCTTTTATCAAAGCTTTAGAAATACAGTCGAATCGCGATAATTCGTAATTGCAAGGGACCAGCATTTTCTACGAATTATCGAGGTTTTCGAATTATCGAGGTTTCGATTTATCGAGATTAAAAAAAGAAAAATACGAATTAACGGGGCTTTTACATTTCAGTTGATTTTCATCTATTTTTTAACTTTATTAGAACATAATAACTCCATTTACATATGTATTTACATCTTACATACTATTAATTTAATAGAAAAATAAAAACAGAAACATAAAATAATTACAAAGAGAAAGACTAAGGTTTAAAAAAGTTTGTAATATTTGATTGCTTGAGGTTCTTTTCACCTATCTCTTCAATTGAATTTTCCAACTTTATTAAGCAATCAAAAACATTTTTTTGGACATCATGATTTGAAACATAATATCGAATTTGTTGAATGGCCGATTTAGCTTGTTTATTCGTTATAAGAATTTCTTCATCGGCGCTATCATCGTCATCACTTTCATTATTAATAACAGTAACTTCTTCCAAAATATCGTTGTCTGTCAACATACCGGATACAGCCACGTCATTATCAACAGTCACGTAATCATCGAAAAGACCAACATTTTCAGAGTTCTCAGATAAACGATTCCATAGATGATCTATATTCAATTGCTCGTCTTGAATTAATTTTTCGTTGCCATCTTTATTAAAACCGCAAGCACGGAAGCAGTTTTGAATACAAACTGCGTTGACACTATTCCATGCTTTATAAGCAATTTGCATTGCCGTAAATAGCGTACATTTAAACTCTTTTTTGTCCTCAATGCTATTAACCAGATTAATAACCATTTCCTTGCGGTATAATGATTTAAAAGTTTTTATAATACCCTGGTCAAGCGGCTGCTGTTTGGAAGTGGTGTTTGCTGGTAAAAACTTTATTTCTATGTGGCTTAGATCAGGGGACCCATTATGCGCCGTACAATTGTCCATGAATAGCAATATCTTTCGATTTGCACTTTTCATGGTGTCATTCAACATTTGAAGCCATTCGTTAAAAAGATCCATTGTCATCCACGCCTTTTTATTATGTCGGTAAAGCATTGGAAAGCTGCGAATGTTTTTGAAGCACCTTGGTTTTGCAGGCTTACCAATTAATAGTGGTTCAAGTTTTTCGGTACCATCCATGTTTACAACAAATAATAAGGTAACTCGTTCTTTACTATGCTTACCACCATGACATTTTTCATTTCTGAAGCAATAGGTTCGATCTGGCAAGCATTTATAGCAAGCCAGTTTCATCTGCATTAAAGATGTCTTTAGCATCGTAATCTTTAATCAAATCACTCAACTTTTCTTTCCACCCTACACAAACTTCTTCATCAACAGCAGAACTTTCACCGCACAATTTTTTAAATGTGATGTTGTGTCGATTTTTGAACTTTTCAAGCCAACCACTGCTCGCTTTAAAGTTATTGATCTTCATTGCATTAGCAAAACACAAAGCCTTTTCGGTCAATAACTGGCCGCCAATAGGAACGTTGCTTTGCCGGCATTGTGTTAGCCACAAAAGTAGACACTTTTCTAAATCTGGATATTCAGATTGCTTCTGACGCTTTATTTTACTGAACGAAGATGCTCCCATAATAAATTCCTTTTTTTGTAGAATTGATGTGAGTGTTGATGCTGCGATTTCGAATTGTTTCGCCACCTCCTTTTTTTTTGCTCCATTGTCAATTGCTGCAATAATTTTTTGTTTTTGAGAAATTGTTAAGGTTTTATGCGTGCGTTTGTTTGGCATCTTGACGTTACAGCTTATTGTTTTGAATGAAAGAAGCACTAAGAAAAAACAAACAAAACAAACAAAGTCAGTTAGCCGACATGAAGGCGACAAAACGGTAAACTGAATCCCGATGTGTTTGTTTTTTTTACGTTTTCATTACGAATTATAAGAGGTTTTAGAAAAAAATTACGAATTATAAGAGATTTTATGTTCATTGTATTCCAAATAAAAATACGAATTAACGAGGGGACCAAAACGTATGAAAGTTTTACGAATTATCGAGGTTTTTTCAAGGGACCAGCAGTTTGTTACGAATTATAGAGGTTTTCGATTTATCGAGGTACGAATTATCGCGATTCGACTGTAGTAAATAAACCTTACTCAATCACATGATTTTCATAAAATTTTTGACCCAAAATTTTACCCACACATTTATGCATTTCAAAACATTATGCTTCACTTCTTTAAAGGAAATTGAGACTTTTGGAAATTCTAGTACTACAAACATCAAAACATTTGAGTCTTCTACAGATAATAGATAAGATTATGGAAGGCCGGGAGCTAGTCACGTAGTCATTGCGGCTTTGTTTGTGCCTATTGTAACTTTTTCTTCTTTATTAGGATTAGATAGGATTGCGAATGTAATAGTTATTCTTTATATACAGTTTTTAATTGGGATTTTGAAAATATTTGTATAGGGTATGTGCATTATTCTAGGGAGGGTTGTTGTCTAGTTGACTGGGAACTTGGCCTCTCCACTTTTTTCGTTGGGTTCCAATGCTAATTATAACATTCAAAGGATACAAGCCTGTCAAAATAAAGATCTTCGTCGCATATCTGCAGCTCCGTGGTATATGAGAAACTCGAATCTGCACCGAAGCTTGAAGTCTTTAACTGTGCTAGAAGAAATAAATTTTCATAGCAGCAGATATAACTCAAAACTGCATCGCCATCCAAACTCACTGGTAGCTTCCCTTTGCATCAATTCATCACACAGAAGCCTCAAAAGATTTAATCTTAATGATCTCTTCAAAAGGAGAGCATAAAAACCAACGACCATTAAATTCTATTCCTATCTCAATCTTGTCCAAATTGTTACATTCTCGGACTTGCCGATTTCTCTAATTTCTTCATGGGATCATCTGTCAGGACTCACAAATGTTCATGTATTTCTTACGCCACATTGTGTTTCTTATGGAGCCTGATAATGTTTCAGCTTTGTTGGTTTGCAGTTTAGCTTCTTTCGTTAGGTTTCTACCATTCAAGATCAAAGGTACATGAATTCGAGGACTTGTTCGATTGGTTTGTTGTTGACAGCCAGCGTGCATCCTCTCGGTTCTTTTGGGCCAATTTAACCTCTTCCACAATGACATGGAAGAAAATTGGGCTCAGCATATCGGCTTGACATATACTAGATGCTATGTACATACCACTTCTGTCGATGTTGTGCCTGTTCTGCTTTTCGTATCTTACAAACCTCAAAATTAGAGTTCTTCCGAAATTTTTGATATTAATTACCAATTTTTTTTTCATTTTCTGCAGAGATGAGTCTCTATCTGTTAACTTCTTTTGCGAAAGCTGTGAGGCATCTAGCTTTTCGTTACTTGAATATTTTTTCTTTCCATCCAACATTTTATATTTTTGTGGTTTTCCAATCTAGAATAATTCTGATCCAATAGGGACATTGGCAACTACTGTTATATTAGTAGATGTTGTGATTAAATTATAATAGTTGTAGTGCCGTGCCTATTAATACTTACTATTCTTCCGGAATCCTCTAGTATTTTATGTTATTAACTTTAAGTTTTTAATATACATACATCATCATCCATCAAAGTCTAATGTATTCTTATTTGCCATATCACTTTGGCATCCTATACAATTCTAGAAATCTTCATTTAAAAAACCTCAATAATTCCTTTACCAACATCAACAAAAGCATGTCATCGAGAAGTATTTCTACATTACAATGGCGTTCTCTATTTTTTTTTATTGTTATTGTTCCATCAAAGATACATTATTATGGAATCATTTAACATATGTATGTACATAGTATGTGCAGTATACCTGCAATATAAGTACAATAAATAAGTAATTCATCTATCTGCATGACTATGACCCTCGTAATCCCAACCTATCTACTACGTCCATGAAATATCTAATACCGCTAATTTATCTTTGCTTATACATATGTATGTATATGTATAGAATTGTTGAAGGGCTTTTACATTAAAGCTGAATATCATCAAGATATTGCATCAAGCGACTATATACAATGTACCATCGTTTGGATCCATCCATCCATCCATCGTAAAGTGATGTATTATGTGCCGTGCTACACTAGCAACAATTCAGCAAAGTCAGCTAGTTTTGTCTGTCTGCCTGTCGGTTTGTTCGTCACTCATTGTAGCACTTAAACAGTGAGTCAGTTTGTCTGTCACTCACTCACTCAGTCACTCGGTAGCAGCGGCAATATTCAAAGTCAATATAACAATTACAACAGAAAAACAACAGAAAATTAATGCATCTAACTATATACATACATAGCCATTAGAGAACATAAGCTTAGATAGATTTAAATAGAAAAAGAATAAAAACAAAAACTTACTTGGTTGCAAATCTGGGCGCACATCAGGCATCCAAGCATCTGCTTGCTGAAATACAATATTGAGTAGCAAAGCAAATAGCAAAACAAGCTTTCTTGTTGCTACCATTGTCGTTGGCGTTTGCGGCGACTTCATTCTAATTAGTTGCTCTTTCTGTTGTTGTTGCTGATGCGATGATGATGATGATGATGGCGATGATGCTGTTGCTGCTGAGTTTGCTGTATTTTTGCTGTCGTCGTTGCTTGTAATTAGCATTTTAGGTTGACTTAGCACACGAGAGTGAAGCGTTGTCTATTATTTTGTTATTATTATTCTTGTTGTAGCTGTTGCTGTTTATATTCACTATTTCTTTCAGTGAATTATGTATTCAATGTTGCTGTTGCTGTTGTTGTTGATGAACATTGAAGGTTTCTTCTTGACGTGTTTCGTTATACGCTGCTTCCACCTCCTCCTCTTAGTGTCGGTTATAGTCTTCTTCTCTTTTACCACCAACACCTGATAGTATTAAGTTCAATTTATCTGTCGCTTTATTATAGCATAGACACGATCCAATTTACTGTTCGTTTTCTTTTGCTGTTGCTTCTGCTTACTATTCTTTCACTATGCCATACTCTACTATAGTAGTAGATTGGCATGGAATTTGATGAATCAGCGTCGTCGCTTGGGTGGCAGGCGGCGTTCAGTTCACTTCTGTTCACCTTCTTCTTGAATCGGATATTAATGATTGGTGGTTCAGTGGAACTGGTGGTGGCGATGATGGCTAATGGCTAGACTCACTAGCTTAGAAGAGTCTTCTTAGTTTATTTTGTTGTTGTTGCATGTTGTTCAAAACATAGAAAAAACAAACGGCATACAAAATTAAGATTCTGCAAAAGGAAAGAAACAAAATAACAATAATTAGCATAAAAAAAGATAAAATTAATTTAGATAGAAAAAACAAAAACTGAATTCTTAATGAGCCCCAATATTACGCATATGCATACATTATAATATATACTGTACATACATACATACATGTAGTTGTTTCGTTTAATACTCGTAGTAAAATGTTGTATTTCATCCGTAAATGCTTACGTTACGCTTGACTACTTTGAAGTGAATAAATAAATGAATGAATGAAATTTTCTTAGCTACACAGCGCTAACGCCTAAAGTCAACAGTTTTAGCACCACTGCCCCATTATAAAATAATGCAAAACGTTTTGAGTAGCATTGCCGAGGGACAGAATTAAGGCAAACAACAACAGGTAGCTGCTGCTAGCCCAGTCATTGATAGCCAAGAGGAGACGCAAATACATCAAGCAGCTTAGGCAGGCACCAACCCACGCAGTCTAGTCTATTTAGTGCTAAACACGCACGATATATATGACATTATTGGCAACGAACGAACACATCTAGGAACATGTGGTGTGGGTTACTTATTTCATACTAGACATTTTGAGTGTGAAAAATTATTCAGCGTTTTTTCTCTTGTGGAAATCACGTGCGTTATTTTCTATTTAGAATAATAGTTTTTTCCTAATCAATTTTAAGTGTATCTACACCTCCTTACTTCTTGTTAACTCACAGAAACGTGACAATCAAATGTTCTTCTTCTATTTCAACAGTCTGTTTGTTTGACACTTGCATTTGTTTTTTCAATCATTTTGCTAGGTGCTCAGTTCTCGAAGTCTTTAAGAAATTCTATAACATGTTTGTTCACACACGTTTTTTTTTTTCGTTTTTCTTTTATCGTCGCGGGAAAACATGTTATAATTTCTCACGCATCCCATTCATTCTACCCTCATTTACTACTACTATTCTAAAGGTACAAAGATACACAAAAATACATACATACTATGTACATAGACAGATAGTGCGACGAGTGCACATTGTAAATTTTTGTTTTCTTTTTACTCTTTATGATCTTGTTTTATTAGTCTTTATTATCATGAACAACATTGTCGCTGTCGCCGTCGCTTCATCGTCGATGCTTCTCAATCGAAGGTCAAAAGCGTGTGAGTTTCGTAAATTTTTAATAATATTTCGAGTAAATTTACTACAGACTTTTCATGAATGAATCTACTACATAGTAATGGCGTCTCGTCTCGCCTCGCTTCTTCTTAGACAAAAAAAAAAAATAATAATAATAATAATATAATTGGTTAAATGACTGACTTTGTTTAGGTAGTGTAGTGATGGCATATATTATATTATTATATATACCATACATGAATATAACTTGAAGGTTTAACTTAGGTCAAGTGTGTTGCATGATATACGATTAATATATGTAGATGATGATGCTCTACTCTTCAATTTGGCGGTTCGCTTTCGATCATTTATTTTATTTCTTAAAGTTTCTTTTAGAGCGGAAAATTTCAGTTATTAACTTGTCATTTTACATACTCGTACATAATTTTAAATGAGACTATAAACTAAAATTTACTATGTGTAAGTGGGTGATTTTTAAAAGTTTTGAACTTATTAAATTTTGTTTTGTTTTTGTTTTTTATGTTTTCGGAAGTTTAGATTTATGCATTTTAGTCAAATCAAAGGCAGAACCAGGCGCCCCGATCTCATCCCATGAACAATGTAGATCACAATTAAAAAAGGTGTTCAAGTTGATGGCTATAATTTTTAACAGAAAAAGAAAAAACACAAAACAAAGAAATATTGTTATGCATCTTGGGTGTGGTTTTGGTGAATGAGGGTGTGTGTTTACATTAAAATTTATGAGATTCAAAAGGTGACCAGGTGAGAAAAAAGAAAATTTATGTGATTTTGTGGTGGTTGGTTTAAAAGGGAATAAAAAGCTTTTAAGTATTTTTTATAGAAAAAGTCTTTCCGAAAGTTGGCTCATTATTTTGTCATGTGTTGTTCAGAAATAAATATGGAAAACTTATGGAACCAGAGAAATTTTTTATATATTTGTTTATATCTTTTCTTTAAACTTCGTTTTTAGGGTAACAGACCCAAAGGGTACCAAAGACTTAGCTGTCCGTTTGTTTTCGGGACATATCTCATGAACTGTAATAGGTAGAGAGTTGCAATTTTCACACAGAATATGTAGTTCCATCCAGACATCAGCAACAAATACTAAAACTAAAATATTTTCAAAAACTTAAAGGGATCCCCATACAAGAAACTTTTTGCTTTGTATGGCTGCTATACGATCCAGTAACCCCACGATATTGAAATTTGGAAGGTTGTTGGCTATACATTAGAAACTTATATTGTCGAAATTTCAGTTTGATCGAATCACTAAGGAGGGTACCTCCATACCATACAAACACCCATTAAAATTCAGCTTTTTATTACAAAAACTTTTTTGTTTTTTGCACTATTGAAGTAAAATTTAGACAGTATAAGTTTATGATATAGTCGCTATACATCTGTTGGAATCAACCAAATCGGACCGCTAGGAGGGGTACCTCCCATACAAACCCCAGTCTGACTCGCACTTGCCGATCTTTTGCTCTTAAAAAAAAAAAATTGTAAAGATTTACTAGGGATCATCCTGAGAGAAAGAAGGGCGAACTCAACATGTAAATAAGAAAGTCATATTGGCATAAAGTTGAGTCAATAGAGTAGGAGAGCGAGCTGCGATTAAAGTTGCACCCGATGTTATCGATAATCAATGTCTTAAGTATATTCAACTTAAAAATGGCTACGAGAGCAATGTTCTATATTTCTCAAGTTGAGAAGTGATAATATATAGAAAAACAATTTTTGTAAGTCTGGATAAACACAAGTTGACTTGTGTCTTATCTAGTCAGACTTTGTTTTTTTTTTTTTTTGTCTCTAGACACACGGACATTATTCAAATACTGGGCGATACTCAATGAGGCTTCACATGTTGGAACGTCATTAACATGAATTTAGCACAGTTTAACTTTAAAATAATACGTAAACACCAAGAATGCACTGAGGTTTGATCCTCTTATAGACGAATATGCAAAATGATATCGTTGAATCGGGATTTCACAACACCAAATTGTGTTTACCCATCAAATTACACACAATGTGTTGCGAAACATGAAAGCTGTGTGCGGTTTGTCCAGTCTATGTATTTTCATAGTCTTTGGAGTCAATGTCATTTGACTGGATTTGAAAAATTAGACTTAAATAAGACTCGCTGAATTCTCTTTTTAAAATAAGAAGCAATCCAATAAACAATATGTTGCAGGATACCTAAAAGGTCCAGCTTATGTAAAAGTAGATCATGATGTATGGAATCAAACATTTTTTTATAGTGAATGTAAATGACATCAGTTTGATATGTTTCTCTAAAATCAAGAAGTCAGTTTATTACTTCAATGTTCTTTTCTAGTAGGTAAGAAGCTGCCTAGCGGAACACAACTGTTAATTCAAAAACTGATAAACAGTTTATTATAAAAATGCACAGGGACGGAATCAGTTTTTCTAAATCCATACATTTTTGACTGTTTAGGTAAAAATAGCCTAAACAAAACTAATAAGTAATCAAGAAAATGTAAATATTAATCAACAATTTTTGTGACTTGAGGCATAAAACTACATATTTCTATGTATATATATATATATATATATATATAAAAGAAAATTATAAACAAATTCACATTAATGACTTATATTGCTGTTTGGAAATTAATTTAGTTTTTTCGCAACAGACGACTTAATTATTGTATTTTCACACTTAAGCCGCAAATCATTACATATAAGTATTTTGATATTTGATTTGCCAAGGCTTGCGTGAAAAAGTTCGATTGATTTGGTTGGTTGGTGCCCTATCAAATGTTTATGGAAAGTGAAAAGCGGCAATTTCTTTATATTTTACTTTTCTTTTACTATCGAAAAGTTACAAATGCTGTTGAAGCAAGAAAAAAAAGGTTATCCAATGTATATGGAGATTAAGTATTGACAGTGCCAAAACTGATCTGCAAAATTTCGATCCGGCAATCTTGATGTTGAAGATGCATCATCAAGTTCTGGAAGATCTAGCTGCTGCAGACAAAATAAAGTCATTAATGAATACAATTACATTTATCGAATTTAATGATCATTTGAAATGCCTTGATTTTATTTCAAAGCTGGACGAAAATATAGGTTCCCATGTTCTTCACAAAAGAAATTTGTGATGTCGCGTTGGCGTCTATGATTTGCTTCTCAAAAGTCAAGAAAATTACAAATTTTTTGTGCGCAATATCACTTGGGTTGACAAAAGGCCTGTCTACTGTCTACAACAACGCTAAATGCTAGAGACCATGGAATAATAAACATGAACAGACCCAGAGCACTTTGAAAGCCTATGTTCATCAAAATAATTTGGTGAAATTTCAAAGGAATCATGTTTTTTTTATTTAGCTTTTACCGGTCAATCATGAAGTATGCTGTCATCAGCTGGACAAATTAAATAATTCACTTAAACAGAAAATGCCATAATTAATGAATAGAAAAGGTGCAGTGTTCCACCAAGATAATGCGAGGGCCTCATACAAGTTCTTATAGCTTGAATGGTATATACTGCTACACGCATCATATTCTCCAGATCTGAGACCTTCTGATTATTATTATTATTATAGTTCCGGTTTCTACAAAACTTTAGAGACGGCAAAACATTTACTTCAAATGAGGAATTCAAAATTCACCTGGATTCGGTTTTTTGCCAACAAAGAACAAACAGTTTATGACCAAATTTTAAGAGGAATCATGCTATGACAAAAAGGTATTGGACCAGAATGGACAATAAATTCAACAAAATATTTATTTACTATAAGCAAATCGTAAATAAAAATCATAAAAAACGATCACATTATTTCTCTTCTTCTAAGAAACTTTGTAGTGTCTAAAGAAAATAATAACCATACTATAATCACATAAATTTTCAATTACGAGTATCTTCTAAAATTAATAAATTTTTATTCAGAAAATTTACATAATCTTGAAATATGTATGTCACATATTTTTATAGTATTTACTGCTTACAAATAAAAAAAAAAAGAGAAGAAATTGACATGATTAAGGAACCCTTAACAAAATCATTAATGTCATGTCTTATCGCTTCGGGGCAATGGGCATGAAAATATGTAGTATATTTGTATTTCTTTGTTATTATTTATTAGAGAAAATAAAGGGAGACCTAAGTAAAAGCATACAGCAGATCAATTGATTGAATGAATATTTTTTTTGTTTTGTCAATTAAGAAGTTTGAGCTTTCTAATCTGCATTTCTTTAGCTTTAGAAGTGGCCCAGAGTTTAACCTGATTCTTTTTTTTTTTAGTTTTGTTTATTTAAGCCAATAAAGGAATTTCTTACAAATACAAAGAAAGAAGAATGGTAACTGAAATCTTTGATTGAATTGTGGGTTTACCGTATATACCTTTCACTCTAGTGTCAATAAATATTAACATTTTGGCGTAATGTTTGTAACTTATAGAACTTTGGTTAGTGGAGTCCATAAAGTATTGTATTTATATTTATGTGAATGAAAATAATCAGTATTAATTGGACTATATCTTTTAGTTTTTGAACTATTGATCTGAAATTTCTTAATATGGTACACATATAATTTGTCTGAGTTCTTTGTTTATTGAAAGAAATCGTCGCCAAACAAAATTTCACTTCAATATCATCTTATTTAAAGTGTTCGTAAGTTATGTTAAGATCAAAGATTTGATCAATTGCCTATGAACATATGTTTTTTCTATGGAAAACTTTAACATATTCAAACTAAACTTCATAAATCGATATAAAATGACAGAAAGCCATGCAAAATTGGGGTGTGAAAAGATATAAAAGTTCGCTGAAACCAAAGTTCATATTCTGTCTTGTTTTTAACGTAATCCACTCACTCAATAGTTTATGGAGTTTGAACTAGGCTAATCAATTACAAAATCATGACCAAGTGTGGACTTAATGTCAATTCACAAAATATACAAAAACATACTCACTCACAGCCTTTATACACATATGTAAAAAAAAAAAAAAATATTCAATACAAGTTTTTGTTTTTAATGGTTTATTGTTGGGCAAATGATGTTTAATGTTCTTTTCTTTTTCGTTAACAATTTACATTTTTTTAAATTTATTTTTTATTTTATACATTTAATGAAAGTTCAGTGCACTTAGTTTATTTTTTTTTTGTTTATTATTATAAAATTATGTTTATTATCACTTTTTGTTTTTTTTTTACTTCAATCAGACATGCACGCACCATAACGAAATCAATTTCATTCTGTTTTTTGTTACAAAATACAACAAAAGATGCTATTTGTTTTTGCAAATACATAGATATTTTTTTTTTTTTATATATATTTTTGTTTATGTTTGTATCCACTCCACTTCCGATTTTAATGACTTGTTTTTCCTTATTTGGATGAATCACAAATGGAACTTTGTAAATGTGTGTGTGTGTGTGTGTTTTATCAATAAAACTTGAACGGAAACAAATATGAATCACAAACAAGTAAAACAATCTTTTAGATACAAAAACAACTAAACTAAATATTGTATTGTAGTAATAATGTATGAATGATTTCTTCTAAGCACATATGTTACATTAAACATAATTTAAACAAAGCAAAAGCCAAACAAAGCAAATCAAATCTAAAAGATATTGAAAACTCCACTTCAACTAAACATCCACGGAGGAGCGAAGAGAATAAGGCGGAAAAAACGGGTTCCGCGCCATTTTCTAAATCACAAATGAAACACAAAACGACGCGCGCATTAAATGAAATATAAAATAAAAGAAGAAAAATATTCCACCAACAAACAACAAAAATCATTGAAAATGTAACTCACTTATTAATATTGAAAAAAGAAAAAAAAAAAAAAAGAAAAAAAAGAATTGTTATTTTATACAAGTACAATAACAATGGATTAAAGAAATAATAAATATGGTTACAGACAGACAAACTGGCAGGCAGACATACATTGAACGAACGACAAATGGATTCATTCAAAAAAATAAAATAAAACATCCAAACAAGTGAGTTGAACGAGAGACGTGGGAGTAGATGAGTTTAAGTAAATATTTAGACACAAATAAGGCGGCGGCGATAATTGTTGAGATTTGAATTCGGATTATCATCATCGACACTTTGACACTTTCACAAACAATCAACAAATCACTCATTCATTCACTCACTCACTTACTCACTCACTCATTTATGTAAGCAGAGAAAACACACATTTTATTCTGAATTGGACGCGATTTGTCTTGACTCGAGTGGACTGGACTGGACTGAACTGACTGGGTTGGCCTGACTTGGCTTGGCTTCCCAGCTTAAATTGCTGTAGCTCAAGCAAAGAATTGGGTACGCAGCACGTTATCTATGCCACCAATGGATTAATTCTTGATGGGTGTTCATTTCTTTTTCTTTTTTTTTTTTTTTTCATTTCTATTTTCTATGTGAATAATTCATTCGTTTGCATGTGAAAGTTTAGGCTATGATTGATTTAAGTTGAACAAATTTAGACCACCTCAGGGTGCACAGGGGGGATATGGTGATCCTTGGTCTACAAATAGATTCGAAGAATACCAACCCTGGTATTTTATTTGCTACCACTTACTTGTGGCTTTAACAATTAATGATAAAATGGTCACTCTCTCATCCTGCCGCTGCCTGTCTATTCTTTTACTTAACTTCTTCCACTTAAAATTTCCCGTTTTAATTACTTTATTTACATGTTCGTGTTGTACTTCATTTTTCTAGTTTGATTTCTTGGCTCGTTAAATCTTATCCAACTAGCCATAATTTTTTCCCCGCTTCGTTTTTTTTTTTTGTTAGTTTATTATTTCAGCTTCAACGCTTGGCTGAATTTAATTTAATGCGTTTCGATTCTGGTTTATTTGTTGTTTTTTGTTTTGTTTTTACTATTCATAAACGAACCAACGAAGGAACGAAAGACCAGACGAACATGGGTAGTGTGCCACCGCCTCAATTGAATTGAGTCCAATTCACCTGTAGCGCCTTTTGCTTATTTATAAATTTATATATTCTGTTTCTACTACAAAACTACTACTCGTACTACTTCTTCTTTCACCACCAACGTCAACACAAACAACATTAAGACGAACACACACACGAACAACACTTGGACACCACTTTTGAGTTTGTTGCGCCCGCGACGACGAATACAAAAACAACGACTATGATGATGATGATGATGACGACAACTGCGACTGCGACTTCCACTGGTAACTTGTGTTACTAGTTTGTCTTGTTTGGTTTGTGCTTCGTTCGTGTGTGCATAAATTAAAAAGAAATAAAGAAAACAAAAAAACTATAAGAAATAAGAAGAAGAAAAAAAAAAACTATACTCGTCATGGCTTCTTATGTTTGTTGGCTGGTTGATGTTGATATTAGAGATGAGAAAGCATAGAAGGTGGGTTTTTGCTTTTTTCATCGTAAAAAGTACTAAAGTCTCACTCACATCATAACCAAAAATTTCACTAGAATATATATATTATTTATTATTTTTATTCCATTAAATTACAAATGTTTTTAATCAATTATTGTCACTTGAAAATAAATTTTAATACCATTCACGATTTTTTTTTTTCTTCACATTCACCATGTGCGTGATTTTGTCTTGTGTCACATCTATTGAAAATCTACACAAAATATAAACACATCTCTAGTTTTAATAAAACATACAAAAAACCTGTTTGCTTGCTGCGCTGCATCAAAAACGAAAAAAAAAAAAAAAAACACACACACACTCACACACTCACACAAAAAAACAGCCATCGAGAAATTAAAAATCCAGATACGTAACACATACACACACACATGCACACTTATGCGGAGCTCTTTTGAGTGTTTTCTGTTGGCTTTGTTTGTATTGGGTTTTGTATACGAAGCAGGGGTTCGTTCGCTGGTTACCAAAATACTGGGCGCAGTTGCTTGTTTTCAACAAACGCAATTTTCCAAATACATTTATTTTATATTTAACACAGTTTATTTAACATTATTTCATATGGCACATATACACTTTAGTTTCTTACGTTGTTTACACTCACCAAAAATTAATAAAAAACTGTAAATAAATGTTAAAAACACAAGCGTTGTTAGACAGACATTATTTATTATTATTACAAGCTGCGGGGCGAAACAAAAAATGCGCGTATATCTGCTTTCGTTAAAAGTCGAACTCCGACTTAAAAGTAACGAGTAGAAAAGTAGCGAGCAAGTCAACAGTAACGAGTAGAAAAGTAGCGAGCAAGTCGAAAGTAGCGAGTAGTAAGTGAAATTTTGCAAAGAAAACAAAACTGTTTGATTTTAAGATTTTGAAAGAAATAACCCTTAGTGATGATGTATAGTTTTATTAGGATTTCATATTATTATTAATTTGTTAAAGTGCAAAGTCGAAAATGTTGATAGAAGTTTGCATTTCAGTGTACAGTATATCCGCTGACCGAATCTTTTATAACTTACGATTTTTACTTTTTTTTTATTTTGATGATCCAACATGATTTCTCATTATTATTACATATTATTTAATGCTAACTATTATTATATTAGCCTAGGCCTTCGTCTAGTAAATATTTTGCATTTATATATTTTTAAAGAATTACAATTACTAATTCAACTTACAATAATTACATTTAAGAAAATACATTTTCGGATGAATATACAAATACTTACATATATTCATTTTATTACTTTGACATACGTATAATATTCTACTTAAGATTCTGTAAGTATTGATTGCTTATTGAATCATATACCTCACATAAATGCATAGATGAAATGAAGTAAAGAATATAATTACAAATTTTGTGCAAATGGGGAAGTAATGGAAGAAAACATTTATTGTTTTATGTTTAGAATTAATTTACAGATAGGTATTACAAATATTCTTTCATACATTTTACACATGACACATGGAATTTTCCTTTTACAGTTTACAGTTTTGAAGCCATTGAATAAATAAATTAATGTCTCGTTACTTTTCAAAATAAAATGCGGGAACTGAAAGAGCTCAGAATAGAAAAGTAATACGCGTACGGTCTTTTTTCACACTTTGCGCTCCCCCCGCGGAAAGAATAACTACAGATAATTTCAATTCCATCTTGAGTCGTACTCTTTTCACCCGCGCGACTCCGATCCGACCAAAAAATCCGACTTTTTCGCTCTCGCTCTCGCACTCTCTGCGGCTTGGGTCTGCGTAAATATCGATTACAAGAAATCGAATATGGCAGGGCTGTGCCAAGTAAAAAAGAACTATGAAGGTCTGCTTTTTTCAAGAAATGAGGGGAACATTATATACACAAGTGATTGTCAAAAAAATGTTGGTTGGTACGGTGAATGACAATTGTGAACGCAGGTTTTTGTTGTATTTAATTTAAGAAATTCTAAATATTTTGGTAAAATGATTTAATAAATAACGGAAAATAAATAATAATTTAATAAAAATTGAAACTGCAGTAGTGAGGCGTGCGCATTAAAGTTCAGCAATCTAAGATGGCCAAGTAAGTAAAAGTTAATCGAGTTTAAGAAGATAGAAGGAAGAATACCTTTACATGAAGTGAATTTTTCTTTAATGGGCGACATACTTATGTGGGTGGTTTGTTTGTATGCTGGTGGGTGTGTTTGTTTGTTCGTTTGTGTAAGTGTTTACTATACATACTACGAATGGGGTTGGTGTGCAGGTATTTTTGTATCTGTGCTTTGTTTAAGCTTCTTGAGCCATTATCATTATTTGTTTTTTTTTTTATATCAAATTATTTTAAGGCTTTCTGCCGGTGATTTTTATATGATTGACAAATGTTTTATATAGAAGCTATTTTTTGTTTGTTATCTGTTTTTTATATTTGTATGGTTGGTTGGATGCTTCTTGTTAATGTTGTTGTAGTTGGTTGCGTTCTTGTGTTCTTGAGTTAATCTAAAAAGCTCTTTGTATGTATCATAAAAATTATAATCTTAGTTCATGACACCGCCGTCAATTGCAAATCTCAGTAAAATGCCACCCGCTGAACATCATATGCCGCCCACTCCAGCCCTTTGCCGCCCACTCAAACTCTCTCATTGCCGCCATAGCAATTAAGTAATTGCTGTCGCCGACATTCTAAGGTGACAGCAAAAAAAAAAAATAACAAAAAACAAGCGCACTATACAAAAAATATGCAGTCATTAAGTCCGACGACTTTAAAACAATGCTGTGTAATTGATATTTCATTAACACAACTCAACCATAACACGAATAAAAAAAAGTTAAACTCGTATTGGCTTATTAGATTCTTTCTCTGCTTCAACTACTTACTCTTTAATTTAATAAATTGACAACTACAATAACGATGACGTGTATTGACTTTAATTGAATGTAGAATTGTCAGCTATTCTATGCCGTTACTTCGGGCCAGTTTATTAGTCGCCTTTTGAACGTTACGCGTTACGTTGCTCTATTCTGTTTGTGTTATCAAAGCGAATGATGTTGCCTAAGATGATAAGCGTATAATTTTGGTGTAGATGTAGATATATTTAGAGTAAAGTGCCACGGTGTAAACATGTTTAATAAATGGCATGAACCCAAATATAAGCGTTGGTCCTTTGTAGAACAGAAGCTGGCCAAACTATCATATAGACCAATGCTAGAAAGGTTTATCAATATTATAATTCATTTATATTGGCTCCTTCAAAACTAACTAATCATTAAATCGTTTTTTTTTTGTTTTTGCAGAGAAACCATGATTGTCTTTGTCTATGACACTGAGTGTCTGAAGAATGAAGCCGATGATCCTGTATCAGCTGTTCTATATTTTCATCCCAGCTGGGTTTCGGATACACAAAAAGTGGCATTATGTGGTCAATTGATGGGCACATCATATTTTCTTAAAGATTGCTTCTTTAAGCCACGCATCATAGCGCTACAAAATGGAAAATTCGTTTTAAAAGAATTTGGTCGTTTCACATTGGTTTGTAAATTATTTTCTATTGTAGTATCTTAAATTTATGTAGTTATTTAATTGCTTAGGCTGTCGGTACAGATCGTAATATCTCGGATTATCTTCTACAACAGCGTGCCGATTTGTTGAGTGCCCTCATCAAGTTGTTTCATCGTGATTTGCAAACGATCTATGATCAGTTTGCCCAACAAGCACAGTACAAGAATCTCTCGGAGAAATTATATCATATATTTGAAACATATCTACCGATATTACATCGTAATGGCAACATTTTTCAAAATGTACCCAAGCTACGCATGCCAAAGACCGCTAGCAATATATTTCTTGAAGCCATACAAACGTTACAATGTTGTCAGCAAACAAAAGGAGTCCTCGGTGGCGCAATTCTCTATCATAACAAGTGAGTAGACAATTCCTTTACCAAATTTGCTAAGCATTCTCATCTAATTTCTTATTCTAGAGTCGTTGCTTCCCAACTCAATGATAATGTCACTAAACATCTTGTCATCACTGATCCCTTGCATATACGTACTACAGCAGAGCAACTGAATACCCAAGATTTTCATATACCAAATGGTGTACAAATGCTTGTCATCTATGTGGATGTACAACAGTATCGAAAACTGGCTGCTGATGCGCAACGTGCCCAAAATCTACAGACCACCAATTTGTCGCAGGGTGCTTTACCATTTCAATATGCTAAACGTAAAATGAAACGTGATAAATCACTTATCTTTACCCATATACCGGAGGAGGGTAGTAGTACGTGTGCTAGTACTGGTGAATCATTTACAGATTCAGATAAAATCGAGTCAACGCGTCCTAAATCTCTGCGCCCAACACATTTGCCATTACGTTTGAAGAGCTTAAATAACAAAGAATTGCCAGAATCTGGCATTGCTTCAATAAATTTCGATGAAACCGATTCATATCCAGAATTTATTGGACGCACCAGTATCTGTTCCACCCCTATGACGGAAAACAAACTGCTGCCGGTGGCTAATATCATGTCGATTTGTGCAGATCCAGAGGATGAGAGCAATTTCAATAGTAAAATTACCCATTCGAAACGAAGAAATTCAAATTTGAAAATGGATTTTGAAAAATTCTTTCAAAATTTCATAAGCAATCCAAATAAGGAATTGACGCGTCGCAAATCATTTACCGATTTGCAAGACTCTCTCAAGAAGATCTCAAATAAACTTTCGTACAGCTTTAAGACTGATGTGAATCGCAATAGGGGCAATGGTGATGGTGATGGTAATCCAGTGGAGACACCTGATTTCATTGAGAATGATGATGACAGTTCATCGGATAGCATGTCATTGGCACCCTCGAAAACATCACGTACCATAACCGATCCCACCTATCCGGTGTTCAATGCACAAGGTCAACCCATATCACGGAGTCTATTTCAGGAGTTTCTCGACAAATACAACAAGTTGTGGGGTGACGCTAAAGCACAAGCGGCAGAAGATACTGAGATCGCTGCTTTTGTTGAAGAATTTCGTGAATTTGAAGATGAGCTGAAAAAGTTAGACGAATATATGCGTCAGGAAGGTACTACGAATAATATACAAGCAGATAGTAATCTCAATATAGCAGTAAAGACACCAATGGATAAAAAAGGCATGAGTTTACCCATAAAGCCTCTGGCCTTAGCAACACCCAGTGGTGGTGGTGGTGGTGGTGATATTAGCAATTCTACTTCTGCCTTACGACGTAAACAATCTACTGGTGGAGTACCATTAACACCATTAATGGCTAAACTTTGGTGCTCGCTTTAAATGAAGCAACACCAGGTGGTTCTGGTGCTATTGAGATACAAACACCTTTGAATACCACAAAAGTCTTTCCACGTCGTAGTTCGTTGAAGTGTGATGATGCAGTGGATGCCTTGGCGGCACTTTCAAATATTCCAGCACCAGGCTCATCAACCGATGGCCTTCAACGTGCTGAATTATATATTTGTGGTCAACAAAATATGACTTTGTTATTGTTAATGGAAGAAGGTGCTGCTAAACAGCAACCAATTGTACAGAAGATGGTAAATAATTTTCATTCTTCAAAAGTTTAAAATTTATGATATTTATTTGTTTTTCGTTGCATATGCAGTTCGATATTTGTGTCTCTAAATTTCCACACATGGAATCTCATTTGCATCAAACGCTTAATATCAATGTTGAGGGAGATAAACGCGATAGCAGCTACAGTTTTATGTGCATTGATGCCAAATGGGATGCTTTACAGCGAAATGGTCCATGGAATCCGGTTGACCTAAGTACAGTCGAAAGCATGCATCGTGATTTAGTGAAACGTGGTGGTGAGCTTACAGATTTAATATTACGGTAAGTTTGATGAAATGATTCAAATTAGTACATAATTAGCTGATGAAACAAAGAAATTTGAGAAGCTCGATGTTTCTCACTATAATCAGGGTATGAAAGCTATTGAACATCTCTGTGGATAAGTGAAACAAGCTAAAAGAAGATAAAGAAGTTTATTTCAAATTTGTTGTTTTGTTGTTAAAAATTAATTCTTTAAAATGATAATTGTATGATTTTTGTTTTTTTTGTTTTTAGATCTTTTGATACAGTTTTTTATGGACATAAATCTGGACGTACTGAATTCTTTTATAAGGAGACCACACATCAAATAAATGGCATACCACCTCCCTCCGATCCACTCGGCAATATAGCAATGCGAGCTAAAATGCGTCTGGAACGTGATCATTCCTATATGCTGTTTTAAGAAAAATTTAGTAGCAATCAATGACATAAAAAACAAAACAGGAAAAAAAAAGAAAAGAAAAATACTCGCAAAAATTAGCAAAAAAAAAAAAAAAAACAACAGATAAATGGAATATTAGTAATATGAAACAAGCAAGGAGCAAGAAGCAACAAAAGTAACAAGTTAAGCCATCCATATAAAAACTTACTTTGCCATTTAATTAAGCAGCTTTATACTAGATTTTTTGCGCGAAAATTTAATTTAGCATTTCATAAAGTACAAAAATTTATACATATAATTATTTTCATTTTTAAACAAAACCTAACATAAATTGTTAAAATTAGCTTAATTTTTTTGTTTCGATTGTTATGATTACATTAATTTTAGCGCTTTTATTTGTACCTTTCTATTTATAAGCGAAACAAAGTTAATCAAATGCATTCTTTACGTCCTTAATTAATGAATTTAGTTATTGCTAAAATTGCTTAAGCAAATTACTTATATGGTATATACTTAATAATAACTAAAAAGATATAAAATTACAATATTAATACATATAATTATTATTATTATTATTGTATTATATTCTTAAAAAAAAAATAATGTAAAACATGATTGTGCCAATTAAAACATTCCGTCATTGTATTGTAATATTTGTTTTTTTTTTTTTTTAATTAATAAATAAGATTTTAAAATTAAGTTTATGAAAATCGATTGCCTTTGTCAATCTAAGCGGCATAAAAAAGTGCAATATTTTTATTAATACATATGTTTGTTTTGCTTTATATTTTAGTAATTAAAAATTACGATGTGTATGTAGTTGTTTTTAACAAGAAAAACAAAAAAAAAATTAAAAAAAAAACACTAATATTTATATAGTATACAAATATAAAATAATAAATACACGTTTGATAAGCAAAAAATAACATTAAATATATCTGATATACAATGGAAAGTTTTTGTTGACAGTTGCAGCAGAGAATGGCTATTCATTCTTGTTTGATAAGGTGAATAAATTGCAAAGATAATTAAGATAAATTGATGCTGTCAAGTTTTACACCAACTTACGCAGCAATACGCTACAAACTGGTAAAGAAAATAATCCTTTTATATAGTAGATTTAATATATTAAATGAAAACAAATAACTTTTAGTTGTTCCACGCAAATAAATTGGCATAGAAACTGATAGAGAAGTCTATTGAAAGATATAAACCTAATATATAATAATCTAATAACTTTAAGAAAAAGGTATCATCAAGTTACGAGGACTACTATTTATATTTCTGGCCTTGACGACAGTAGTAATTGTTGCTTTGCAACTGCTGACGTTTCCAAACGTTAATTTCATATATTTAATCATAATTTCTTTAGAACATTTTGCCATTTTAGGGTGATATATGTTGTTTATATCTTGGGGGAAAAAAATGAAATTGATTCGTGAACATTTTCGTGCGATTATTTTTCATAACTTTCGACGTGGATTATCAGGATAAAAGTACTTGATGCATTTAATTCGTTATGCAGCAATAAAGCATCATTCTGCAGCACTGTAAAAAACTGGTATAACGAATTCAATCGTGGTCGATGTTCACTCTAGAAAGAGTTCCGTGAAAAATCGGTTGTTTTGCCAGAAAATATCGATGCTATGAAATACATACATATATGTTCAAGGTTTGGTGCACCTGGTTGTGTATTACAACAAAAAATCAATCGACTGTATGGGGGCCTTCAAAGTCGAGCGAAATCCATGTTGTGGAGTTTCCTCAACCGGAGTGACATGCACTCAAGTAGATTCTATAGAAAACTAAATTTTCATTTCCATTTTGAACAGACTTCACAAATGTGTATACAGTTAATGAAATAATGTCTTGGAGGGAAGAATCTTTGTATATTACATATTCTTAGCGAATCTAGAAGTTCTTCATGTTTAAGCGAAGCTGTCGTCTATTTATATGAAGGTTTATAAATTTTCATTTAAATTTTTTGCCATGTTTAAGTGCGCAACCCACTCAGTTAATGAATGGTCATCTTCATCTGCATAGTTGTTAATGTCACTTCTTCCCAGGCTTTGGATAAATAATTTACTGCATGTATCATATTAATAAAAGTTTTATTTTCAGATTCGACTAGCTCCTTTAATAGTTTCCTTCGGTAAAGAGATTTTTAAATATGCATTGATCCATTGGTTGTGAAACACTAGTCGTGTTTGGTGGTTTTAATAAAATACAACAATAAAAGTGAACAAAAACAGGGAAAAAGTTTTCTCCTTACTTGCAGAAATAAAGCAACAAAACAACTTACACAGATTTTATTAATTTCAACAACTTGGACAGTATTGTCGTCGTTATTTACATTGGGTGTGATGCTACATAGAGTTTACCATTGTATGGATAACAAGATAAACCAACAAAGTCAAGGTATCTTGATGTTTTAGATAGCTTGCTGTTAAATTCATTTATCTACATTCATATTTGATAAAAACTTTATTGATTCCATTAAGAGCTAATAGACTTGGTAGCTAGGTCTCTCAATAGTAAGTTGGTTAAGGATTCCATTGTTTAGACCATTTTTCACTCAAACTGTTAGAAATACAATAGAAGATTATATGTAGGTATTATCACAATTCGGTATCAATACCATTGTTATAATGTTTTATTATATTTTTGGGATATTGTTACATTCAAAGTAATATTCCTCATCCCTTAAGAGCAGTTGTATTAGGAATTTCTACAGTGTGTTTAAAAGTGTGTTAAAGTCATTTGCGAAACTAATGCCATCGGACGTTAAGTATGACAAGTCACTTGAAATCCCGATTAGATCGAACATAAGTTAACTTTAGGTTATTTTCTTATTTGGTAATTGATTTTAATTACTTTTATTGACTATGTAACTTTCTTAACTATCATGGGCTATTTGAAATCTTGACAAAGTCATATGTTGTTTTTTATTTTTAAAGTTCTCAAGTTCCAAATTTTTTCTTTTTTTTTTCTAACATTGCCCCTTCGTATCATTTTTAAGAACCTTGCTTAGGATTATCCCTAGTAAATATTTATCCAATTTGTTATGTATTTTATTTTTAGCGAATTTTTTTTATTATTAATTTCTATTTACAGTTTTAACTTAAGTATTTTTCTTATAGAAATATATTTGTTTCATTGCTTAATACTTCTTTGATCACATTAACAGCCTTTCCACCTATATACTATTGTATATACAATAGATTATATTTAAATACATATGTTCGTGAGTGTGTACTAAAGAAAACTATGGCAATTTCATGACAATCCACGGTACACGTCCATAATACTTGTAATGATAATAATCATATGCCAATTTGCCCAATATGAAAACAATTAAACTGGCCAAAACACCTTTAACCAATCAATCGGATGTATGCGTGGTTCATTGTCACCCACATTGCATAAATCCTGACGTGTAATTGCCAAGATTTTAGTTAGCTTAAGTTTATCACCACTTCCATCTTCTTGATAGCTACAACTAATGTTCCAGGCATCACGTACAATATCATTATATTTGTTAAGCAACTCACGAAAACGCATTGCAAATTTACATGTACAAAACCAAGGATTCATGCTCAATTGCAGAACATTGGCATTTTCATTGTCTTCCAATGCATTGTCCAAAGCATAGACATGCATTTTTCTTAGGCGATTGCCGCGTAAACTTAAGAAACGGAAATTCTCAAGCCAATAAGTGTTCTCCAGTACATCAATATTCTCAATGAGATTATTATCAAGATGAATATCGACAACATGACGATAGTGTTCATTATAACGCAAAGGATTAATGTCACTTATCTAGAAAAGAAATAAATTTATTTTAAAACTTTTTATCCGATTTAGGTATTATTAATATAAGTATGTTACAAACCATATTGTCATTTGCAAATAGCATGGTAGTGTTCTCAGGCAGATAAGATGGCAATCGATAGAAATGCAAACCAGAGCAATTCACGGTATATAGTGGTATATGAGATTTGGGGATTATGTGATGCATTAGGCAAGTGCAATTTTGTAAATCTGAATGCGTTTGGCATTCATTGCGAAGAAGCTAAATATTGTGAGTGAGGTTAGTTTCTTTTTGTAAAATAGATAAATAATAAATATTGTTAATTACTTACAATTTTATAATGCATCACAGTTAACATATGACGTTCCTTGTATTTACGATCTGCACAAATAATATCCTCACGATCAGTGACCAGCAATCCCTTGTCTGATTGTAGCAGCCATTTAAAGTTGCGTGTACAATTCCAGGGATTACCTAACCAAAAGCTGTAAATGTTTACAAACTACTAAAAATTGCCATCGTTCTAAAGTTTCACTTACCGGCCAAATAAAGTTCCTCAAATGAACGTGGCAATATGAGTGGTCCATCGAGTTGCATCAATTGATTCCAACGCAAATCAAGTATTTTCAGTGTGTATATACGTTTAAAGGTTCTTGTATTAATATGCGAGAGATTCGTCCAAGAGATATTAATACTCTACATATAAAGAAATAATAGATCAATTATCAAATAAGATTTGAGATTTATGGATTTATGGATTTACCTGCAAAAAGTACATTTCTGGGAAATCAAAAATAAACTCTGTAAATCCACTATGCTCGATAGTAAGAGTTCTTAATTTGGGAAATTGCTGCAAACCGATTAGTGGATTAAAAACATTATCGGGCCATCCGCATAATATTATTTCCTCTAGTTTACGTAATTTTTGCTCACTAAATTCCATTTTGAACAATAATACAAATTTAAAGATATAATAACTTAATACTTGGACCTTACCTAACATTATCCATGTTCATGCCTCCAAAACATCTGAGTGCCCCGAAACGGCCATAGCGAGTACAGTTGCCTGCCTTAGCTTCTGGGGCTTGTTGCCATTCATTGCACGTGAAATTGTGTTGATGATAATGTGAGATATCTTCTGCATTCGCACTCATTCCCACATGCGTCGTCATCATCACACTGTAAACGGAAAAAAAAAAAATAATAATAATAATATGTTTAACACGAAGTACTATGGACTAAACAACAACAATAACTAATTTCAAAACTTGTGGGCAAATATTTAACTTGTCAGCTTCGGTTCAGTTATTTATTATGCAAATAATTCATAATTAGGAAGTCTGCGTTATAATTTTTGTGATTTATTTTTAGCGTTCTCTTGGTAAATCTAAGCTGAGATAAGAAACCCTAACAAGTCGCATCGCATCTTATTTCTTCTTATATTTTACAACATGTCAAATCAGTTAAGATCTCTCGCATCTGCGATATGATAAGAATAGCTTTTTTCTATGACACTTAATAGGCCCTGAACGACTTAGCCTCGTTTTTAGCATGACGCAAAAAAAATCTATTTTTAGTTTTTACTTTATGGAAATTTTCTTTGTTATGTTAATATTTTGTTCCTTAATTCAGAATCTCCTCTTAGGCGTCGATTTTGACACATCTCCGAATCAACAATCCTAATAATTTGTTATTACAATAGATTTTACGCTTTAGAAGAAATACAAATCTATAATAAATATATCTACCATTTGTTGATCGATCACATGCACTTAGTTAGCACCTTGAAAACTGTATACACGATGAAGATTTGCTTTTTAATTAGGATGGTGCCCTGCTTGTTTATAGTGCAAAGTCTGGGATTACATTTAGTAGACATTGAACTGAAAATATTTAGTGTTAACTGGAAATAACTGGCTAAGTATAAAAATGCATTTATCTTATTCGAAACCCCATTAGAGATTTAGAAATATTATGAATTCGTTTAAACGCAATAATACAAATATAGAATGCTTCTCCCATATAAGTTACATGAACAGTTAAAAGTATCTATACCAAATCTTTTTCTGTTCATTTTGTAAAGATAACAGAGCAATAACTTCTTCTTCTCTTTCAGCTAACATTGTTGTAGCAGATTAACCCTTCAATACCCGTGATCATACGCTTAAAGAATGATTCAATTTATACATTTTCTCTCGCTTTTACAATGAATGTATTTCTTCCAACTCAAATATCGAGTATCCTTACACTGCATAGTGAATTAAAACTACATTAAATGAATGTGTAGGGAACATTTAGTTCAGTCCCAAGATGCCAAAAAATTGATGCCTATTTGCTTGCTTTGGTAATCTCGAAGGGACTTACATTAAGGAATTGGATCAACTATCTAAACACTTAAATTTGTTAATGCTAAACTTTTCCATTGCATTAATTGCTTTCTTTAATTTTTTTTAAAAGAATAATAAATTTATAATTTAAGCCCTCCATGCTTAAATCCCGATTTTACAAAAATAAAAAAAAGGGACTGAGACATTTCAAATTTATTTCATTCTTAAATTAAGTTATTAGTTATAAAACGAGTTCTAGCTTTTGATATTCTTCTGAAGTTCACATGTAAATAATGAACATCAAACAAGAAAAAAAAGGTTAATTTCGTCTATGCCGAAGTTGTTATACTCTTCATACAACCCTAGAAAACAGTAATCCTAGGGTCTTGAGATTTATGTCAGGCTTATACTATTCAAATGCCAGTTCGATAATACAAAAAACAAAAAAGTTTTTCTCATAGGCTGATTCCGACAAACGTAAAGCGTCCTGTGAAAAGAACACTTTGTGCAAAACTTCAGCTCGTTATTTCAAAAACAAAAAAGAATAGTTTCGTATTTTTTTTATAGGGTCTCCGATCTCTCCTACTGCCCATTACAAACTTCATGATAAGCTTATAATACTATTTATTCACTGCGTGAAGAGAATAAACTTCACATTACTTATGTTTCCACTCAAATCAATTCATGTAGAATTTAAATAAGACCCCCCCAGGTCATTTACATCTAATTCTAAATTGAATTGGTAAATCGTATGCAAAGAACAATAACAAAAATTCATTAATAACAATTTGTTATACATATATTTTAATCATTTCTTTATGTGGAAGTGTTAAGATTTATTATATTTATTTGACTTGAGTTGACTTAACACAAAATAAAAATGTGTAAATAAGTAAATTTTGTTTTGTGAATGTTTTTGGAATTAATCAACAAGTTTTTGATGAAATTTATTTATGTGAAAGTACTTTGCTTTATATTTTGTGGTCTCATTAAAAATTTTTTTGGGGTCATTAATTTCTTTAAAATGGTGTTTCGAATTTATTGACTTGATTTCTTATTAAATAAACTTTGAAATTACTATGCAAATGGATGATGAATGGATATTGGCCCTTTAAGAAAAAAACGTTCTGTTGCATATCCTTGGTAGGCATATTTTTATGTAATTAACATATTGGGAAATCGTAAATAAAAATGAATATTGATAAAGCATGACTCAGTTTCTTTTTTACTTTTGATTTGTTTATTTATTTTCTGTTTTTTTTCGACTTGTGAATTTATTCGTTTCGCGCGTGTTAACTTAATTAGCGACCCAAAAGGGGAGGGTGGCAATTAAAATAAATATTATGACATTTATAGAAATTCATAATGGTTTGCACAAATACATAGATAACAAGATAGATGGATAACAAGATTTATGAGAATTAAGCATAAGATTCTGTAATGGAGGAAGAATATCCTCTTATTTTATTTTTCATTTTGATTCACTTTTCCATTTCAAAGCGAAGCAATATTTCCAGATGACAGACATTGAACCTATTGCAACGACAGGATCATTTTTGTATTCAATAGAAGAATCGCAACTCATCGACTACAAATTAGAAGTTCTCATAGGCTTGCGTTCGGACAATTCTCTGACTCTTTGAGAAATATGTTTATCCCTTTATGACTTATGGTTTATGGTTTTCTATGGTCTAAGACTAAGATTATCCTGGTCAACACTACGACGAAGATTTCACGTTCAATATGCGATTCTCTATTTCTTCCCAAAGAAATACATTCTCTTATATCAAATAGCCTGATTTCTCTTCCTTCTTCAGTTTCATCATTAAGACGTGAACATTTTCTATTTGCATAACTGATTTAAAAGAGAAAATTTTTTTGGGATGTATAATGATTTCTTTAAGATTACTATTGCCCGTAAATGATATGTTCAAGAGAAGCTGCTCATCAGCATCAGTTGCACGAACTGCAAATACTTATACAATAAGGATATTGTATAAGTATGTGTTATGTTTTGGAACTCTTCCATTTAAATAAAATTTTTTTGCAAGTGAACAAGTGTTTCCTTTATCTCATGGTAGTTACGTCCAAACGGTTTTCCATTCTCTGACTCTCAATTTGAAATCCTATAACATGTGATTATGATGACGGCCCATATGAATGACAAAACATGTAAAGACTGACTATAGAAAAATTAAATAAGAACAGAGATATTCGTGATGTTGTACTGTGCCCCCTTATACACTGTTTCCCACTTGACCCTATACAAATTCTAATAAAAACTGTTTCAATTGTAAATAAGATTTAAGGAATTTTCATAAAAACAGAACTTGGCTAAAATTTGAAATCTTTTTAACTTTCTGTAACATAAAACTTATAGAATATTTTTATGAAGACAAAACAAAACAAAATCATAAAACTGACATCACCTGTTTCCTATAAAAAAAATAACAAAACATAATAAAAATTATTTAAAAATAATTCTGTTACACACTTTTCTCAACAAAGCAAACAAAAAACAAACAAACAACGATCAAAGAGAAAAAAACTCAGGATAAATTGAAATAAGAAACAGCAGCCATGGCTATTTATTAACTCTGTTAATTTCTAGTTTTAACTTTAGGTTAGCATTATATAAATAAATAAATAAATAAATAAATAATAATAAATAACATTGCACATTCAAAATTAGTCCAAAAAATTAAATCAAATTGCGCTTAAAGTAAATATTTTTTATTGTTTTTTTTTTTTTTAATTTATTTTTACTAACCAAATTAAGAACACAAAAACAATATATCATTTTTTATCATGTGTTATATAAATAAAAAGTTGAAAATAAAAAGAATAGGAAGTTTTGTTTTAAAACAAATCTACTGACACCCAAAGACAATTTCACAGTTTTTTTTTTTATTGCAATTAAGTTGAATTGAAATTCTGTTGAAAATTACAATAAAAAATGGCACAGTCATTTATCACAATTTTATTTTTCTTTCAATTTTTTCTTTGATCAGCTTAAAGTGATAATCTTTCGGTTTTCAATTGATATTAATTATTATCGTTGAGTGTGTTTTGATAGAAAAAAATATTCTACTCAACATATTTATGAAAACATTTCGTGGACATTGATAGATTAGAAGGCATACTATATATTTTTTTTTAATTACTAATCAAGGATGTTGCTTAATCATTTTTATTTTATGAAATTTTGATAAACATAATTTGTACTGTTGTTCATTAAATTTCAAAAAAATCCATTAATTCTGCATTAAATTTTCATGTACAATATATTCTTTTTGCAATAAAATAAAGTATTTTTGTGTACAATTCATCTTATATCAAAACTATTGTGTTATTACATCAAATATATACAAATAAATAAATAATATTAATGCAAACCCACCTCCACATATTCAAGAACGCGACGGCAACACTTAGAGTTAAACCCTTTGAGTAAATATTATAACAATATTTAATTGTATTTTCATAGTTCAATTTTAAAAGAAACATTGTTTAATGAATAAAATCACTCCAAAAAAAAAAAGAAACAAGTATTTAATTTAGTATTGTACAATATGCAAACTATCTGCAATTTTTATGTTCTCATTTACATTAACTTCATCAGGTGGCGTATACTTAATTTTGTTGATAATACGCACAGTTTCAGTTAAATTATTATTGTATTTTTAAAAAATACAAACAAAATTTCCTAAAATCACATTAACAACATTTTTTGTTTTAATATTTTTTGATGGTTTTTATAGCGATCTTACCGCCTTGCTTCAGCTTTTGTAACTAAATGATTACTTGATGCTTGGTTGATTTAGCAAGTTTCTGAGTGAGCTACCGGTAAATTGTTCCAAACACTTAAAGATAGCCGAATGTGAGAAGGAACAATAAAAAATTGAGAGCATCTCAATCACAACAGCAACACAGCAGCATCAGTATCATCTTCTACAATATATGTAGGTATGTTATGGTACAGTGTATGTACTCTCATGATTAGCAATAGATGGAGATTGTTTATTTAGCAAACAGTTGCTTATTGCTTGGCTTTTTAAGAGTGTTCATACTAAATTTTAAAGATGGAAAATAATTTTGTTTTTTTCATTTGAAAATAATTCATTATAAATTTGATTTGCTTAAATTTTTTTTTTTTTGTGTTAAAATGCACTTAATAATAATAAATTTACTAAGTCAGTTGCGCCTGGTTGACAATGTAAATCGAAATTCGGAAAAGGGCGACGCACGATATCACGAAATTAATATTTATTATACATATGTGTTTATTAATATTATAAATTTTGTTTTAATAAAACAATGCAATACATTCTTTTGTTTTCAACACAATTTGATTGTTTTTTTTTTTTTTACCAATTAAACTTATACTTATTAGCATTAAAATTAAACAAAATTTTATGAAACAAAGTATAGTTGTAAGTACAATAGTTGACAGCTTGCCCGAAAAGTCTTAAAAAACTTGAAAAGGCTTGTAAGCCTAAAACATCAGGCTCATTTGCCATTTTGTAATACCCATATTAAGTTTGAAGGCCTATAACTCGGGAAATTCTAAATCGATTTGAATGATTCATTTACTAATGAAAATTCCATGATTTTAGCTAAAATATTGCATTTTTAATTTATGAGAATTTATTTAGGTTTATTTAAACAAATGCAAATGATGTTAGTTTGAACTGATCTTTAAACCAATTTAAAGAAATTATAAACTTTTCCAATAAAGAAAATTCTACATTTTCTTATGGTAACTTTCATGAAAATTGTACATAGTATTATTGAATTTTGTTTTTATGTATAATGAACTGTAACAGTTTAATTATCTCAAGCGCTTTTCGTGCGTTTTTTCAGTAGTCAAGCGGTTTTCATACGACTTTCAAGGGTCATAACTGATGACGAAACATGGGTACATATGGTTATGACGTCGGAAAAAAAATTTAATACAAATTCTTTAATCCATTTTTTTTTGGAGTAGGAAAAAATCGTTGACGAGCCAAAACATGTGTAAGCAAAACAGCTGTCAAAAATATAATAAACATTCAAAATGGCAGACCTTGAGGGACATGAGTACCAACATAACGCCAAAAAAACAATAATCGAATACACATACCTTGCGTAAACTCAAAATTCGCGATATGATTTGAACAGACCTCTTATAGTGGACTGTGCAAGTTCAGTTATTTCAAGCTTTTTTCGTGCGGTTTTTTAATAGTCAAGCGTTTTTCATGCGATTTTTGAAATAATGCGACTTTGATGCAATTTTTTCTTATCAACAAAATAATAAAACATTATAATGCCAATTTGTCTATGGCATAATTGATTAATAAATTAATTTTTACAGAATAAACGGTATAGATATTGTAGATAGTTCAATACACCATACATGATTGTACAATATATAAAATATTTCCAGTTCTTGTGAATTCTTAAAAATAATAATAAGTTTGAGTAAATATTGTAGTATGGTTCAACAGAATTGATAGTCGACAATCTGTTAGGCATTATGACCCTTTCGGAGGATCTCTTCTCCCTGATGGCAAATGCTGGGACAAAACTGGGGGTTCCTTTGTGTTGAATTTAATATCCCAAATGGAGTTTTGCAACGGCAACAATAGATGGTAATCGCATGGACTATTGCCAGTAATAGTACTGGGCGAGTATATTATAACATTCCAAACAATGTTCCCATAGTTTTGTTTTGTAGCTAATGTTATCAACAGTCAAAAGACATTAAGATTTGCCAAATGCGGCAATTCATTACTAAACAGCCTTGATCAACTCTATACTAAGCTTTCACATTTCATGTCGCAAGTCAATTTCCCGAAGATCGAAACTCTTGCGTTTAAAAAAATCCGCTTAAAGTTGATCATTTTCATATTGTTCTCTCTTTCTGTGAATTGTATTTTAAGATGTCCTGAACAACTTCATTTAAATTATAAAAAACTCATTTGTTGTTTATAATGCAACATTGTTTTAATATATTTTTTTTCTTTAAGATAGTTTTTGTTTAAACTATTGTACATACAGAGAAACATACATATAATAAAATGCTATAATTTAATAGTTAACACAAACCATTTAGTGTTATAATTTGCATTATAGGAGTTTCAATAATAAATATATAATTTTTAAATTCGCCTCACAAAGATACGTGATATGGAGGGCATCACTAGATTTGGTAGATGTTCTGAGCGCTTTGGTCCAACAACATCAATTTGTTTTATTATTTTCTATTTGTTCTTATAAAGTTCGAGGGTGTTCTATGTGTTTGTGTATGTATGCATGAATATTTTTGGTATACAATTTTTGTGTTGTAAACTTCCTGAGAGTGCAAGTGACACATAAATATTGTAATTTTTTTTTAATGTTAAATGACTCAAAAACTATGTAAACTTACTAAATCTAAAGACTAAAATAGTTAACTACAACAGTTTCTTTGTTTTGTTTTACTAGCAACATTATGGGCATGGCATATTTACGTCTGTCATCCATCCAATCTTAAGTAGCTTTTATTTCTTCTCCTAATTCCGTCTGCTCTGTCTCAGGTCTGTTCAAACTGCTTGCACCAGCATTGTCAGTTTCGTTGACTTTATTTTGTACTTTATCATTGGTCTCCGCTTGTTTTAGTTTCTCATAATCCCGAACATCCTCCAGTGTCATGCCATGCCATTCATCAATCCAAGCGAATGCCTGACGATGACCGAGTAGCAAAATGTCACGTATACCACGGTGAATGAACTCTTCGACTTTTGTTTGTAGACCCCAAACTTCAAATGAGGCCTGTACAAGTTTGTAAGAACACATGATCGGTTTATCTAACTCACGCCAGCCTTCAATAAGTGGACCACGATCTGTGTGCAAGAAGAATAAGAGACATAAATAATAAATTAAATAAAACAGAAATTAAATAATTTTTAAAGAATAGGAAACCACACTGCAATTTAAATTGTTTGAATAGAACCAATGTTATTATATAGAATTTTCAGCGGGTTTCCTTAATAAAAACAAACCTCAAATTAATTCTGCTTAAACAAGTGAACAAATTCTCATTTCATTTTTATTCTAGTATGTTATTTAACCATTATACTTCTCATCTGGCAATTTATACAAATGGAATATGAGTGTTTGTTGTTAGTATAGATACAAGATTTAGTTTACTTATGAACCTTAGAAGACATTTTGTATTTGTAAACAGAAAATTTCTAATTTAACTGTTCAGTTGCCATGGGGACTACATGAATCGATGGATTCATTTATTACATTCTTAAGTTTTACATATAATCTACTAGTTTCGATCATAAGAAATTAAAACATTCAGTTTTCTAATAAACAAAATTTGAAAAAGAAAAATAATCGGAAGAAAATTCTGTTATCTCTCAATACACTGAGGGTGGTAAATAAATGAAAAAAGAAATTAGAAATAGTCATATTTGTTTTGACCGATTTGATAATTTAAGGATCAATTTCTGTAATCAGCGAAATTCCATTGAGCCAAATATAAACAGAAATCTCTATTTTCTATGAAGGTGGTTAAAAATGAAATAAATTAGAAATATTCATACTTGTCTTAATCGATTTGAAAAACTTAGGATCCTCTTCCTTTTTATAATGTTTAGCACTTGAAAGGACATCAAATGCAATATCCACATGATCAACTGTACGTGATAATTGATCATCGGCCAGTTTATGACACTAAATATAAAAGTATTTCTATTACAAAATTTCATTAAGTAATGTTTTAAATAAATTCATATTTACATTCTCGGTACAACCATTGTTATCCTCATATTTTGTCTTGATCAATACATGTAATTTTGGTATGAACGAGCACTAAAATAGAACAAAGAATTGATTTATTTAGTCAATTAATATTAATTGAAGGATTATATTTACCGTGTACTCTGGTATGGCGTCAATCACAAACACAAAATGGAAATGAAAGAAAACAAAAACAAGTTAAAAATAGATTTTATTATTAATTTGTATTATTAGCAAAAGTTTTTCATTTAAAAATAGGTAAAGTACAATTACTTTATACTTCTTATTGTAGTTTATTCTTAAGGCTCAATTGAAGCAAAGCCAGAGCAATTTACCCAAAGTCTATGAATAACAAATCATGCTTCGCTTTATCAAATATTCATTCCATTTAAGTAGACAAGCCTTTCCACCCACACTCAGATTACACACAGATTGTGTATATTGTCACGATACTTTATACAATTACACTACACTATATATAACAAACAATAAAAGCCCAACATTTGTGCCCATTAGAGGCGTGCGAAACCAAACACTTGACGTCAAGTATTATTTTTCCAATGTAGATTATGATGATTTGTAGATGGGAGGAGAAGGCATCATGAAAGTAGAAACATAAAATGGTGTTTTATCTTTTCCTATTTATGTTATAACTACGATAAGCAGTTTAATATCACAAAGTATGAATACATTAGGCTAAAATTGATTTGGAATCAATCATTATTATACAATCAATAGATTTGTTTGTATCTGAATACAGAACAAATTAAATGCGTTCAATGGTGCTAATGTATGATTATAAATTAAATCAACAGCACTTGAATATCTCAAAAAAAGTGGGGCAAGTGCGAGTCAGACTCGTCCACGGAGGGTTCCGTACCAGATTGAGGTTTGTATAGTTTTAGTATTAGTTGCTGATGCCCGGATGTAACTACACATTCTGTGAAAATTTCAACTCTCTGGCTATTACGGTTCATGAGATATTAATCGAGGAAAGACGGACGGACGGACAACGAAGTCTCTGCAATAGGGTTCACTTTGGTATCCTTTGGGTCCGGAACCCTAAAAATAGGATAAGCTTCATTAAATGAAACTTGTCTGACGACAACAAGAAAGCAATCAACAATCAACCTTTATATTTAATACATCAGAGTAGTTTGTCAAGTAATCATCAAGAACAGGACACAGCAGGAATAAAAGAGAAAACAAAACACACAATCGTCTCCTAATGAGCTATGTACGTATATATGGTTTTAGTTTAAGCTCCGCACACTGTTCATTCAATTTAAATTAAAAATAGCTGACCTCCTCCTCTTTCCAGCACTTATATAAGTGTCAACTTACAAACTGTCATGACCTTATCCATAAGAATTCTTGGCTTGTGTTTGTTTGTTTGTGTGAGTGTGTATGGTTTGTGGGTGTTATAAAAAAAAAAATGATATATGTCATTGTATATAAAGCAACGAACGCACCTGTTAGCGTATAAGGATAATAGTTCCATGATTTCTCAGTGACGTAAAAAACGCGTGGGCAAATTGCTTGTATCCAATATGGCAGGCGACTGTTTTGCATACGTAAGAATAGAAGAATTATAATTTATTTATAAACATCTTTTGTTAGATTTTACTATTTGCTATATTAACCTGGATAAATGTATGCGCTTCTCTGTATATTGTCCCTTGCCGTACACTTCATCCTCACACGGTGAGTTCTCCATAACTTCAACGCCTTCGCCTTCTTCTGATTGTTCCAAGCTGTGACGAGCTATCATATAGAGTTGTCCGATTTGATACTTTTATTGTAATTAAGGATATACAAAGAAAAGAAAAAAACAATCAAGTAATATATTAACATATTCTACAAATGTATGTCAAGGTAGAAATGTTATTTTATTTACCTCCTCCACAGTTAATGGCATGCAAATGCGATATTCTTTGGTTAACATTGTAAACTATATAATTTTGACTTTGGTTACGCAAAGAGCGACGACAGGCCGCGAGTTTCTGTTTTTGTGGAAAATCCACTTGTTGCCCAAGTTTTGTAGAAATTTCTTTCCTGTGTTTAAACGGAATGGGCCTCGATTTCACATGTAAATACCGCGTATAATCTTTAATATTAATGTTACTTCATTTATCAATATTTGCGTTTATCTCCACACACTGACAGCGATTAGCAAGCAATATTGGTTGCAAACAAACCAATTACTTATGTATAGTATTTATTGATTGATGTTGATAGCTTGAGACCATCTGATCTATAAATGTCCCTTTTCTACCGATTGATCTTAAGCAACGTGAATATCATTAATTTCGTTTTTAGCGACTGCGAAATACAATTGCGCGTTAATACACACTTTCCTCGAAAGTCGAATGTCGACTTAAACGTAACGAGTGGAAAAGTAGCGAGTGAAATGAAAATTGCATGCTTTTCATTTTTGTTACACTGCTTAAACAGCTGAGCTTAGTCTATTTCATTCGCACATGATTATTTCTAATATTACCAAATATTCCAATTTCAAACGAGCTGGCATCATTTGCAGCTGGCTGAAGGTGTGCAAGCGAAATAACTATTGTGAGAAAAGTGATGCCAAACACTTGTAGTGAAAAAGAAAAACTACAGTGAACACGAAAAAACAGCAAAGTGCAAGAAAAAAATATTTTTTCTCTTCAAACTGATGAAAATTGTGCAAGTGGCAAGTGGCTAAAGCTAGCGAAACACTTTAGGATTAATGCAACACAAACACTGATATAAATTATCTATTTTTAAAGCAAAAAAACTTCTTATTATTTTGTTGAAAAGCAAGAAGAAGTAGTTTTTCTAATCGCTCGGGAGAAGTTTGTTAGCTTTTTTTGTGTGTGCCGTGTGCGTGTGTGTACTCGTAGTGAGTTGGAGAAGTGTTTTTACGCATTTTAATAATCTCTATTGTCGCTGGTGCTACTATTTAATTATTGTCGGCTGACTTGCTACTACTGACCTATCTCGCGTTTTGTGTGTCGGCGGCGGCTTGCACGACAAGTGGCAATGTTCAGGATTCGTGTCAAAATGGGACCGCAACGCAATAATAACAATGCCAACAACAACAATTCCAATGGCAGCACAACTTATGTCCATAAGGAATGGCTTTGCTGTCTTGGCGTTCATGTGCATACAGCAACTATAATAATTGGCCTATGGCATTTGGTGAGTACATAAAAATTAATTCATCTTTACGTATTTGATTGAGTGAATATTAAGGTAAATTGCTACTTTGGAAAAAAATTGATTTCCCTTTTAATTTTGTTGGTTAGTTGGTTGTCATCATTTTGATTGATTTTATCGAAGCAGCTGCGACGCAATACAATACAATATAGAGAGATACACAAACAACAAACCCTTATACATACATAAAAACACCTACGCATATATAGATACATACATACTTGGATACAAAATGAAACCTTATTGTATGTGTGTTTGTTTGATGCAATGCCGCCCACTTCCTGGGCAGCTGACTGTATCATGATTCGCTTCAATGGACACACACGCATGCACACATCCATCCATCCATAAAGTACATGTATCTGTGTGTATTTGTATGGGTGACCCTGTTCATTGTCAAGGAACGAAAAATCAATTGTCCTTCCTAGGATTATGTATTTGAATCTACCGCCCATATTGGCTTATTACACTCACACATACATACATATATACAGCAAGGATAAAATGCATTTGTGTGTTCTTTGGCATTGTTTTTGTTTTTTTTTTTTCTTTTTGAAGGTTAGGATTTCTTATTATTGTTTAACGGAGAAATAAACTACATTAAAAATTCTTTCCTTTTGTTATTGTGAGTTGTAAGTGAGGAAGGAGTCGTTTAATGATGATGTTGAGGAAGGAAGGGAAGAGTTCAAATTGACATTTGAAAAACTAAATAAAGTCATAATAATTATAATGATGATCATGAACAATAAATACATATTTTCTAATCTTTATTAGGGGTTTCTTTTTGTAAATTTTTTCAGACCTGGAAACAATTTATTTTTTTGTATAAATTTATCTAATTTACTAATTTATTGCAAAGTTTTTCCTTTTTTTTTTTTTTAATAAATTTTTAGACAAATTTCGAAAAATTATTTTGTATTTAATTTCAAATACAATAATTTGGTATAAATTGATTTCTTAAAGATTTAAGTAATTTTTCAATTAGCACAATTTAATATATTTAAAAATTTGAAAGTATTTAATTTAACATTGTTAATATTTTTGTTGCTGTTATTGATTTGTTTTGTGAAATACAAAATTAAAAGTTTTAATAGTGGAAAATTATAGATATTTTTTTGAACTAAACTGTAGAAAGTTTGTTATAATTATTATTAACCAATCCATTTGTTCAAAGTATCTACAAGTTTATTTCGTAATTAACAATTTTGTAAAAATTTTCTTATATCATAAGCATATTTCATATGATAATCTTGAATTGCATTGAGGATGAGTTGATGATTTTTTAATTCACAATAATAAAAAAATATTCTAAAAGCATGGAAAAACATGTTTATTTATTTATGAGTTAAGTCTTCTCAAATGAAACTTATCCACTTTATTATCTAAGACAAGTTAAATTTACTTGTATTTCATCAACGGTTTCTTTCAATGCCAAAAACCCTAATCTACACTGGTTGGCATAAGTATTTTGACGAAATAAAAATCATGCATTTTTGAGTTTAACTTTTAAGTGGCGTCTTGTTAATGAATCTACTAAATTTTGAAGAATCTCTGGAGATATCTCTTTCCAAAGGAAAGTGACCTCAGAAATTGTCTCCTCTTTGGTTTTATTTAACAAACGATGTTCTTTTGTGTTTCAAAAAAAACCAGACGTTTTCTGGCCAGTCCAAAATGGTAACACCAACATCCTTCAAAAAGTTTGTTATCATCCGGGCTTTGTGGCATGAGATATTATCCTGTTGCAAGATAAATGATTTCCCAATAAGCCTAACTCCGGAAAGAAAGGCATTTTCATTTATGGTACTCAAATATTGACCTTGGTCCATCGAGCCTGTGATAGGAACCAAGTCACCCAGTCCATTGAACGTTTCTCCAGAACTCCTTTGGCTTGTGCAGATGTTCTTTTAAGCATGTTTGTCTTTGATAAATACGGCATGTCCGTAGCTTTAATTGCCGTAAAAATCCCCTTCCTTTAAACGTCGTCGGACAGTACGCTCACTGATTGGATTCTTGGCTGTCATATTCCATTGATCAGCAAGAGATTGAGGCTTCAAAAAAATATATTTATAAATTCCTGTAGAAGGATTCGGTCTTCAGTGGGCATTGTTTTGCGCTTAGCACCTGATCTCGTTAAGTTTCTTGAATCATTATGCTTTTTAAACTTATTAATTTGATAGTGCACAGTTTGACGCGACACGTTAAACTCATTTGCTATGTCTTTTAAAAACTAACAATCAGAAAGATATATGTATTTGAAACGGGCTTAATTGATTTTAAAATATATATCTAAGTTTTGTATGCAGAAATTTGCAGCATCAATTACTTTTGCGATGGTCCGATCCACAGAAACATTCTCCGGACTATGCTAGAGTTTTCTTGAAAAATTCATCAAAATCGGTACAGCGGTTTTGGAATCCTTAGGCGGCATATAAACATATAAACTTACATTCAATTCTATATGCAAACACATATAGATTATATAAACCAGAACTCGATTATCACAAAACGAACAATCCAACAATTTTCTGTTCTAGATTTGACCATCAACCGTCTTTCATACAAAAAACGGAAGAACTCTTTCTCCTTGGCTACAGTAGGTGTCCATTTTTCATTGAGGTCTTTAAAATAATTGATATGTTGCTCTGAAAATGAATGAACTATCATCTGAAACAAATGATGCAAATCGATAGGTATTTCAGTTATTTTTTCGCGCTCTGTTCGGATTGCACGAATTCTTTGCTCTCCTCAATGAAGGTGCCCTGCTAGTAGACTGTCTTCGTTGAATACCACCATGCTTTGGTGTGGGTTACAAATTATTTCAGGGTCAGATAAATTATTTGCCAATGTCATGTCATACTTAAATGTGATCCGAATTCGAAGGTGGTTTCCTATTAATAAAACCTATAAATCCTTTTCTGTATCGACTTTTTTTTTTTTTTGTAATTTCTTGATGCATGCAGTTATAATGTAACTTTCGGAACTACCCGTCATCCTCTTGCATTTGAATCAGTTTGTTTATAATGCAATGCATGCATATTGTTGCACTTCTGCTTATGTTTCATTATTCCATTTTGATAGTTTCTTTCTTGCTGTCTATCTTCCTCGGTATCTACTTATATTTCCTTCTTTCTCATATTTCATTGACTATATTTGTGACGTCAATGACTTGCTAATATTGGATGTGTGTGCACCTGTTCAGAGCAACTGGTACCAACCAATGTTACTGAAACAATATTTATTTATTTCTGATGAATTCAACGACTTCACCAATGGCAGCAACAAAACATGATCATCATCTCTTCAGTACTCACTGGTATTATGTTAAACATACTCGTGCATACTCGTATATGAATCATCAGTATCACTATCTTTTGTAATCATTAGATTTGCAAATATTGAACTAGTTAAACTTACTTAGCTTTCATTCTTTTTTTTCAGTTGATTTTTCGCTGGGATTCATTTTGTGGGTGGTGGTGATGGGAATGTGATTAATGCAAATTTTATGCAATTTTAAATTATTTTTTATCATGTGCTGATGCTGTCTGTTCGGTTGTGTATGGAATAATTTCGGCATTATGATTTTTGTTGTGTTTTGTTATTACTACTGTGGTTCCAGATAACGAACCGTTGCTTTTGTAAACAGTTACTTATTCATACACAGACAGACAGACAGACAGACAGACAGACACACATTGATACATTTTTATATTTACTTTACTGTGTTGATGTTTCTTTATGATGGAAATTTGTGTTTGTGCTTTTTGTTTTCTGTGTGTTTGTCTCAGAATGAGGCTGACGACTGTCATGTTTGTTTTCTTTCAACTGAATTGCTAAGTGGAGCGTTTTACTACTGACTAAATGTATGACTGAATAAATTGAATGAGTGAAGTATAAAATAAAGTGACGTTGAAGACAGAAAGACTGTAAAGATCTGAAATGATGGTTGCAAATTTTTGGAAAGACTTTAGCTAAATGAGGTTTCTTCTATTTTAGCTGTTGCAATGTAGTGAGTGTGGAGAAGAAAATTATTGTACCATTTGATGTAATGTGTAATTCCTTTGTTTGTTGGCCCATAAATGTCTCATAATTAACATATAGAAAGTAATTTCCTTTACATCTTATCTATCACACAATTCATATCTTTCAGCATTTCTTTGTAGAGATCTAACAAAACAAAAAAAAAAAACAAAACATACATTTCAGTTTATTAGTTTCCAGTAAAAAAACAGATTTTCCCTTTTTTTTTTTTTTTTTTTTTTTTAAATAACAAATAAATAAAAACACATTTGTATGTTATTTAATCCAAAGTTGAACATGTCAATGCATTAAACAGTAGTACGAATCTCACCATCACATTGTTGGTCACATTGTTGACAATCGTCTACTTTTGATAGAAATCACGCGCCTTCAATGCATTGAGGCACACGACTTAAATTTCATTAAAATTCTTTTTATTGTTGTCACACAAAATAAAGTTGAAAAAATAAAATCACAAAAAATTATTATTGTATGATGACAAGCATAAGGTCTTTTGTTTGAGTTAACTAATCATTTTTCCTCTCATCTGCTGCTGCTGCTGCAACTTTAAATTGGCTGTACGTTAGAATCATGGGATATTCCATTCACTTTCATATTTACCACATGAGTTATCCTCTAATATGATGAATTCTTTTCATTTTATGAAATAGTAATGATAGAAATCAGAATTTTATAGGCAGAGCAATGTAGTAGTTAGCCATGTTAGCCAGTACTAAGACCAAATCTCTCAGTCAATTAAAGGCCCGTTGTAATGCCAGAAACACAGAGTATGTATAGGTATTAATTTATAAATGACACCTAGAGTTTATGCCTTTGAGAGTATCAAGTTTTTTGAAGAAATATGAATTAATTGTTCTAAAACTTGACTGATTGTCTCCTCCACTTCTTCAATCTCACAGCTTTTCTGCACAAGTAATTTCCGGAAACCCCTTAATCTATTGACAAGTCTGTCGTTTAGGCAATTCCACGTTACAAGCTCCACCAATAAGGAAACAATTCTTTATTTCAATTCAAGCAAAATATGGATGGATGCTTAGGGTTTTAAACTGGCCATAAACGCTTGGGTATTTTGCATGGGGTCAGGCCCAGCGTAAGCGTAATTCTACACTGCCCTAATCTGAGATGCTTTAATCGTATGTCTTAATTTTCCATCACTATATTTTCATAATTTTTCCAGTATGTGTTATATAGAAAAAAACTAGACAAAGAATTTGAAAAGGCAAAGTTATATTTTACTGCCGATTTAAGACGATTCACAACGCCAGTTTGTATTTTATTTAAAAATATTTATTATTCTAATAAAATTTCGCCTCAATAAACATTTTGGTTGAAAATTCATTGATTAATATGAGATTGTGTGCACCATCCCAGAAATTAAGTATTAAGAAGGCCGGTTAATGCCTATAGTTTGAATGGGGTCCACTTGAATAAAGTACACTAGAGGTCGGCAAACAACATATGTAAGTTTAAGATTAGCAATCTGATTAACAATTTTCCATTCAGTTCTAATTAAACTATTTGGTTTATTTTATCAGATTTAGGGTCAATGTCATTCAAATCTCTCCTCCTTGATTGAGTCTTTGTTCATATAAATAGTATAAAATATTATTTATTATTTTGAATATTTATTATTATTATTTGGTATTTGTTTAAAGAAGTAGGGTAACAATAAAATTAACTTAACTTGCTTTTAGGTCCATTATTATTTTATTTGAATATGAATTCTGTAAATATTTGTTTTACAAATTTTAGTTAATTACATTTCGTTTAAAACATTTTTTTTTTTTAAAATTGATAAAAATATACAAAATTATTATCACCTTATAAATATAATATTTAATTGTTAATATGAGCATATGTGGTTTTCTTTGCTATTTTTATTGTTGTAAGTAGTTGTTTGTTATCAACTTTTTATTTGTCAGTTGTTTCTTGTTTGCATGTATTTTCATTGTTTGTAAGTGTGCCTGATAAGCAACAACTAAATATGAAACTTCTTGTCAGTTTGTGGATTCTGTACCCTAATGTGTATGAGTAGGAGATTATGATACATGTCATGTCATGTTTTGTTTTGCGGTCATCATTCTTTTATAGAATTTATTTTGTGTATTTCATTTTAATTTTGTAATCTTCTGGCGTCTGACATGCGTACTATTGTCTAAGGAACAGCAATGTGTTCAATGTCAATGTGACATTTCTCTTATTATATTTATTTATGGATTTCAAAATTATTCACTTACCAAGAAACAGTTGCTATACAGACTGTGGTATCTTTGCATTATCTAATTATTGGAGTTACTTGTCGTATCAGATGTAGAACTTTTTTCTCTATGCCTTGGTCCAAAGAGCTAGTACAACTTTGTAGTTTTTATTTTGAGTTCCATCTTTTTCACCTCAATATGGGTCTTGTAAAAAAGGCTTCGAACCAGATGCCACCCAAGTTATTTAATTGTATTTCTCTGCGGGATAGTGGGGCATCACATTACCCAATAATGATAATGATAATATGTCATGCGGTTTAAATGCCCCGTAGAAACATACATACATAAGTACATATAATATGTAGTATTTATTTTTATAAATTTTTAAAAGAAACATAGCAAGGAAGATTTATAATCTTGTTTATAATTCCTTTCATTTATAGTTCCTGAATATATTGGCTCTTAGTCTACTTGCTGTTATATGGCGTAATCCTCACATGATGGCGGAACTTGAGACCGGAACCTATGATTATTCTGTTGATTTGTCGGCACCAGCATTGCCAACACCATTGAGTAAAGTTGAGCCGCCATATCCTTATCGTGATCATTCCATTAATTACCGTAAGAGCTACCGTAAGCAAATCTGTGAATAATTTAATTTAACTAAATAAATGTGTATTCTCTTTTTCTATCCCTTCGAATTCATTTCGAACAGAGAACTTTGACATGGGTGGATTGGTATGCACTTGCATGATAGCAATTACACTAATGATGATCTATGGAACAATCAAAGGAAAACCATCACATTTGTTGCCATTCTTCTGCTTGCAATTGTTTGACTTTGCTATAACAACGTAAGTACTTAGTAACTGGAGATTTAATTTATGTGGAATATTTTCTATTTGTTTTTGTTGTAGTCTTACTGCTGCTGGTTATTTGTGCTATCTTCAAGCCATACATCGTATCATTGCTGATTCCAGACGCTTGCCATGGCGTGAAGAATTACTTGAACTTTCACCAGAGGAACTTGTTGTTGTTGTTTTGATTGTCTTCGTTTGTATTGTTTTGTTGAAGGCCTATTCAATTAGCATTGTCTGGCGTTGCTATAAATATTTGACCATACGCCAACAACACATGCGAGCTTTGTTGCCCTGTATGTTGCCAAATATTGATGGTGGCACCACCACCTTCCCTGGAGACGAACGCGCATACTCAACACTCTTGCCCAACTATGATGAAGCTGTTGCTCAATATATGAAACAAGCGCCACCACCATCTTATCAGGTTGCTATGTCTAATTATCGCTCAGATGAAAATGATGCTGAAGCTGGTTTAGCTACTACTCGTCATTCTGCTAACACCACCACTACAGCTTCTTCGGCTGCTGCTGCTACTGCTGCTGAGGCTGTGGACAACAATAATGATACACCAAACAATAATAACACGGTACATGTCAATGCTAACACTCCACCAATGCGTCGTAATGAACAAATCGGTGCTGGTGCTGCTACAGCTGGTCTGGATACTGATATTGAAGTGATTGATGCCGGAAATGATGTCATTATTACCCCAAACGATGATGATGATGATGTACGTGCTCCATCTGCTATTAATCCAAGAGCAGAACAACAATCTCCATCAGCAGCACAAATTAGTAACATTCCTGGACAAGTTGCTCACCCGAATAATGAGAGTTTGGCCTAAATGTTCCCAAAACCAAAAAGATGACAACTGCACGACAAAAGATAAATGAAGACATAGATCCGGGCAATAATTTAAAGAAATTTTATATCTATAAGTTAATACAAATATTGTATGTTGACATTGATGACATGATGATGATGATGATGAGTGGCGCTCGTCCTATAGGGCGGGTGGTCAATAGATGCAACGACTTGTGGTTTTCGATCACTATTTTCTATACATACAAACACATATATATATGGTTATAAACATATATCATACATACATTCATATATAGACTGTGTACTAGTTACCTGATTTCACAGAGCAAATTGGCAAATTTAGTTTGTCGTCTTTATACATATGTATGTATGTATAAACGCACAAAGATGTTGTTGGACCCCTTGATAGGTTGGTCTTCGTTGCGTTGAGCGCAAAATTTATATACATAGTTTTCTTATAATTTCATTTTATAATACAAGAACCGTCCTTAATTTGTTCCAATCTCTGCTATTGCTAATCTATCACAAACTATATGCTTATCTTTTTTCTAAACTTTCTTTCCTTTTTTTCTTACACTCTTGACTACTAAATCCATAAATTGATATCACCACAAGATCGTTTGCAGGTATTTATATTTACGTTTCAATGACAGAGTTTTCTCAAGAAGGCAGTAGACAGTAGTAGAACCATTAAAAGAAGAGAAGCAACCTAAAATTCAAAATTCAAATTGATCGAAAAATTATATATCTCTATACATATTCTATATAAAATATATAAACATTTAAATATGAAAAATTATTTCTTAACCTGAAAAAAAAAAGAAAATAAAAAAAAATATATATATATCATTATGTGGCGCATAAATATTTAATAATATTAAAATGCACTTGTTTTTTGCTCTTAAATCTAAATGTATGTTTCAAACAAAAAAATAAGAATGACACAATTATTGTAGCCAAAAAACAGAAAAAAAAAAAAAATTTGAAATTAGTTCAAACAACTCATTATTTTTTGTGAATCTAAAGAAATTGGAAGAAAATTTATAGAAAATTTATGAAGAAATCTATCATTCTTTAATGATTTTAAAAAATGTAAACAACTTATTTTTTGATTAGTTCTACAACAAAAATGAAACAAACAAACTATTGATTCAATTCAATTTTTAAATGTAAAATATCAACAAAAATTAAAAAATATTCATCATATTAAAATATTACAATATATAACCAACCTAAAAATATATAAATGTCTACAAACAAAACCAAAAATTGGAGAACTAGAAGATAATAAGAAGATATATTAAAAGAAAATCCATAAATTTACAATAGAGTTTGATTATATCTATATGAATAATAATGATCTGGATTATGATGATAATATGAATGATGAATGATGAATGATATATTTATGTACAAGAGATACTAAAAACAAACAATTTAGTTGTGTTATAAGTAAACCGATTTTATCGATTAACACTTTCTTTTTCCTTTTTAACTTATAAGACTTTTTATGCGTATAAAATTTTAATTGTATATCAATCAATTCATATTATTAATATTATTTTATTAATTAATTATACAAATGTAAAAGTTTTATGTATTTAATATTATACCATACACATACGTATGTATGCAAAAATATTCGAATAAATGACGAAGCAAATAACGTAATATTTTTAGTATATTTAAACGACATCTCCGTCAATTGTGGACCGGTTTTGAAAAATCTTTTTGCATACTCTACTCAATGCCACTTTCTCAGAGAGGTTCGTATAGCTCCCAGACAAACCACGATTCAATATTCACAAACTTTGTAAATTTCAAGACTCTAGGATTACTGGATCGTATAGCTTCCAGACAAACCCCGATTCAAATTCATGTTTTATTAGAAAAACTTATTTGTTTTTTTTATTATCGAACTGAAATTTGGATACAATAAGTGTCTGTAAATTACAAGATCATAGGGATTACTGGGTCGTGTAGCTCCCATGCAATATTTCGATCTCAATATAGAAAGAATGCAGTATGAATACTGGTTCAATACGAAACAAAAATAAAAAATCACAGGAGTGCTAGCAACAACTTTTTCTAGGGGTAAGAGTATATCAACTTCGACATAGGCGAAGTTAACTTTCTTTTTTCTTGTTTTTTTTTTTTTTTCAATTACCACGAACAAAAATTTCACTGATATACATGACCAAATTCGAAATATTTACTGTAAGACTCACAGTTCTCTTGAAACGAACGTATAAAAAATTATGACTTTTCAGTTTTCAATTTTTATAGATTAAAAACAAAATTTTTAACGAAAAAAAATTGGGAAAGAGGTTTACAAACTTCTTATGTGTTGGAATATCTTGTTATTCATTAAATATTTATACATCATTCACAAAGGGAAGTCCCACGGTTCTTAGTTTGGGTTGATAAAGAGTTTGCTCCGTTTAAGTTTTCCAGTGTGACCACTTCTTGATTTCATTCCAGATATTGGTACCAGGGCATTCAGTGGAGCCGACTTGACGATGACCGTATAAAATATAGTCTGACGTAATTTGACCTCGTGTTACAGCATCGGCTAACAGTCCTTGAACAGCTTGAATTTGAGCAGATGTCATTTTGTTGTCTTTAAAGGATAGAAATGCATTAATAAAATTAATGAAGCAACAATATTACTTTAGATCTTTCCATCTACTTACTGTTGTAGTTGCCCAAAAATGAAATACCAATTGACTTAGAATTCCAGTTAGTGGCATGAGCACCCAGTACATTCCAGCCACGTCCCTCATACACATTTCCATCACCACCGATCAAGAAATTGTAACCAATATCATCCCAATCCAAAGTGTCCATATGATAGTTTTGAATATTTTTCAGTTGGGTAATACAATCGGCCTTTGTGGTGCAATAATTGCCGGCAGTATGATGAATTACGGCATAGTTAAGCTCACTACCCAAACTTGACTTGCTTTTAGGGGCACGAGCACCCCATTGGGATTTCGTTATGATTGTAACACCGTAGATGGCATCAACACATAGAAATGCAACTAAAAGACTACAAATTGTTTTGTTAAACATTATGGGTGGTGTGGATTTAAGAAAACTATTTTTCAAACTAATTCATTTCCCCATTATACAATTTTATTTTATACGAGTCTCATTTCGAGTGGTTCGTGTTATCACTTTTCGGAGTCATATACTTGATTTATATACTTGTATAGTTAGAAAGTTCCCTTTGTTGCTATAATTCGGAATAGCCTTGATTGCTATAAAAAGTTTTGTAGAGTTCTAAAATAAAGAGTTATAAACATTGATTTTCTCACGTGAAACCATAAAATTTTTTCCCAACATATTTGTTATAATGTAAAAAAGCTTTTCTTTCCATAATTTCCTTTATTATTTTAAGGACTTGCAGACTGAGGATTACAATTTTGCTTTTTATGGCACTTTATATACAATATAAATATTTTGTATTCCCAATATGATCTCGAATTTCAATCCATGTATTGAAGCCAGGACATTCGGTAGTAGCGCTTAGTTGGCTATTACTAGCGCAAGATCTTATAACCTATATCGAGCCAACTCTGATTATCCATATAATAGTTTTAAATATTCTTTAATTATCCCAACGGGTTGCACACACAATATACCGCATTTAAGTGAAATCATTATTAATCTATTAGTAGTAGAAACTATTGTGTAGCGGGTTTCACTTACTTACTTTTTATACCAATTATTCTGTAACACTGATCTACAATTATCGCTCTGTAATCTTTTGAAACTAGAAATACTCGGGCCCTGAACTTGCAAAACAAATTTTTCTTTTACCACTAATCCCGAACTATTACTTTGTAATCTACCTAACAGTTAATGAAAATACTTATGTATGTTTTTGTAATACTACAATACTTACCATGGAAGGTAGTCAATTTTATGACCATTTATTATGATTCAGTTATCAATGGTTCTTAAGTAAAAGGTGCATCCCCGATTTGGAATTTGATAACAAATAAAAATTAAAATATAAGCATCGGATTAATACTTAATATAATTTTTGTAAGCCCTCATTCAATCAATTGCAGATAAGTGAAAACTTTAAATTATCGGTCATTCATAAATTCTATAAGTACAACAATATAGTGCTTACAAGGCAAAGGAACACATTAACTTTGATTCTTTTGCATTTTGTGAGTGATTTTTTGTCAATTCAAATTGATTTAAGAAATTTTCAGAATCATCCGAATCGGACCAAGAGGAAGGGTACCATCCATACGAACATAGATTGAAATTCAAGCCTCAATTCATTATTTCTGTATGCTCAATCACAGTAGCCAAGGCAAAAACGTTTTCTAGGGGTGCAACTTCGGCATAGCCGAAGATAAACTTCTTTTTTCTTGTTTTCAAATCAAGTCTTTTTCATTGTGGCATTTGGATCTATTTCAACCAATAGTTGGAAAACTCTTTAATTTTAGTCTTCATAAATTTATACCTGAAAGCATTGCATAGCAGATCTTTAGACTGATGGTTTCTCCTAATCACAGTTCTATGCAAAGCATTACAATCATCAAGGCAAACTAACAATACCAGTTCATACTACCATAGTGTAAAATCTATAAGAAATCGAAATGGCTTTGAAAGAAAAACTCTTGCATCGCTCATTGATAGCCGTCACATACTATGTATAAGTATTATACAAATTTAGATTTTGAATTCAATTGTTTTTGGTTTTTTGTTTTTTATTACGTTAATATTGTGTTGATTTATTTATGCAATTACGTTGCCGAGTATTAATACACGTTTCGGATATGATTTTTTTACTTTGTTCGTATTACTTTTCATTCATTGATTTATTCATTCATTCAACCAAGTGAGTTTTTTGGTCTCCATGCAAAATTGAATGAATCATTGTATTTATAAATGGTGGAGAGTGTACAATCATTGGTATTAATTTTGTTGGGTTTTTTCATTATAGTAAAATATTGAAAGTGAAAAATAAAGATTGTAAATTTATAAAATAAATATTGTTGATTCAACTGATTGTACGAACACTTGTGTAATGGAATTTTTTTTTACTATTGTATTATGTTGTATTATTATATTTTATTTAGCAATATCTCATGACATTTATTGTAAGCCCTTGTCCGGTATTAAGGTGCGTAACGAAACTGTATGAAATTTTTTGTTTTTCATTTTTTTTTTTTTAATTAAGTAAACTTATACAAAAATTATGTGAAGGATATTGATAACAAAGAATGTTAAAGGACTATTATTTAAAAGCTGATAATTAAATTATTTTAAAAATGCTTCCTTGCGATTTTCCCAAATCAAACAACGTCCTTTTAAACGAATTATTAAAATTTACGTAAAGGATTTGGTCTATAGTCCTATGCTTTTCAAATGTTGATTAGTAGGATGACTAACGCACTGTTATTCATTACCGTGATCAAATTGAACTATTTTTTTCTCATACGTCCATAAAATATTTCTCCTGCCTGTTGTTTTCTTTGGTCTACCATGATTTTTTGGCTAAAAAAACAGAAATCTGATTGAGTATCTCTGCGAGTGTGGTAAAAATGGTGTAAGAACCGCCAAACCAAACAAAGATTCAGAGAAGTGGATCGATGCCAAGAATTCTTATGATAATATCTCTTTGTTAAGTTGTTGTTATTCAATGATGATTAGATGTAAAGAAGTGATAGCAAATCACGGTGAGTTACTTCTTATAAATATTAAGAACAATAATAATAAGTAAATCTGTTTTCAATAATATTTCAATTTTCTCTTCTTTTCCACTTTGTTCTTATAAGTTTCGAACAGATAAATGTGGAAGTTTTACCATATAATAACAGTCATTTACAGAATTTTTTTTCTGTATTTATCAAATAATTATATACGTGTATATAAAAAAACATCAAAAAGGAATTAAAGAAAATAAATCACTTTAATTTTAACACTACTTTTAAGTTGATCGACCTTGTTGTTCTTATATTTTCGAACTCGAACTTTAAATTTTCAACTTTGTTTAGCTTTCAAAATATTGTCTTTAATCCTTTTTAAAAATAATGATCTAATGATGTCTACTAATATTGTAGACCAATTACTAAATATCCTTGATTCTTTCATATTTGATTTCATTCACTCGAATGCTTTGAAATGTATCTATTTGAATAATAAATTCATCTTCAAGGATTCATTTATTGCAAATTATTGTATTATACAATCCGTAGAATACATCTGGGGGACAATAGAAGTTGAAAAAAAAAAAAATACTCAAATAAATAAATATTTCATCAGCATATTTTACACTTGACTAATATAAAGGATAATCAATACATGTATCTACTAAGTACACTTACGTTGATTACATTGCAACAGAATCATGATGATGGTTGATCCTTTACTCTCTGCTCCTGGCAGTTAGTACATATTTTGTATCTCCACTTCCCATGTACATGAAGAGTACTTTTTATATTAAACAAATGCATTGATATATTATGCTTTGTACTTGTGATACTATGAGTTGTTTTATGCTGCGATTCATTTATAGTAGATGAACGGCATTGATTTATGAACTCATTTTGAAAATAACGAATACTTTTCTCCATTTTTATGTCCTATACCTTTTAAGAAAGGAATATTGGGTTTATGCAAAAACAATATGTAACACACAGTAAGATGAGTAAGGACCGGCTTGGGGTCCATTGTGATGTCTGGTTTGTACTGCTCGCGCCTTCGACTTTAGTAGTATGGGAAACCCTCAAGCTTACTGAACTTCATTACCGCAACATGAATGGGGTCCCTATAAAGAATATATAGAAATTATAGCAATAAAGCGACAAATCAATCTAGATCCATTTGTCCGAGTGGGAATAAAATAGCTAGGTGCCTAAAATTTTGGTATGCATACTTCGTAAAGTTCTGAGCAGACAAGATATATTTTTGTGTAGAAATCATGATTAAGAAAATCATAATTAAAGTGTTGAAAATTAAATTTCCATCTTTAGATCCTTTACCTCCTTTCACCCTTAGCAAAAACTTAGCTACCATTTACACAATTTTTGAATATCATCTTGCACGAGTATATAAATCTATAAACCTGAAATTTCTTGTAATAATTTTTCTTAAGACGAATACCAAAAAAGTCACTTAAATATTTCCCTCTCCCTAGGACACTGCAGTAAAACCCCACCTATAACTTTCTTAGCTTTAGAGAAATCGGTATTAAATTTGTAATTTACAATTGTGATTTGTCATAACCTCGAATCATCTATTGCCCTTGATTGGACAAATACTTATTTTACTATATCACTTCTCAACCATTTCTATTCTTCAATTTTGGATGTACAGGGTATGCGGTAGTCGATAAGCGCCCAAGTACATCATTCTGACTTGTTTATTTTGTTTTTCATTTTCCATTAAAAAAATATTGTAAATTGATGTGAGCCAATTTAAACATTGCCGGGGATGATGAAGGGAAAAAAAATTGATAACATTTCATAATTGTCTGTAACAGATGAAAAGAGAAAAAGAAAATTTTATATGAATATCTAAAAAGTAAGTAATAATGTGTACTTCAATTGAAAAAAATACAGTGTAAAAGGGGGAGAAATAAAAAAAAATATTTATGTGAACAAAAGAAAGTTTGAACGAAAAGATGAGTGAAATATGAAGTTACTGATGATTATATTAACGTCATTTCCATAAACAAAATGTGTTGTGTTCGAAACAAAATAAAAAAAAAAAAAAAAAAAATGCAAATGCAAAGAACTGAAATAATGGTGAAATCTGAAGAACCAAGAAAAAAAAAATTATTGAGAAAAAAGTCTTCACAACTGAAAAGAAAAAATGAAAAAGGAAAAGAAGAAGGACTACGTGCTTTGCTTACGTGATCGGAAATTGAATACGCGAGAGAGTCAAAGTCTCTAGGAACAACTCCATCAATATATTGTATGTACATAAAGATGTTGATGATGGGTAGGAAAGCAAAGAATGGAAGGAAGTAAGAATAGGAATATGTCAAAATTTCCTTGTATCCTAGTGAATTTTTTATTTCTCCTTATGCCTTTTTCACGTCAATAATGAGTTATGCTAAATAAAATGTCAAAAATACGTGGATTCTGTTTGTGGTATCAGAAACATCATGCACAGATAGACAGAGAAAGATACATTTTGCATACTTGTTGTATCTTCAATATTGTTTAAGAATTTATTGCATAAAGATTGAAATCTTTTTGGATATAAAAAAAAAAACACACGGAATTATTTATATGTAAAATGATTTTATAAATTGTAGTTTAAGAAATAAGAAAAATCACAAGATTTTATATATCTTTAAATTGTTTTTCTATTGTTCAAACACAATATGTTTTTTATTTGAATTGAAATGACTTAAAGCGAGGAAAAACAATCAATTTATAACATTAGGGAATCCTTCAAAAATGGATTATTTGAAAAATGAGAGTAACTTTTCGAGTAACATGTGCCCGACAGTTGAACAGACACTCAAGGTTAGATCGAATCCTCTTGCCACGGAACTGTGTTCAAACCTGCGTTGTGCGCACCGCGAGCTGGTGTTATATAACCAACAATACAATTTAATCTTCTTCGCTTATCTTATTTTATTTTATGATTCGAGAATGACAAGCTCGAACATAATCCACCCGTTGAAAGACACGGCCTTCCAGCAGATTAAATCCGTCAGCACCAGCGGCAGAATGTTGACCAAGTTTTCAATCGAGTTTGAAAAGAGAACAATAACTTCCAATATACTTTCTACATTGAAATACACGGTCGTGGAACGTAACTTGAGTAAATATGTAAGAGATTGTTCTGCGATGACGCACGGTGATAGTGACGGATTTACTTTTACACACATAAGTTTGCACAAGTTGTCTGTTGAGAATATGCATGCAAAGCATATCTATCAGGTCATTGATATGAGCCGGGTCTGCTTTTCGGTAAAACAGAACAATTTCAGATCCATAAAAAATTGCAGTGTGTTACCAAATGAACAACAATGGACACTTCCTAGCATTGTTCTTGGTATAATTGTACAGTCCTTTAATTTATTCAAAACAACTGCATACACAAGAAGATAGACCTTCATTAGTATATAGATTTAAGCTAAATACCACCACCACTATTTGTGGCAACCTACCTCAGCGCTACATGACGTTGGTTTCTGGAGCATCTGTCTCACTGGCACATGAGGAGTCTGAGCGACTCTGGGTGACGACATTTTGATTTTCCTTTCTTGGCTTGGCTTGGCTTGGCAGGGCAAGAAGTACGACGCGCGTGTATCAACAACAAATTTAATACCTATTGATTAACAATAAAGAATTACAATATAATAATCGTAAATGGTAGTTTACCATATATTCCGGTGGATTTTCCAAATTTTTTTTTACTACATATTATATTATTATTAGAACTAATGGTATATGCACAAAATTCAGCTCAATCTATCATCAGAACGGGAATGCAATACAATATCAATTACTAAATTTGACCCAAGGCACAACAATAAAAGTTAAATGAAACCTATTTTAAATAGGATCTCTCTCCCATGATGCCTCCTTTACATCCATAATACCAAAAACAAAAAAAAAAAAAAAAAAAAAGAAGAGTGATTTGCCAGTTTTCATAAATATAATTTTGAATAAAATGTACGAAATACAAACATCCTTTAAGGATGTTGCCCTTATCTAAAAAATGCTTAGAAGTGCATCAATACCCACAATAAAAACTTCAATTCAATGAAATCTGTCTGCTTTTTTATCATATTGAAACTTAAAACTTAGTTTTTATAATACAAAATTAATTACGTACTTCTCCTCCTCTCCTTTCATCTAAGTCGCTTTCTTTCTTTTTACTCTCTTATTCTATTGCCGAGACTTTATCAGACTTTTAAGATGCTTAAGTGTTTGAACCACAACGATGCACCTTTGCTATTATATATAATGGTGCACCGTACTTGGAGCTTTTATATTACAATTTATTAATGTATATATATATATATTTTTTTTTTTTATTGTAAGCAACAAAATAAAGCAAACTTCATTCACTGGCAAAGTAATTACGTTAATGAAGGATCATAATTAGAATATAGTTAACAGTATACAAAATAGAGAAGCTTAGAAGACATTAAAAGTATGAAGTCAAGTGAAATAACATTAAAATTAAAAAGAAGTTCTAGCTCATGGCAACGATGTTGGTTAGAATAGAAAAAAAATTAAGACAGAAGGATGTTCTAAAAGAAGTAAGTACACAGTACAGTTGAAGAGGCATTGAAGTGCAACCAGGCGAGATATTTTTATGATAACTAAGTATTTTTTATTTTTTCATTTTTTTTTTATTTTAACTCCAACAGAAAAATGTCTATGGTTTTGCTTACTATCTAAGTGTTATTACCTTCAATGGTAATGGGTTAGCAAGTTGTTAGAGGCAAATATGTTCTGAAGTAGTACAGATAATGAAGGGAAATAAGTGCAGTAGTAGTCTGCGTTAAAGTGGCCTCTTAAAAATGAAGCATTAAAAGTGTTAAGCAAATAATATCTGGGAAATAAAGACAAGTATTTTACTAGTAATCAAACCTACAAACCATGTTTTTAAAGGTCTAAATATAATAAACTATAGCAAAGTTTCAGGCTTCTGCTTTAAAGTGAATACTAAAAAATTATGATTGAACAAATGATTGTAAGCAAATAGGGACAAGTGACTCAATAGTTGATGATGATGAAGAAGAATAGTCTGCTTGATGCCACATATAATTTGGCATAATGTCCAAACCAATCTAAGCTAAGCCAAGCATGCTTTACTTAAAGCATACTTTCATGCTTCTTGCATTCAAGTGGACACTTGAAAATAAGTTATTTAGAAACATTAACAATAAATATTTTTTTAAGCAATTAGAAAAAAAATAGCTTAATAATAATTAGAACAGCCTGCTTAATGTTATTTGTAAATTGACATGATGTCCAAACTATGTGTACTGTACTTAAAGATCTATGGTAAATAAAGTGTTGCAAAATTTCACGCCTTGCTGCTGGTATTCTTGCTGAATGAATGCTCAACTCTAAACTACACTGATTGAGTGTTGAAATGTGAGTTTGAGTAACTGTTTGGCTCAAGTAGAATGACATGCCACTGATTTTACTGCTTTGCCGAGTCAAGTCAAGTCAAGTCGAGTAGTAGTAGTAGTAGTAGTAGTTTGTGCTTGTTTCCCATAGCATACTTCAAGGCTGCTGTTGCATAGAATTTCTTATACTTTTGATCCTGCACACACTCACACATACACACACACATACACACACACACTTTTTACGATGGCATTGCTGTATTGCTGCGTTCGAGAGGAGTCTCTCAGTTTTTTTGTTTCTTTTTTTTTTTTTTGCTATACTTTATCTTCATCGTACATCAAAATCAATTTAGTCATGCATAAGTTACGAGATACAAGAAATGTACATTTGCTCGGTTGTTAAAGCGAAGAAGCACAATAATAAGATGCACACAAATACTAGTTAGGATAAAGTAAAAACGAATTTGAGATACTTTAAATATTTAGTATTTCAAAACATACAAAATTGTATCACACTTTTCCTCTTCTGTTTTCCGTTTTCTTTTTATTTCTCTTCTACGAAGACAAAGTTGAAAAACATTTGAAGAAGCCGCTTGCTATGCAAATCAGTTCTAAACTGCTCGGGAACGTCTAGAAAAAGATAAAATGCACATTGATAAAGCGAAAGAGGCAAAAGAAAACAAAAAAAAGGAAAGAAAAAAATAAAGTAAAATGAAAAACACAAGTTGATTTGATCACTTGAAATAGTCAAAGAGGCCAAACCAAATGAAAGACCATGAGACAAACGCAAACAGCCTCAAGTATCTGAATATCGTACAAAGATTGTGGGTGTAAGAAAAATAGAAAACAATGAAGAAAAAGTGAGAGAAGAAAAAGAAAATGGCGCTAGAAGAAATACGAGTACACTTAGTACAAAAATGCAAAACAATTTGGCAACAACAAGGAAATTGCATAAAAACAAAAAAAAAAAAGAAAAAAAAAATACAAGTACCAACATACGAGGTGTTTCCCAAAAGTATCCGGTTTTCACTCATTAAGTCTGCACTTCATTATTCGGTTCATGTCATCCATTCGAAGTAAGTAATTCCTATATATTTCAGTGAATAACAACTCCAGGTATACTGTGATTCCATATTGTTGGATTGAGGAAAAATACACGCCCGTTTTCAGTACAAATTCAAATAAGTTTTTTATATATTAAAATTAAAACTTATTAATTTATGTATTGTCCATTTTGATCGACCACAATCTGCTATTTCTTTGCTAATAACATTGTTCCATCAGTGTCTCATCTAAAAACTGCAACAAGTGATTCTCCATGACCCTTTTGCCACTTTTATGGTACACAGATCGGAACTGATGACAATTTGACTGTGCAATGTAACTGATATGCAGATGGATACATTGAAACTACCCAAAAAAATCGGACAATTTTTGCTGGGTCATCAAAGTTATGTGTCTAGCGTTGACATGATGAAACATGACACCCATGTCTGTTGATGAATTCTGACTTCTTTTCTCAATTGCTTGCTAGTACCGCATTAATTGTTGGCAGATGATATTCGAATCAATCCTTTGGTCAGACGGTAGTAGCTCATGAACAATCCCATCAAACGCACTTCAACATCTTCTGTGCCGTCAATCCTGGTTTTGTTCTAATTGTGGAGTTTCATCTCGATCGATCACGACAGCTTTAAAACTACAATCTCATATATTAATTCATTCAATTAAGTTATTTCACTCCATTCATAAGGCACCCAAACTTCGAAGTTCTTTTTAAAACCAGCTCGTTCCAAATTGTTATGTTGTCAATGTTAAGTTCCTAAGTTCCTGCTTATATGCAGGTTAGCTCAATTTTTCCGATGATTTCATCGACTTTCTCAGTGATACGTCGACCTGAGCATGGTGCATCTTTCATATTAAGATTTCCAGATTGAAAAATTAATTTTTTTTCCAAATTTTTACTTATAATTTTTTACTCGTATAAAACAAAACAATCTCAATAATATTCCACCAATGATCAATTAAACTGTTCACAGCAAAAACAAAAAAAAAAAGAGTTGCCTCAACCCAAGGTTAAGTTGTTCTGGAATTTCATTTATTAGCGATTATTTCCAGGCTTTCAAATTTAATGCACTGTTCTAAACTTCTTAATTCTCGGTTAGAATTTTAGAAATATGTATAAGTTTTCCGAAATCCAGTAACACTTTAAACGAAAGTCTTCAATTTCAAGTCGATGTTATTTTCTGGTGTTTTTGTGCTCAAAAGATGGTCAGAATGCGGGTCACTGACAATAGAAGTACGTCTTCCAAGGACTTATGTATATAATATTTGAGTATTGTAGTTTTTCACTCCTTTCAAGTTTAATGTAAAACATTATGCAAATTCGTTAAAACTTAATACAGATAAGAGTTCGTGAGAAGTTACGACTTCCTCTCGTATCCCACAGTGGTCGAATAATGAAGCTAAGGGCAGTCCAATCCAGGCATCACAATATCTCAAAAGGCTTCTTGGTGAATTCGCCCCTTGTGGTGAACTGTTTCTCTAACATATTCTATTCTATAAACGCAGGCTGGTTCTTTTTGGAACATACCTCGTACATAGAAGTAGACAAAGGGAGTTAGATAACTTCAAAGAGAGGGGAATAGAATGAAAGAAAGTGAGTAAGAGATAAATGCAAGACAGCGAAGTATAAGAACTTGCAGCGTTTTATACACACAACACGCCATTTTCAATCTTTTCTTTCTTTTGTTTTTGCCCAATGCTCGCTTACATTTGCTTTGCTTCCCCAGTTTTATAGATATACTTCCCTTATTGTATTTTGTTTTGCTTTTTTTGTTTTTTCTTTTTGTTAATACAAAATTTCTCTGTTTTTCTCTGTCGCCTGAGGAAGGCAAACCAAAGCTGTTGCGAAAACATGTCACATTAAGTGCAACAGAAGCATGCAATACCAACAACAACAACAACAACAACAACAACAACAACAACACCAACATCACAAACATCATGAAGTACGAAAAACTTAGGGAAGTAGGTAGGACGACAGAAAAACGGCAGCTAACCATCATCAACAACAACAATGAGAAAAACATTTCTATTCATTTTCCATGCAAAAGCCTGAGACATTTGAGTGCTTTTATAGCTGCCGGAATTCTATGGACAGACACCTCCATCTCCATCACCATATCCATTTTTTTTTATGGTTTTTTTCTACAAAAATTCATAGCGTTTTTCTGTTAAAAAAAAGTAAATTTTAAAGTTAGAGATGATGGGTGGGTGGATGGATGAACTCTTTGAGACTACCAAATTTGTTGTTTATGCAATTGTACTTAAATTTAATGGTTATGTTGTTGAGGTATTTGGTTTTTGACTGTACTACAAAGTACTAGCTAGCATTGACGCCATTTGGGATTTTTGTGGAAATGCAAAAAGTGTAAAGGGCCCACTTTTTTTTTTTTTTTTTTGTTTTGGTTTTTTCTAGGGTAAGTAGAGAAAAAAAAAACTCAGGAAATATAAAAAGCAATTGACAAACCAGTTTTGTCACTTTATTTTTGGCAGTTGTAAGTGTAAGTACATAGATGGTTGGGTAACTGCGAACTGCATAGGGAAAGTGTAAAAAAGTATGCTTTTAGTACTATAAATCAAAAGAGATTTTCATATTTTTTATCTTATGAAATTCTCAGGGTAGCATTTCATGCACAAAGGTTTCTTTTTGTGGTAGTCCCAGAAGTTAATTATTCTGATTGTATGACAGAAGAAGTGTCAATTTCATGAGAAAACATCAAGAGAAATATGAAATAAAATAGTACATTATATTGGGTTTGTTAAAAGTACAAGACTATTTTTGTTATGATCAGGGTGGGATATACCTAGTTAGGCAATGCAAGTCACGGAGTACAAAATGATTAGATTTGTTTAATTAAGGTCAGAAAAAATGTTGTTGTAGATAAGTTAAGCTATGAAGTAGCTACTAGACAATATCATCAAGGTACGAGTGTCAATCAACAAATACTTAGCCTCACCGCCCGATACAAAAGAGTATTACCATCGTGCAGTACATTCTTTTAGTAACCTACTGTCAAAATTTCAGTCAATTCGCTTCATTAGTTTTGTTTTGATAGCCTTTGGAAGTGAGTGGAAGTGTCGGTCAGTTTTACAAACATGGAAAAAGAGTAACATTCTTTTGTAATAGCAGTGCGGTGGCGCTAAGTACTTGTTGATTGACCCTCGTAGATGCATCGTGACCCTGAAATCGTCAGTATTGTTCATGTCTTCATTGTACCTTGAAATGATGTTTCTTAATTCTCGTACAACAATGGATTGACAATAATTCGCTTTGACTCAAATTTTTCAAAGCCGCTGGAACCCAAATGGAACATTGTCTGCGATATTTATATATGTATTGTAATTTGGCATGAGTTTATGAGTTTTTTGATTGAGTTGCAGCAGATGCCTTCATAAAATTCTAAGTCTCCTAGTTCAGTGGAAGTGAGGTATGCAGATCGCGTAGAAGTCCTAGAAAATATGGTCTTTAAATACTTCGATGATGATGCTGGAATTAAAATAAGAGCTTAATTTCTGTTAGAAAATAATTTCAATTTCAATCAAAATATAGATGCTTATATTTTAAGACAAGGAAGGTTACAGGTTCCATTTTATTATAATTATTCCATGATTATTTTTGGTATTTTACACATACCTTTTTTTTATACAACAAACAACTAGTAAATCACACCAAGTCTGGTGGGAAGTTTACTTTGTTTAAAAGATTTTTGGATGAAACTTGTTTGAACTTTAATTTAAATTTTGTTATTCGCCCCCATTCCTTCCATCCTTCCCTCCATCACTTCATTTCCTTAATTACAGAAACAACAAACTTTGTAGTTTGTATTTAACAACAATTTTCCTTGTTTACCCTTTATAAGACATTGAAGAATATTGTGATTGTGGTGTGTGATTGCCCTACGAAAGTTTAAAGCGTTTATTGGTAGTACTAAGTAATAACAAGTCATGTCAATTCCATGGTTGGTGATTAATCTCCATAAACTCGCGTGTTCCCTTGCCAATTGATGTTGACATTGTTTCAGTTTCAGTTTCAGTTCACAGTATCTCAAATTTTTAACGAATAAAAGCATTCATTCCTTACAATACAAACAAACTTAACCGAACTGAAAATGAACTAAACTTCAAACTAAGAAGAGTATTGTAAATTTAAAATAAACCCAGATCCCTCATTCCCATATTCCATATCCCATATCCCATACTTTCTTTCCTTGTAGTTGAAGTATTCCACTGATACCAAAAGAAGGAAACCATCATTTTTCTTAATAATAATGCAACATTTTGAAATAAGCAAAATACAAAAGAAAATAATGTTGTACAGTCAAAGTTCTTTACTGTTTTTCTTATTTTTTTTTTGTTATGGCTTCGTTCAGCGAATGTTGGATGAAGTTTTTGGTTACTTTTTCATTTCTTAGAACTACAAGCAACAAAATATTTCCGACACAACCAACTACGATATTATTGTACTTAGATACAGTAGCAGGCCAAATATACTTAAGTAAGTCCGAGCTAAACGAACGAACGAACGAGCGAATGAAGACTCAAGCCGCCGGACACAAGAGTTCATATATCAAAATGTTTACTTGATTTATGTATACCATAGCGCAAGTTCATGTTCCTAATGTATTATACTATATTAGATGCTGCTGTTGGTACTGTTGCTGCTGCTGCAGTGGGTCTGGTCATCCTAACTAATATCATACTTAGTTGTAGTTGTCATGCGGAAGTGTTGCAGGCTGGCAGACAGGCAACATGGTGCGTGTTTGGCAAATCGATTACCGCATTAGTTTAGTTTAGTTTAGTTGTAGGTCCAGTTCAGTTAGTAGTTCCCTCTAATAAATTGTTTGTAACACTCAATTAGAGCACGAAATCTCTAAAATGTTTATTGTAGTGCAAATGCTACTACTATTGTAAATCTAAAGAGAACTAAGTGCATAAGACGCATAAATTATGTGTTATATCCGGTACTGATAGCCTTGATCATTTTCCGAGAGATGAAATCATGTTTACCATGATGTCTCTGATTCTAGTTATAATGTAAGTGTCGCTTTGTCTTTGATAACATGTAACAGACTAGTTTATTTGAAGGGTAACATATGTTAAGAGTAGTAGTAGTAGTAGTAGAAGATGTCAGCTAACATAATGTATTTTCATTTAAATCAAGTACTCAGTACTTTAGGGAAATCACAGTAAAATCATACAGGAAACGTGGTTGTGATTGCAACTTAGTTATTCATGCGTTATTAATCGGTAGTTTGAATTAGCATTCACTTAAGGATTTGGGTGCAAAGTCAACTTGCCACCTTTAGGTGTCAATTCCGGCTACATGATTCTATTAAATTTAGATATAGATGACTATAAGGAGATTCAAGATATTATAGAATATAGTTAATCAAGTGAACGTTAAATAGACAAAGTTGCTGGGTTAGCAGGGCTTGTTTAAAAGTTTAAATCTGTTAGGATCCACAAAAAGAATAGCAATAGATTGAGGTACACAGTCAACTTCTCTTCTTTAGTTAGAGCTAGAAGATTATTAACAAATTTATTTTTAATATACATGGGCATAAGACAAATAAGGTTTCTTGGACTGAAGAGATTCGTTTCAAAGTTTAAAAGAAAAAAAAAAAGTTTATATCTTTCGGTCTGATATTTGAATTGATTTTTTACCTGTGTGGGTATAGCAAATAATATTAACGACACACTTGGGTGAAAGATAAGAAAACATTACACTGATTAACAAATGGTTTTGTCATATGAAATTTGTGATGACTTTTGTTTATTTTGGTGTACCAAAATGTATGCAGTGAAGACGTTTTTTTTCTAAGTATCACGGACCAATTAACGTTTAAAAATTGATTACAAACGACAGTTTCACAGTCAAATATAAATAACTTAAAAGGTAAAGTATTAAAAAAAAAAAAAAATAATAAAAATATGCCGTTATATTTTCAAATGTATTTCAAATCATTTTAGTTAACAGCAATTAAAAATGAGCTAAGTGCGAGTCAGACTCGTTTGCAGAGTTTCTATGGGAGGTACTCCAGCTAGTGGTCCGATTTGACTGATTCTAACAAATATTCCGCGTCTATAACAGAAACTTATAGTGTTTAGAAGGAGATATACTCTTCTCGGACCACTAGAAAACGTTTTTGCCTACGGTCCTGTGAAAATATTTGATTATTGATTTGATTACTGTTTAAGGTACAACATTTCAACACACAACAAATATTGAATCGCTTTGGCATTTAGATTTCGGCTCAATATGGTGGACCCACTTTTTATCACATGTTGCGATTCTATAGCAAATTTTTTAAACTGTTGACTGATTGAAATCATGGTTCCTTTGTGGAAGTTTGTAAGTTGTCTTCGAACCCATTTTGCACAAGTTTACGTGTAATGTTGCTTATAATAAATAATGTTATGGGCAAGAAGACACAGCAGAATAAATAGTCAGTGGATCGCAGCGGAACAAATGATAGAGAAAGTTGAATCAGCTCCGTAATTGGAAGCAGTAAGTGAAACGAAGTCATTGAATTTAAATATCTAGTTTCTACATTAACATTTAACAATAAAATATATTATTATAATAAATAATATGCTTACATCATATGAAGTTCAAGACAATAGAGAATCAAAATTAATTGGAACAGAGGGTCATACGACCAGGAGACAAAGTAAGTCGTTACCATAGTTTACATACAAATTACAAAAATTGTTTGAATGGATAAAAAGAATGAATTGTTGCTCAAGTAAGCAGCCTTTATTAAAGATTATTAAAATTGATATTCAGAAATGATTCTTCAAGTTTTCTAATCTTCAAATCATCATTTTTCTACTTACAATTTATTCGATTTTATATTATGAAATAGCACCTTTGTCATCCTTTTTGTGTTCAATTTCAATGCGTAATTTGATTGAATGGAAAACTATTGGTTTTTCTTTGTTATATGACTGCATTTTCTTCTACTGAAGTAGTCCACTTTATGAAAACATCGTTGACACTTGCACATGGCACACGTGACGTATGCGTGATTATGACATTTGACTCTACACTTAGTATTTCTTATTTCTTTCATTGTAGTACGAGTATTTCACAATTGTCAGTAGTTTGTTCTGATTGGATGACGCATGTGATTTCTTGTTAAACAATCTTCCAACAGTTGTTGCTTTCATCCAACAAAACTGGTAACAGGAGCAACAGCAACACTTACAAACTAAAGTTAAATGGATCATAAGGATTCTATTCGGTCTCCTGTCACTGAACAATCGTTACTAGTTTTCCATTTGATATGAACGCAGTAAATCTTTCTTTTTTTTTGGTTTTTTGTTTGCTAGTATTTTTTATCAGTGTTTTTTCTCCTTTGTCCTTTGCACTGTTTTTATTTTGTTGTCCCTCATCATCGTCATCGTCTTCTTCGACAAGTTGTTAAAACAATTTACGACACGAAAGGGGCGTTAAGGCAGTACATAAAGACATGACAGGCGTGTGTGTTCAAAGCGAAGCCAGAAGCAAAACACTGGAAGGATATATATAGTGAGTGGGGGGGATACACTTACACACATGAACGCACATGCATAATATGCGCACAAAATGTCAGCTTCCGCTTCATTTTAGAACAACTGTTTCCTGCCAGACTTTATTTACGAAAGCGCAGCTTTTTCCATTTGTCGAATTCTTCATTTAGTTTCTTTTCTTTTGCTTTTTTTTTTCTTTTCCTTTCAGTTCTTTTCTCTCTTCTTTGACAGTCTAAACTTTGACTTGATTTTGCTTTTTAAGCGTTTAGTAGTAAAAACTGCCAAAGGCATTGAACGCTTGTCCGCCTGCACAGATATACGAGTGAGTACAAAGCAGAATAGACAAGAAAAATAAAGGAAAAAGAAAGAAAAAAAAAAAAGAAAACCAAAAAATAATTTAAACGGAAGGAAAGCATAAAGCAGTCAGCAGTTTTAGAATGTATCTTATAAATATATTTTGCTTGCAGCATTCGGTAGCAATTTTCTTTCATTTTTTCCCTTAGCTGCCAAACTGCCAAAAAGGAAAGTGATTAGTTTTAGTTATTCATACGAAAAACATCCACAAACTCAATCATACTATGATCATACATACATATATATATATATATATATATATATATATAGATTGAGATTTCTCCCACCTCCTCCTCACATATGTATTCATCATGTTTGAAATGGACTTTTGGACAAAGTATTGCTGCAGGTTATATGGGCCAATGAGTCGTTCGTCTTCTATTACCATTTGGCAGTTGGCCAATGGTCTTATGGTATATTGCACACATACACACACAAACTGACATAAATACACTTATACACATTCAATCAAAGGAGTCTAATTCAATATACATATCCTTACTAACACATATGTATATGAACTAGTTGTTATTGTAATACGAGTATAGAATTGATCCAAATTCTAATTTAGTTTTTTTTAATGAAATGTTCTACGAAACAAGTTTTTTAAAGTTTTGACTATTCATCTTCTTATTTTATAGAGAAAAAATCGAATTAAATATGGGTTGGGAATAAATGTTAAAACTAATAGTCACTTCGGTTTTACAGTAAATTTTATATCTTCTAAAGAAGAGAAATTTTTTTTTTTTGAAATAGAATTAATGAAGTTGCTATGACCCCTTTCAGTTTAATGTTTTAAGTGATTGAATTGATTTTGTTTTTTTTTTTTTTATAAAAACTATACAAACATAGCAAACTGATTATACGAGGGTTACTATTTATATTTCGGCAATAGCAAATGATAACAAACATTTTTAAATGAAAACGGCTTTATTTTTTTTCAAAATATTCACCATGAGATCAATGCACTTCTCCATTCGTTCAAACCATTCAAGTGCTTCTTCGGTGCTCGTAAATCGTTGACCACGCAGTTTACCTTTGATATTCGGGAACAAGAAGAAGTCATTGGATGCCAAATCGAGACTGTACGGAAGATGAGTCATCAATTCGATGTTTTGACTGCTCAGAAATTCACCTGTTTAACGGGATGAGTGAGAGCTCGCATTGTCATGATGGATAATGATTCGTCTTTGGCGGTTGGTTTTGCGAATTTCTCTGAAAACTTCCGGCAAACAAATGATCGTGTACCACTCAGAATTGACCGTTCTACGTTGCACAAGCAGAACAGTGGCCACATGACCCATTTGGCCGAAGAACCAGGCGACCATTTGCCTAGCAATGCTTCGAGCGCGAACAACTTTTATTGCATTTGGCTCGTGTTGAAGCACCCACACGGTCGATTGCTGTTTTGTTTCCGGTTTATGCCACGATTTTATACACGTCTTTTGAAGCACCACGATTGAACTTTTTTAGCATTTCCTTACACCAATTGAATATAATATTGATAAATTACGGGGTATTGCATATTTTTTTTACAACTAAGTGTTCATGCAAATGTATTGAAGTGAATGTATTAATGTGCAAGGATGCCTTTATCTCGCGATATGTCGCAGGACGATCTTGCATTATCACTTCATGCACGGCATCGATGTTTTGTGGCACAACAATCGATTTTGGACGACCTTCACAGAATTCGTCGGCGACCGATTGAATTCACAATACCAGCGATATACAGTGGGTTTTGATGGTACTTCATCGGCATACAAAGAACTGAGTTCTTCGACACATTCTTGTTGAGATAATCCACGCAGAAAGTTGTGAAAAATTATCCAACGAAAACATTCTCTTGAAATTCCCATTTTTTGGCCAAATTGATTTTCTTAACTCACTGTAAACGAAACAAATATCACTTGTACATCAAAATGTTGTGAGTACGTTTATGCTAAAAAATGTCAAACTTTATTATAGTGTTGCCAGATTTTAGCTATTGACATTAGTATTGCTAGAACCCGAAATATACATAGAAAATGATCAATCATTTCCAGAACACATTGGCATCATTTTAATGGATACGGGCAGTCCTGATATCGCAGCAGCTGGGATAGAAGAAGAAGGTAAAAGAATATGTCGACAAGAAGAAAAAGAGAAAAGGCAGAGGAAAAAGCCACCATATTAATTTTTGAATTATGTTGCAACAGAGGACGACTTTTCTCTTATTATGTTAAAGTCTTTTTCTGTTTCGTAAAGTAATCGTTCTCATTTTGTGTCTACGTTGTTGCCACTTTCCACAGGTCGATCATCACTTTCAGCTGCAAGTTGTCGTTGGATCACCACGCTGCCACTTGACTCCATTGATCGCCGTCTTCACCATTTACAAAAAAAAACAACTGACTTCATAAAGTAAGGAAAATTTGTAGCAACAATCAAATTGGTAACAATATTTTTCAATTGAAATTGGAGTTGAAGGCACGTTGGAGCATATCAAAGAAATGAATCATTAGCTCAATTCCAAAACGACATTCACTTCTATAAAATATATTTTTGTTGCATTCATTGCAGTTGTTGGATCAGTTTTGATTAACAATTACCCTAGATGTTTTCAGCTTATGCTTTTGGATGAGCACAAGTCAACTGTGACTTGAATGCAATACGAGTATGTTATATGAATGCCATTAGGTTAAAAGAAGAAAAAAAAAAGAGAATCAAATATAACATTTACAAACAATTTTTTTTTTTGAAAATTGAATTGAATTATGCCATACCTTTATTTGAGCTTTTTGAGTTGATTCTTTCCTTCTTTCTCTCATTTCACATTAAAGCAATTTGTTTTTCTCTAAAAAATGTCTTTAGAATCCAATCAAATTTATTACTTTCAAAAATTTGATTACAATTTTTGTTCCTAAGAATTCTAAGAGATTCTCTTTCACTAAATTGAAACTATCTTTGTACTTTAATAAAACATGTAAAGTTATTTCACTTTTTTATTTAATGTGAATTATGGATCATTTTTGTCAAACTTAACTTAAAATTGATAATAAATTTTGTTATTTAAAAAAAAATGTATAATAATAATAATAAACTCTGCTTAAACAAACAAAACTCATTTTAATTGACTTTTTTCCTGAACTTAACTGAACTCGTTACTATGCTCCTCATTCAACTTGGTAGTTACTCAAGTCTTTTCCTTTGACTTTCCTTCGAATTCAATGTGAAAATCACGTTCAGCTTATGCTGGAGTAGAAAATTGGATGCAAGGCAGGACGAAGGAATCACTAAAAACCGCAAGTGGCAACATTTTATAATAAAAACAAACGCCTGAACGAATAAATGCACTTGAAAGTCAAGTAAAAGCTAAAGCCAAAAAGTCAAAATGAGTTAAGTTGAGCTGAGCTGAGTTGAGTTTAGTTTGGGTTAACTTGGCATTATACATACAATACAAAGCTAAACGAAAGCAGTAAGCAAACCAACAATTCAACAACATAAACGGAAACGGAAGTAGTTTACATTAAGCACAAGGACGGTGACAATGACGACGACGATAGCAACGAAAACCATGATGATGATGGTCGATGGTGGATGTGGTGGTTGGTGGATGGTGGATAGTGGATGGAAGCTTGAAAGCTTAAACTAAAAACCGAAAAAAGCGCATACTCATTAACAAAATCATCGTTAACAAAGTAGTTTTAATAAGTTTAAGTAGTTTGGACCATTGTTTAATAACTGTAATCTTTACCACCCCATGCCACCCCATGTCACCGCATTTCCCCATTACCCCATCACCCCATCATGCCATGCTAGTCATGTTGATTGTGGGAAGCAAGTAAGCAGTAGCAAGAGCTTAAGGACTTCAGAAATACTATTGTAGTCGTATAACATATTTGAAACAATGGCAATCATCATGGACTAGGGATGGATACTAGTAAGTAATGCAACGTAATGCAAACATTTGGCTTGGATTAAGACTTTGTTATATGTATTTTAGTTAACGAATTTCAAATGCGTTTATGGTTTAAAATAAGTGAATTTAAATGAAATAAGTAAATAAAGGGCACACAGCAAATTATTGTAATTTCAAATTGGAAATATCAAAAGTTTAGAAATCATCGTTCAAAAACTATGCTTCGATTATGTTAAAGCGGATCTTAATGAATCTGGGATTAATTTTCAATTATCCTTACTTTGGTTTTCAAAATCTACAAATGATCTTTTAACAGAGGAGTTAGCAAACTTAAGTTCGCCTCTTGTTATTAACGAGGGCCAAACAATGATTTGGAGGGGTCTATTGGAATATAGAAAAGCTTCTAAGGCTGCAGCCTATAGCCAAAAGATCAGGCTTTCTACTGATCTGTCATTCAAATTTTTTCGTTTATCATAAACTATATACCCGGCGTTCTATGTAGACCACCTTTCATCCTTCGTCTAATAAAAATCCTTGAAATCGAATTAAAAAATATTGAAATCCCGACGACAGCGTCATACAATATATCGGGTCCAATACTATCCCATCTTTCAAGCCGAAATCACATTCATTATTTCATTGCAATCGCTTGGATGGTTTCGGACACTGATGTGAATGAAAGCAGCGCCACATGAAATTTATAATAATGAAAACGTATATTATTCTATGGATTTGGATGCGATACTACAGTTAAGGATATTATGAATGTCATTCACTTTTGTTGATGTGGCTTATTGACACATTCGTTGATTACTCACATCGAAACAAGTCACCAACGATTATTGCAGCCATTACACCATCAGCACTACTGGTGGCAAATGATGAAGGTCCAACGATTGGTGGCAGGTATTGATATATAGCCGTGCCCTATCAGCAGCTGTATTAGGCAGTAATTTACTTCGCCATACCCACGTTCTATACAATGTCGGATTTGCGGGATGTGCTCGTTTCACCTCGAACAGATTTTTCCCATCTTTGACTAGCAGGTCTATGGTAGTACCCCTGCGCTGAATAATGCCACTGTGGCAGATACTATGCGGTAGGTGCTTGTTGTCCTCAGCGCCGCCGTGCGTTGTACCGTTATTATCGAATGTTTTCGTTTATCGATAGTCAGCTCACCTACCCTCACTTCACATCTATACCTCAAAATAGAGTGGATTACCCCTATCAAAAGCTTACGCTTGCTGAGTAGCAGAGTCTTGATATTGGCCATCAGTTTGCTTAAAGACACAGTTACCTTGGCAGCTTTTCAGTGGCATATCGAATGTACTCTCCGAAGGATAGCTTGGAGTCCAGTCTAATACCTAAGTATTTAACCGACTTCTGTGCGCTTATGCTTCTGCCACACAATAGCATTTCGATTTGCAATGATATACGGCGTCCGCTAATGCTATGCTGCTCCGTATTGTCTATGGTCAGTTGGAGCCCTTAGGTGGTCAGCTAGTGTTGGGTTCGGTTCATTACTTGTGTGAGCTTACGTGGCGTGTCCATTGTGAAACCTACCAAAAAGGTATAATCCAGCGCAGTATTTCGCCGTCCATGACAATCCAGAAATCTGGAAGCAGAATTCACCTCTGGGCTGCAACATCTGTCACCTGGATTTATCTTTTTCCACTGCTTGACTATGCTTAGTGTGAATACAGCAGTATGCCTTGAGGTTAGGAAATCATATTGTTCATTTTAAGTTCTAAATGTAAACGAAATTTTTGTTTATTTCGTAGTGAGCTGTGATTTATTGAGTAAATCAGAGCAAATCATAAGTATTTATAGCTCTAGAACTATTTAATAAAATTAAAGATTTCAGTTTGCAAAAGAAAAGCATAATGGTGGATACTGCAATAAATAAAGATTTTGAAACACATTGGGTTCGAGTAAGTCCAAAATAATATATAAATATGGTACATATATAGATAAATTAATCTGAAAATGGATTCTACTTATTGGTCCCCATTAGACAAGTTGCTATGCAGCTAATAATTTGAGAAGAGGACTACGCTGTGAATTTATAAAAACTATAATAAATTGTAAGGAGACATTTCATTACCTGGAATATGTTCGATTTGTCGACTGCTTTCTCAAAGTCACAAATCATCAGATCGAATTGCTTGTTGGTGTCCTCTTGCTTGTGGTATCTGTCTACCTTTTGATAATTATTGGTATTATTACTGATACATTGTAAGTATAACAACTACATATGGTATAAATGATCAGATTTGTATTATTTTCTATGATGAAGTTTTGCACCTGCATTGAAAAAGTTTTCAAAACAATTGAAAATGAATCAGCATTTGGCGGGTATTACATTATTATCAATTTGTAATGCTGACATATACTTAAATCTGCAAGGAATGATGGATAATCCGGTACCATTATTTGCCAATTGTTTGGGAAATTGTCTATTTATGATTACGATATCTGCTGGACTTGTTGCCTATACCAATTCGTTTAAATTCAATGTACATGCCACAGTTCGTGATGTACTATTCATAGTGTTAGCTGTTCTTTTTATTGATTATACTATTGAAAATGATGGTCACATATCGCGTTTAGAGTCTATAGGTGAGTAGAATTTGAAACATTCGATCAAAATAATAAATAGTTGCACCTGCAATAATATACGTAAGTATATATATATGTTTAACTTAACAATTTCTATATTACTTACAAAACCTTCTCGTACTATTGTAAAATAATCAGTGTGATTACCCAAAACCATGATTAGAAACCCCATTTTTTTGTTTTCTTCATTGAAAAGTGAAACACGATGGAGTAAGGTCACATAATCATTCTAGTTTGGTAGAAAAGTTCACTGCTCTCCTGAAAATCGTATCATTGGCTTTGCTGCTTCGAAAAGACGGAAAATCTCTGCGTTGTATGGTAATTTTATCGAAATTGGATTTTTTTTTATTGTATTATACAACATTTGAGTTTGCGTTGGTTAAAAAGTTTCTTTGATGTGGAAAACAAATTTGTCGATGAGACTAAAATTTTCTAAGATTCAAGGGCATTGGGTAGGAGCCGAAGGTGTGAAATTGTGGCGTAATATTCTTTGGAGCGACAAGGTGAAGTTTAATTTTTTTTGGGGATGACTGTAGAATGAAAAATTGAATCGAAAAACTGTTGTTTTTTATATTATTATGTTGGAGCTATTTAAGCATGGCGTAGTGATTAGAGAGTAGGTCTGGCAACCCGAGGGTGTGCAGTTCGAGTCCTGCACTGGGAATATTTTTTTTTATTTTTTTAATTAATTCTGTTTAAATAGAACTCATATTTATGTCGGTTTCAAATCCAATTCCGATAACGATCCGTTTCCACAACAGCCCTGAATTATCCGAAACACACGTCGAGGATAGTAATATTCATTTTACAATAGTTTGCCAAGTCAGACACTGGAATTGAATCTTATAGAATATGATTTGCGGGATGACTTAAAACAGAATTGCGCTATGACTTGAAATAAAAACGATATTTTAAACTTGTAAGTGTGGTTTACTACTTTTCAAAAATTTTAAAATTGCTCGGTGTACCTATTATGTATTTTGATCAGCCATGTATCTATAAATTTATAATCATAATCATAATTGTAATTATATTATATAAAGGTCACATAACTATGTATGTGGTTTATATTTTAATTGATGTAATTGACCTTATTCTCTTGAAGAAAGAGTACTTGGGTGAGTGTTATGATGATGTTGTTTAAAATTTTTGAATGGATGTACAGGTGTAATGTGAGTTTGCGTATTTCATTTTATAGATATGAAACAGGAACATACATCTAAGTTAAGGAAAAAACGTGTAAGTTCTCTCGAGAAGTTACAATTGAAGGAGAAAAAAGATTTTTCTACAATCGATTTTGTATATTCAAAACGTCACTCACAACGTTTTTCACGATCTGTAAGAATGAGCGCTACAACTTCTAAATATAGAAATGTAAGGGCAACATTTATCACCTATGCCCAACGAAAACCAGATGCTGTTGATGAGGAAGCTACGAAAATGGCTGTCTATAGTACTTTCAATAAGAAGAATGAGTTTTTGTTTGAAGAGTTCTTTAATTCATTGAAGCCATTTACTTGTGATGCTTGGAACGAAGGCTCAAAATGGGTGAAATTCTGGTTAATTATTTCTGCGCCACCACGTTTTGTTACTTCTGTGTTTATTCCGATTGTGGATGTTGAAATGGATAAACATGGTTGGTCAAAACTTTTGAATTGTCTGCAGCTGCTTATATTTCCTTTATTGTTTCTGTTAACATCATTTGGTAAATCAAATTTATCCAAGCAAGTCTATGGTTATATTCTATATGTATATATATTATATTGTTTTGTAGGTCGTGCACATGCCTTATACTTATTGGCTTTTCTTCCGATAACTGTACCTCTGGCTATTGCGATATTCATGAATACGCGTACCGATTGTCCACCAAAGTACCACTTCGTAAGTTATTAGATTTGAGTTAAAAAAAAAAAAATAATAAAATTAACGTTAATTTCGATTTTTTTCTTTGTCTCTTTATAGTTGTTTAATGCTTTATCATGCTTCAATTCGATTTATCTTATAATTATGCTCTCCAGTTGGTTTGCACTATTATTCGATATAATCGGTAATAGTTTTTTACTATCCAATGAATTTATGATAGTAACAATTGCTCCCTGGGGCAGTTCAGCCGGGAGTGTAGTTACCAATGTCATAGTAGCACTTCATGGTTATGAGAAAATGGCATTCGCGGCCTCATTTGGTGTCTCAATTTTAGGTAAGCTCTGTATTTTCCTTTACACTTATCTATATAATATTATATTTTATAATAGATTTATTGCTATCCATGGGTATTATATATGCTGACTTAAGTTGGAAAAGCGAAGAAGGTTTAGGAAAAATTTATGAAGGCGAATTTGAATCTTATGCATATGTATTCATTTTGTTGACATTGGGAACGACATTCATCTGGATAATAATCTTAAATTTTCAAACACGCCGTTCTATTAGTATTTTCACTATCACGTTATATCTAATTTTCTTAATGTTTGCTTCATTATCCGAAAAAGAAATCATACACACTTTCACTGCTGACACACAATTCAAAGTTGAATAAATCTTAAAATGGAGCAATAATCAAATAAACTTTTAATATATTAAATTCCAGAGATTTTCCTTTAAGAGAAACTTCTTTGACACAAAGGTAATGTGGCTTGTAAAATTTGTTGTAGATTTGCAGATTTGAATTATGTCTGATAAGGAACTGGCTGATGACAATGAGAATTTAAAATTCAATCCCAAGCATGAAAATGGATTGTGTGGCTCTCAGTCTAGAAAATTCACGTTGATTCTTTCATTATATACCATATAGAAATATAAGGATTAAAGGTCATCATAGATTTGGTATTGGTCAATCTTATTAATGATGATCCTTTGCTGTCCATTTAACATCCAGAGTCCCTATAATGATGAGTATAGGATTCCAAACTTATTTCGATCAAAATTATGAATTTTAACTCATGAGCGAGCAAAAAGAAAACAAAAAAGGTCATTGGTTTAAGTTAGTGGATATGCTGATACTTGCCTTGCCCTGCGGGTTCAACAGCCCTGGTTCCTAAGGTAGAATTTTTCTGCTTTGTATTGCCTTGATGCCCCCTAATTTGCAATAAACATTCTACAGAAAGCCTCCACTTTGGAAACGTATGCTCTAGAGGGTGTTAATTAAGTGTCTCTAGTTGTTATTCTTTTTCAAAATAATGATCTGTAATATGTAATGGTAGCATGACATCGACACTTATCCATAAACATCTGACATTCAACATTTGACCAAAAGACGCTCAACTTAGTTCGTGATCCTACCGAAGTTTAAACGTGTTACTGCAACGAATACTAGTACAAATTATGGAGCATAGATTTGCTTTTTGATATATTAAAATCATAGCGCTCCATTCATTATAAAGCAAATTTATAAAACAAATGATCCCATATTAAAATTATTGAATATACAATATATTTTTTAAAGAATATTATTCCGTCTGAGCAACATACATACAAATATAAAAAATGGATTCATCGGAACAAAAACCTAATAATTCAATGGATGATCGCTTTGCCAATTTTCATAAAGAAGTAAGTGCAAATATTAATGATTCTTACTCCAAACTTTATTAACAGGATGAGGAAGACACTTGGAGTAACCATATAAGCTACTAGGATTGTCCTTTATTACTATGCCAAAAATGAGCGCGATCTGTCAACCAGTTTGTTTACAGCAGCCACCTTAGTAGTTCTTGACGAATTTTGTTTGATGGAGTCTATGGAGTCATGCCGGGTTCCCCGAAGCGGCATTTTCAGTTTGGGGAACAGGAAAAAGTCACACGGAGCTAAGTCTGGTAAATAAGTCGATGATATTTATCGCGATTTTGGCCAATGAGAAATTTTAGGAAAAAATTCAGCTCAATCGGAACAAGCCAAGCGGCGATGCGCTGCATGCCCAAATGGTTGACCAAAATTAAACGAGCACGATTTCTTTAACTTTTTTTGATGTTATCGTCAGTGCCAGAGGTCGATGGCCGCCCGGAGCGAGGCAAGTCTTCGACGATCTCCCGACCGTTTTTAAAGGCATTGTACCACTCGTAAGCCTTCAGCGGCATTCAAATCGATTCGGCACACGAAATTTTATTCAAAATGCATAATTTGAGACAAACTCTTTATTCAATATTTTTTTCCATTGTAAAATTCGCCGAGAACTACTGAGGTGGGCTGATTAAACCAGCTGCTGTAAACAAACTTATTGACAGATCCCGCTCATTTTTGGCATAGTAATTAAGGACAGTCCTTCTAACATACGGGAAAAACAAATCATAAAAAAATACTTAACGCGGGCAATTTAAATGACAAATTCCGGGTAAGGAATATATATAATTAGGTGCTTAAAGTGTTTCATACATCGGTAAGTGTAACGTTATTTCTGAGGAATAAACTGTAGAAACTGTAGAGTTTTGAATAACAATAGCTTAGTTCTACAAACTACCTCATCTTCATCTGTATTTTTCTAGTAAATCAGAATATATTATTAGAAGTTATGTGGACTAGGTCTCGGTAGTGCTAAGTTGTATTGTAGCCTGACAGTAAATGCTGAATTGTTGTATCCTCACAATATATCGTTGTTGATCCCATGGAATAAGTATTGTTGGGAAAGTGCGGTGAGACCAAGTTGGAAACAAACAAATACTTGTAAAGCTTTTTGGGGGCATTAAACAGAGTAAATTTGTAGTTATACTTAGTACCAGGTCAAAGGTCACTTTAGTGATGGTTGGCGGTCGTTCTCATAAGGTAATCTTAGTACGAGAGTCTGCTAAGTATTTTATATTATATATTTGAATTGATCGCGAATAGTAACTAAGTAGCCACTTAGGACATTAAAGGCCCGTTGTGTTGCAAAAATTGACCTAGTCCATTCACTGTCAGTTTGGTTTATCATACTGTTTTTTAACAACACTAAGATGATATGGGGCCTTAAAAAAAGGATGTTTATATGTATTGTAATAATAAGAATTTTACGTTATTATACTCTTCACGACCATGTAAATGTAATATAAATATTTCTTTCAACATTATATAAAAGTTATGCAAAGAGCACGATTCAAGATACTTAGAACAATCACGGGAGCTCCATGGTATATCAGGAATGAGGACATTCACAAAGACCTGGAAGTACCACCAGTAAAAGAAGAATCTTCCAAGCGTAAAACTATTTACATGGACAAACTAGTTCGACATGTTAATCCTCTAGCCAGAATCCTTGTCAATGCAAGGAACTCATTTCGACTGATCCATAACGATCGTGCTGCCCTTTTGCTTACTTAGAGGCTCGTAGTCCTAAGTGAACCCCTTCCTCTTCATTGTAGGAAGGACACACGTGTATTAGTTTTTAAGAGTTGAAACCTTATTGGTAGTCCTATTCATATATGTAGGAGATGCAATAAATACCATCAATACAAAAACAAAAAAAAGTATTGAAATGCTGTAGAGTATGACAACTTCGGCATAGCCAAAGTTAACCTTTTTTTTGTTTTAATTTAATTTTATTTTTTTAAATTTCCACAGCGTTATTGTTTTAATGTCGTCAAGCTGCCATATGAATTGCGTTGTGATTATGTCCGAAATTCGCCAGATTGTTCCAATGCTATGTTCTTCGTCAACTATGTTGAGGCAATTTTGTGTGGATTTAAAATTCAATCGAAATTTGAGGAAATGATTGCGATAGTCTTTTTATGTATCCTACTGACAATATATATACAAATAATATCGGTAGTTGCTGATAAATAGTAAGATACTCTTGGATCAACAACTCTGAATTGAATTAAAGTATCTATTCAAATTTAAATAGTTTTGTGCCAGCCCTTAAGGTTATTGCTAATAAATTACGTATGAGTGAACATTTGGCTGGTGTCACTATAGTGGGCTTTGGATGTAGTTGTTCCACTCTATTCTCAAATATTTCATCCATGGATTCGGGCGCACCATTAAGGGCTAACACTTTGGCAGCTGGTTTATTGGTAATATTGGTTGCTGGTGGTTTAATCTGTTATATATCACCATTTCAAATAAATGCATATCCGACAATTGTCCTACTTTTATTTTTTATATTGAGTTGTGTCTATTTGGATTATTCCATCGCTCAGGATGGATACATGCATCTTCATGAAGCCATCAGTAAGTCCATAGATTTGTAAATTTTTTCTTTTTATTATATTATATTATATGTACTAATATAATTAATTACTATATGATTTTTTTTATTTTTTTTTTTTTTTGTATTTCCTTTAGTATTAATATAATCTATGTTGGGTATCTTGCTGTAATCATAACAGATATAGTTTTATCTAAGATATTAATATCTGGTGAGTAATAAATAAAATAAAACCTATATTTTTTTTTTTATTCTTACTATTAAAATATAGCACTCGTATACTTAGGACGTGTTGACGTGTGTTGTGTTAGCAGCTAGTCGTTCTTGGCAAATTCGGCATTGCTAGGAATATTTTTTTGTAAATAGAGCTTATGGGTTACTTAAGTAGTTTAGTATGTACAAGTTGTAATCAATTTGTCAATTAAGTTAATTTGATTTGGTCTAGTTTTGTCAATTTAGAATGTTTAAGTGGTGACAGGGGGAAGGATGTTTGAGTTGTGTGTATTTGATATTGTTTCAAGTGCGAAGAGAGAGAGAGTCTGAGCAAATTATGTGTTTCCCCCTGGATTTGCAAACCAAGGCGATCACCTCATAAATTGCAATTATTTGGGAGAATAGAACCGATGAAGACCATATCTTGCTACTGGAATTTCTGAGATGATGGTATTGATTTAGTGCTGCAGTGTGATTTATTTCTTGAATGTTGCGGAAAGCGGTTGTATAGACTTTGTATTTTATACCTTTTAGCAGTCCAATTGGTACTTATGTTTATTTTATAGGGATGCCTTCTTTAAATATTTTGCGTAAGGGATGTCATTCGAGTTTTGAGGGATTTAGATTTGAGGAAAGTGTACCTTAGCTCTATGCAAGCATTCTTGGCTTCAAACAGGAGATTTAGTTCGGTTGCGGAAGTTTGAAAGATTCCTACCTATGTTCTAAAAGCGTCGTTTATTATTACCTTGCCTTTTTCCAGTATAATAGATACCGCCGCAGCAGTTTAGAAAAAGAGCAAAGTGTATTGTTAAGATTATGAGAGTCTTCATGACTCAGATAAAATAGATAACTACTATTAATATTTTTGTTATTACAATATTATTATGTATAAATTGTCGCCTACAGAATACCAGGAGGAATTGGCAGAATTACGTAAACGTCCCGTTCGTGACTATCAACGCGAAAAGGAAATAGAGAAAGCTATATTTGATTTGTTAGAAGATGGAGGTACTGAATTAAAAGCAAAAGATCCTGGTAACAAAGAAGGACATTCTGCATTTACTACAGCGAAAGAAGAATTTGTTAAACGTGAATTCGTCGACGCAGAAGCTACACGAGTTGCCCTACATCATCCAAGTAATTCAAAGAACCGACATCTCATTTCAGATTTCTTAGAATCCATTTCACCCATTAATCTAACTGAATGGATACTCGGAAGTTGGCTGAGAAGATTATGGATGATTTACAGTGTGCCGATTGTCTTTATGTGTCACATGCTTATACCACGTGTCGATGTCGAAGAGTCCAAACATGCTTGGTCGAAGTTGCTGAACATAATACATTGCGTGATAACACCAAGTGTTTTGTTAATGCTTATACAAGGTAAGTGTATTAGACAATATACAATACAGTATATAGATTATACATAAACATCGAAATTACTGTGATTGTCTGACGTCTTGCGCAAATTTGATGCCTGCCACTCTTGTAATGCTATGAAGAGCACCCATGCATAATTTCAACTGCTTCCTCCATCATCATTTAGATAGTTTCTACAGACAGGCTCTAGTGTGTGTGTGTTGAGAAGACAGTGCCCTGTTTGGGTGACCATAATGCTTCTTATATCCTTCCTGTTCAACTTATATAATAAACTTATTTCATCCATGTCTTATTCTGGTCTATTGGTTTAATAGTTTACGGACTTCTTCTATTGTGTGTTTTGCACATTTTATGGTTATTTTCATTTGTTAATGATTTATAGTGAAGCACTGTGATATTTTTCACACACTTTGTGTACATTGTAGTCACTTAGCTATTCAAGTATACACGTATGTTCATATGGTCCTTTTTCGTATTTTTAATTCTTGCAAAACTTCATCTTCCTAGCTAAAAAATTAAGAAACTAGTGTCAGGCAGACATGGCTAAATCAACTCATCTCGTCGATCTGATCAAGATTACATTTACTTTATTGGGTCTAAAAATGTCTCATTCCGTCTGTTGTATAGTTTATCACAAACTTAGAATACTATTCACTGCGTGATGAGTATAAAACTACAATAATAAATAAAATAATATGCAAATGACCACTTAAAAACATAACACTTTCGAAAAAAATGTGCTGACCCTCAGACAAATGAAACTTCTTTTGTGGTTGGGCAATGCCATTTGACTGGCGCTTTTTTAACACAATTTTTTATCAAAGAACATTAGTCATCTTCTCTGTTCCTGTCTAGCGCTTCCAAGAAATATATTTAGTATACTTAATGAAGATATGGCAATATCTTTAAATGATGATGATGATGATTACTTCTTTTAATATATTGTATACATTATACACAATATTAGATAAATACTTAATATTGTACTAAAAAAAAATAAGTATGTAATAAAATATCATTTCATTTCAGCTTCTTTAGAAAAGGAGCAAATTTTTTGGTATTTGCATTTAGACTGGTATGCGGCACTGTATCCATTGGTAGTTTCATTGCCAATCTGTTTAATTGTATTTTTCACAAGTCGTACCGATAAACCGCCAACATATCACTTTGTAAGTACAATATAGAGTAGATGCATAAAATATAAAAGTGCAAAAGTTCTCTATCTCTATCTTTCTCTTTTTTTTTAAATTAACTTTAGTTGTTTGCATTAATGTCAATAATATCAAGTATGGTGGTGCTTTTCATTTGTGCTATTGAAATCAATCAGGTATCAAATCTTATAAGTACTGTCCTAAATTTTTCCGAAGGATTTATGGGTGCTACAATAAACGCATTTGGTTCATCCGTTGGTGATCTTGTTGTAAATGTGACAATGGCTTGTCAAGGCTATGAACAAATTGCATTTGCTGCTGCAATTGGATCACCTTTTTTTAGTAAGTTGTACAAAATATTTATGATGCTTTTAAAGAATAAATCATGTATTCATTTGTATTGTAGATCTAGTATTCTCAATAGGTCTTGTGTATCTAATTCAATCGGCAAAAAGTGGAGGAAAGGGCTATCGTATACCAAGTGGTGCCTATTACACCATGGCATATGTATTTCTCTTGTTGGCCTTAATGACAATGGTTCTATGGACATCGATTTTGAACTTCCAATCTCGGCGCTCCATTGGAATTTTCTTATTGACAGTATACTCGATATTTTTATTAATGGCCATTCTTATTGAAGCCGAAATAATACACACCTGGGAGCATGATGAAGGTATTCCAATACCAAATCTTTGACGAACTGAATCATTTTGCTGAAAATGAAGACGTGTGACAGTTGAGCTAAAAAAATTAACCGCAACAGCAATGCAAAATTTGCTTTGAATTTTATATTTTAATTAACTTTGTGTGTGTGTGTGTGTGTGTGTGTGTGTGTAGTCAAAAACAAGTGAATACAAATTTTTTTGCACAAAACAAAAACTTTTATATATTTTTTTGCTTTTGTTATTTGTTATGTTAAAACAAACATGACTACTTGGACTCAGTCCAGCTAACTAACTAAGTAACTAACTAACTATGGATGTTTGTATAAAACTAAATATTATTGCTTTGTCATAAAATCTATGAAGCTTAATTAAAATGGGGTACATTTTTTGTTAGTTTAGAAACAACATAGAATAATTATACTTTTCTTTTTAGGGGTGTCCCTCACGCAGTGACACAGAAGGCGATATTGAAGACCCCATAAAGTATAAATGTACATATGTATATTATTGATCAGTCTAGTTGCTTAGTTCTTAATCTAGAGCGATGAAATGGAATGCAGAATGATTTATTTTCACAAGACGCTGTTCATTTGTCGGAATCAACTGAATCAGACCCATTAAAATTCAGGTTTTAATTAGAAAAACTTTTTTGCTTTAACGAACTGAAATTTGGATACTATTAGTGCCTATTACATATTCACCAACCATGTAAAAATTTGAAGGCCCTAGGATTACTAGATCGTATAGCTCCCATAAAAATATTTTGATCTCAGTGTTGAAATTCTGTATAGGTGTGTACTGACTCTTTATGCCCAATCATAGTAGCGTAGGCAATAACGTTTTCTTGGGGTGTGTATAGAGTACAACAACTTCGGAATAGCCGAAACTATCCTTTTTATTTCTTGTTACATCCCTCATCGACACTCTGACTGACTTTATCAGCCTTGAGTCAATCACAAATTTCTTAGATAAATTTAGAAACATACAACCAGCATTTAAGTAGCATATGTACATACAACTCACTTATATGCATAGATGTATCTAAATATAAATCCTTTATATATTTGTATGATGTTTAACTATAATTTTAATACATGGTATATGGTGCGTACACTGAAAGCATTTACAATTGAAAATTGTAGATGAACATCAGCAACATGTGCATATGTAGCTAATGAATATTGAACATTATAATTTGCAACTGAAATTTCAGACTATTGTAACAATAACAAAGATGATGATAATAATAACAATACTTGTATTACTGAATTGCCTACAAGGCATAATCTAAAACCAAAGGCAAATATGCATATGCAAGTATAAGGAGAAGTAGGCAGAACGTCAGCATGAAATCATATGTAAATCTCATTTGTCAGAACAAAGGACAGAGAATTCTAATGTCAACAGCAACAGCAACAGCAACAACAACAACGACACCATGAGCATAACAACTGTGACAACTGATTGTCATAAAATTATTGAAAATTATCCACAAATGACTTGCTTAACTTTAAGGTATCTGATGAACCAAACTAACTTGAGGTAGGAAATGGAAAAATATTCAAACTACAATATTAATTATTGAATGCACACTTTAAAAGATACAAAATATGTATATTCTATTTACATGGTAGATAGACAAAGACATTGACCAAGTTAATTCAATCCCACTACCAGAAGTAATCAACAAATGACAAACGTTGCAAAATCTATAATTTCCTCTATGCTGTGACAAACAAACACTCAATGTATGTAACCAGGATAAATGTGGTAGATGGATGTAAAGACAGTTAGGCAAAAGTATTGCATATTTTAAAACTATCATATTATTGCCTGAGTGCATACAGTGATCATACCTAATATTCTAATATGTATAATGGTATGGAATTTCAATTGTGGCTAAGAGAATCTTGTTTGTGGTCACAAGGCCGCCTGAAACTGTGGTAAGCCAAATTACTACTATTTGTGAATGCCGACAACAAGGAACCCCACATATAATTGTTTGCCAATTGTAATGGCAATGGCAATGGCAATTGGTGTGTACATATATAATCATCTATCTGGTATGAAATATTCTAAGTCATACAAATTTAAAATTGTAGTTTCTGTCTTTGGAATGATTAAGTTTAAGACTATCATGTAACCCAATGTTTGAATACAAACAGGAAACTTACATTTATAATTCATATATTATTAGTTTGCTTTCTTTATAAATCAATTTGATTTGGATTTTAATCAAATAACAACTATGAATACTTTATTATTTTGCAGGAAACATAACACAGCACACAACAATGTCAAACTTTTTCTATGAAATCTTTTATAGTTTTTTTAATAATTCGAGGTTACTGATTTCGAATCTATCTTTAGTTCCAGTCCCTCCGGTTTTGAGCTAGAGACCTGAAAATTTGCACGCACCTTTATTTTTACTAGTCACAAAGGCAGAAGTATCTTTCACCGATAGTGATTAATACCTTTATAGCTTTCTTTGCAGTTTGAACGTATGTTTGTAAGTTATTGTAATAAGAAAATAAAAAGATGAAAATAAGCTGAATTGATACTTGAAAAATCTAAAATTTCCGGTTTCTGCATTTTTCGATTTCTTCCAGCTGTTCTACTTAAAAAAAATGCTAGATCTAGCTGATTTGGTAACACTGATACGGATACAACTCAACAGCATAACGAAATCGTAGAATTGTTTTACGAAAAATATCCTCGTTTTGATTTGATGCCACGCCGATAGACACCTACTACTAGTAAAACAATCGCCTCTCTCTTTTCAGGGAATGCATTTGGTATTTCAGGTTTTGGGCGAAGTTGTGGCTGAATTGACAGTTTTCACAAGATATTTATTTATTTCTGTACCTTTTTTTTTTGCATATTTTTACAGTATTGACAGTTTCTTTTCTTGAACTTTATTACTATAGATCGCTAGAGATAAACCTGATCAAAACTGCAGGCAATTCGAAGCTAGGGAAGCTGGCTGGCTTATAAACAAAATGTCCAAAATGTCAATTATGGTACCCTTGAACTATGATGTTATTGTACTTGTAGTTCAAGAAAGCACAGCTAAGAATATTTGCGTGCCATATGCTCCTACAATTCATACAGGATAAAAAGGGAAAGCTATTCTATACTATTTTTATGCAAGACAGGGGTGGATCCAGAATTGATTTCTAGGGAAGGTACAAGGCGAACGTGTTCACAGATTTCCAGAGAAACAAAAATCATATACAACAAAAATAGCAGGAAATTTATTTGTTATACAATATTAAGCAACGTAAGTTAGAGAAACATCGCTCGCCATTGCTAGTAGTAACTGGAAATGTGCACAACAATTGACACAAGGTTTTATTATTTGTCAGGACCATTGCTCTTTTGTATGCATCAGCTGGATATTTAGCATATTATGTATTATTTGTAAGCAAATTTTTCATTCTCCATATAAAGCTAAAAAACATGGAAGCACCTCTTTAATATCTTGGTCCCTAAAGTTATGCTACAACAACTTATGTCACTCTCCAATTCTTTGCATCTGAGTGCTGAGAAACCTGGATGACATTTCATGTATCAAATAATCCAAAAAAGGAATATATATTGATAGTCGGTAATAATCTTTAACGGAGTTTGTCTAAATATTGGATTTACTTGTTTGACGGCCTGTAATTCTGCGAATTGTGATTTCTGTGCCAATTTTGTTAGCTTGGGCTAACTATCCGAGATAGTTTCACGTTGCTTCTGCAAAATGGCTGTGGAATGGCTTTTAACGATCGAGATAAAGGTAAGATAATTTCTAAAATATCCGGATTGCCAAACTTGCAGCAACAAAAATGCAGGCATGCCTATGCCTTTCTGCCCATCAAGTCTCACATATTTTTTTCATGTACAATATTTTGTTTTACTTTTAGCAGATTAACTTGCATTTCTTCTCTAAGAAAATGTATTGGTAGGGCTGACTCACGAAAAAATGTTGCTACACTTGATATTACCCCAATAGCATTTCTTATGCTGGGTACGGAGATGGCTGCACTGATAACTAAATGGAGTCGGTTGCTTGCACAGTGGGTAAAAAATGGTAAAGTCAGTAAATTTATATCAGTTTATATACCACCAATGTTGACTCCGCCAACCTATGCTTGACCCCGGTACAATGTAATGTCCATCAGGCTTTTCAATGCCCGTAAATTATGGTGAGCAATGTTTTCACGAGTTCAACAATATCGACAAACCAACATCGATTAGGAATTTCAATAGCAGTAAAGCTTCCTTCTCCGTAAGAACTTTCCGATTCTAAATTACCGTCATCCCTGTGACCACTCAACGGTATATGTACTTTGTATTCCACATAATATATCTGTATGATTGAGTATAAGTTTTTTATTTTATTTTCATCTCATGAGTCTCTTTTAAACAACAAAGTCCACTGATTTTCCATTCGTTTCCATCATAAATTTGACATGATATCATGTTCACATGGTTATATGTCGTCTTTCATTGTGAGTAATTTGATTATGATTAGTGATTCATATTTTGGTGCGAGCGAGGCCCGAGAGAGAGTCGCATTGGCTTTGAGAAAGCAAATCAAATAATTTACTATCTTTGACATACATATTTGACAAATTAGAGTATCCTGTTTGTTTACGTGTCCCCGTATTGTGTTATATTTAAATATACTTTTAAATTTTGTATCTTTTTACAATAATTTCAAGTAAACACGATTCAAACTTAAAATTTCACCTCTTTAGCAAATAGCAAATCGTTTCATACAATACTCGTATAACTCATATTACCCATGATCTATCTCATTTTTATACAAGTATAATGTGTGTATACATATATTATGCCATTTGGTTAGTTATCGCACCCAAAGTGTTGGTGATTTTCTTAATCATTAGCTTTAAGCCAGAAAAAAAAGAAGCAAGGTAGAAAAAGAAAGGAAAAATGAAAGCAATCAAAAGGAAAATGAAGTGAAAAGTGAAACAAATAAAAGTTGCCCTTTAAAACACATAAATCTTAAACGATTTAAAACTTACCTCGAGTTTCATTTACGATTTTAGAGACGTCAGTAAAGCTACTAAATATCGATTGCACTCTCACCTCTTCGCTTCTAACTAGTCACTTTTACTACTTCGTCCTTTTATTAAGTCCTTAGTTGCTTAGTTCTTTCATTCATTCGCTTCGGTTGTTGGGTCGCTTGTTCAATTGTCCTTAAACGTTTACGAGCTGACTAGATTTGTATGTATGTATGTGTATACTTATGTGTTTGTCTGTGAGTGAGTAAGTGAGTGTATGTGGCTTTAGACTAAAGAGACTCCTTGCTGTGCTATGAGCAGAAAATTAGCACATAAATTTTCCTACTAAAAAGTTTCAAATGCAAAAGCAAAACACACAAAATACAAAATACCAAAGACTGAACACACAAACAAAGGTGATAAAATCTACATCTTGAAAAAACAAATACAAACAAAAGAAAGGAGAAAAGTAGAAAATTAAAATCTTCTAATATTAAACTATAAGGTATGGTGTAACTGGTACACACACACACACACACACACACACACAAACACACACATACATACATATTGCATGTATAAAGAATCTTTAGTTTTCTCATTTACTTTAAAAATTTTCTGATGTGATAATCACAATGGTTATGAACTTTAAACTAAGGGACACCTTTACATACCTCATTCTCAATGCTTCTGATATTGCATTTATAACTTTTGGTTTTATAACTTCAATATGCTGCCCAGACTATTGTATTCAAGATACACCTACAATTTTCCATTTTATTGTATGGTTGAGATATTTCTATTGTCTTCATTTTGATTGTTTGTACAATATTTTGTGTTTATCTTTGCCTCTTCAAAACAAAATGCTTAGTTGTGGTGGCTTCTATTTTGGTTCCTTTTTCAATACTCGTAGTATTCTTTTCTTTGCAAATATTTGCAAATATGCCAATATGTTGTTTATTGTTACTTAGAATATTTGTCCTAAAAGTTTGTTATGATTATGACATTCTACTTGAGTCAATATGTAGATAGAAAGGTTTACAATATCATAAGAGAAATATAGCAAAAACCAAAGAAAAGTTTTTAAATTAAAATATTGTAGCATGACTGAATAAATGTTGTTATCGATAGTTTGGGTGGTTATTGGTTAGTGGTCAGTTTTTGGATCACATTTCAAAAATAAATACATAATAATAAATTTTCAAAATTTCATTTGCCATTTTCTGGTTTATAGATAAAAAAAAAAATAAAAAACAAAATCAACATCATTTAACAACACAAAGCGGTAGACAAAAGAAAATGGATATCCTTTATCTGCTAAACAGGTGTTTTCCTAGAATCCATCTAGGGCCAAGATAGATTATGAGACCCCACTCATAAGAAAGCAAGGTCCAATAAGCATTTTTTTAAACGAATTTGTGGACACCATTCCGAATACCAGGCTTAAATAGACATTGCAGCCGAAAGCATATTGCACGTAAAACTCAGAATTAGCTTTCAGAGTGACCATTCCTATAGAAAAAGTGACGTCAAAATCCAATAGAGCGGAAGACTTACCTTGCATTCCTAGTATAAACCAAAATGTGTTTCCTTCCCACTCTTCGCTCTATCTTAAGAATGGTTTACTGTATAAAAAATGCCACAGACTAATTTAGTCTGTAAAGAATTTTATACTCTACAACTGTTATAATGTTAATATTATTTTCGTGACCTTTGACATGAGAATTTTAAAATAGCTTATTAAATATCAAGAGAGATTTTATTCTTATTTGACTCTACTACTGTATAATTTTATAATATTTTTAAAATCTTTCTATTGCTTCTGCTGGATGAAAGGCGTATGATTCCTAATCACCAATTTGGGTTCAGGATTTCCCACGGAACCCCAGAGCAGTGCCGCTTTTTTAGATGTACGACAAGCTTTTATCAGACTATGGCACCCCAAAATCTTATTTAATTACTTGGTATTGAAGTCCTTTTTTGATAGAAGAACATTTTACGTAAGATGCGACAATAAAGAATCGGACAATTAAGGCCATCCAAGCTGGAGTTCTTCAGGGTAGTGTACTGGCACCCATTCTCTATACGCTCTTCACTGATGACCTACCTATTTTAAGTGACGAAACATTCTTGGTTGCAACATATGCTGATGATACAGATTAATATTCTGGAACCATGGCTCAAAAGATGGAACATTGCCGTGCGCACAGAAAACTCCATTCATTTAACCTTTATAATGAATCGCAAGAGCTGCCCTCCCATAAACTTAAATGGCGACGCCATTCCGAAAAGCACATCTGCGACATACCTTGGACTAACTCTCGAAAGAACGCTAACTCGGCAGCCCCACACAAAATTGAAAAGAAAACAGCTTGACCTAAAACTTTTAAAAATGTCCTGACTTTTAAAATCAAGCTCGCAGGTTAAGCCTGCAAAACAAGTTATTACTCTATAAATCCATAATCCGGTTTAAGATCGGTGTGAATTTATGGAATGCAGTTATGGGGCTCTGCCTCCAACTCAAACATTGAGATCCTTCAAAGGTTTCAGTCCAAACTACTGCATAGACTTGTTGGAGCTCTCTGGTATGTAAGAAACTCAGTCCTACACAGAAATCTACAGACTCCCAAGATCCGGGAGGAGATCACAAGAATCAGCAACTAATATATCTGCAGGGCGGGAAGGTATGTTAACCATCTCACGTTAAAGAAAAGTCGAGGTGCAAGATATGTAAGCTTTAGTGAATCGAAGTTAATGTTCTGTCTTATTATTTGTAGTTTTCTGATTTTATGATTCTCAATTTGAATGTTTTATTTTATCAAGAAGATATGCCATAACTTTTGTTTTCAGTTTTATAGCCAATTAGTTACTCTTTGTTTGTTTTACATTTATTTTTCTTTTTAAAGTATAGAAAAGTTGTTGGCAACATGTGCAGTCATTTTTTATTTTTAATATCTCATATCTGTCACATTATTCTGTAACGACGAACGCTAAACAATTTTAATAAGATAAAATTGAAGTTATAATAATATTATTTCAATTATTTTTTCTTTTTTTTTTTTTTTCTTTGCATATCCGGAAAGTTTACACTTCATGAAGCAGAAATTACTGATATAACAACAGCAGATGATTGCTAATACGCAATGTTGACTGAATGAGAAAAATTAAATTAAAAACTCAAAGTGAAACAGGTGACGCCATTTCTTCATATAAAAAAAAAAGCAAAATAAACTGAAACTAAAGCAATGTAACTGCTGTATTTTTGTTTTTGTTGTAAGATTACAGAGAAAGGGAGAACAAAGCGACATTGAAAAACCTTCTGTGAATTTCAATTTAAACTTTTTTAAAAGCTTTGGTGTGGATAATGAGGCTAAACTCTTTTACACTTTCTCAACTTTTTTTTTTTTTTTGGTTGGCATAAGCAGGAAATGAAAAAAATTATCTTTAAAAACACACATATACACACACACACACACACACACTCATACAGATACACACAACAATCTCACTCACACATGGGAAGAAAACATAAAGCCGCAACATCATTACTGCATGTGGTTATGTTGGTTTTGCTGCAATCTCTGCATTTCTTGTTTTTTTGTCTTCATGTAAGCTGCTTATACTCATTTACGCAACAATTTATAAAATTGTTAAACTTTTTGTTAAACATTAAATAAAAAAAAAACAACAAAAAAAACAAAAAGGGAAATGGAAAGGGAAATGGAAATGGAAAAGAAAACATTTCTATCTATGAAATAGTAAATGTGAATAAATGAAAAATCAAACAAAGTAAATCAGATATCCGTCAGATACATATGCAATATACAACTGGGATGCACGAGACAACATTGCGTATACATAATAAGCTATACTTTGGCACACATAATTACTTATCGCCTTTAATGCTGACAACTTAATTAATTGAAAACCTTTAATGGGTTTTTTTTTTTTTTTTTTTTGAACTAAGTATTAAAAATAAAGAGTTGTGTAGTTCATTTGTAATATTGTAAATATTATATTTGAGCGCATTCAGCAGAAGTCAGCGCTGGGTTTTTTCGCTTAACTGCTAACCGCTGACTGATTTGTTTTTCCTTAACGCAGTACTGGTTGCTTATAAATTATGGTATTCCTAAGCCCTTAAAACCATAGAACGACTTGCATCCCAAAAAAAAAAAAAAAAAAATCGGCCAAGTGCAAATCAGACTCGTACACGGAGGGTTTCGTACCAATTTGAGGTTTGTATGGGAGGTACACCCCCTAGTGGTTCGATTTTAATGATTCCAACAAATATACCGCGCCTATATTAAACACTAATTGTGTCTAAATTACAGTTCAAAGGGACAAAAAACAAAAAAGTTTTTCTAATAAGAACTTGCATTTTAATGAGGGTTTGTATGGGAGGTACCGCTTTTAGTTGGCCGGTTTATCTGATTTCCAACAGATGTCTAGTGCCTATATCAAAAACTTACGGTGTCTAAATTTCAGTTCAATAGGACAAAAAACAAAAAAGTTTTTCTAAGAAGAGCCTGAATTTTAATGAGGGTTTGTATGGGAGGTACCCTCCTTAGTGATCCGATTAAATTAAAATTTTGATAGTATAAGTTTCTGATGCATAGCCACTAATCACCTGAACTTCAAGATCGTGGAGTTACCGGATTGCATAGCTGCCATACAAACCAATATGTTTCTTGTATAGGGACCCCTTTAAATTATTGGAAATATTTTAGTTCTAGTACTTGCTACTGATGCCCGGATAGAACTACATATTCTGTGAAAATTTTAAATCTCTAGTTATTACGGTTCATGAGATATGACAACGAGGACAACGAAGTCTCTGCATTGGGGTTCCCTTTGGTACTCTTTGGGTCCGGAACCCTAAAAAAAAAATGAGATTTTATAGCATAATACAATTCATACATTATAAAAATTAAACTAGTAGGCTAGCAATACTATTTTAAATAATTTTAAATTGTCATCTTATGTTTCAGTAAGGAAAGAAAATCTACTTACATTTTTTCTTACAGAGAAAATTTATTTTACAATAAAATGCAGAAAGAGGAAAAAAAGGAGGTAAGTATTAATAATTGAATAATTGTAATAACAAATTTTGGGATGTACATGTATATTTTAATAAAAAATTGTAATAAACAATTCTATTTTCTTTATTTGCACCAATTTAGCCGAAGCGTACACGCTCCTATGTCGATGAGGTCTTTCGACAAATCCAAGAGAAAAACGATATAGAGCACATACTTATAGTGAATCGGGTTGGCGTGCCCGTCAAGACTACCATGGATCCTAATATGGCTATAGAATTTGCTGGGGTCTATGAGAATCTACGCGGTAAAGTGCAAGCCTTCATGCAAAGCATTGATCCGCCACAAGATTTATCTATATTGCGTGTACGTACCAAGGCACATGAGGTCCTCATTACACCAGATGGTCATATTAGTGTATTTGTTGTACAAAATGCAAAAGACAATTTCGTTAAATAGAGTGCGATGTCTCGGCCGTTATCTATGAACTCATTACTACAAAAAAACACTTAGGAATACATCAAATACTTTGAGTGGTTTACACTGATGAGGAGCTTGTTCATATGTTAGTTATTTCTTTGTTCTTTGTGTTTGTTTAAATAAAAAGAAATTCAATGAGAAAAGAAAAATGAGTGAAAATCTCGTACATGTTTCAATGTGAGGGAGAGGCCCAAACATTTTTCTTTACTTTGTCAGTTGGGCCATTTTGTTTCAGACAGTTCTGTAATTAACCAATTACTTTGGTCGTTTTTTTTTTTGTTTTTTTATTGTCTCCTCTTTTTAATTGAAGCATTTATTGCCCAAGCTGCTGTTCCTTTTCTTCGTTTATTTCTTTGGAAATTTCTGTCAGCGCATTGTTTATTCTTCTTGGCCTTCTTCTTCGTTTAGTGTACTTACTAATAGTTTTTCTTTTTAGCACTTCTGCAGAAGCAGTTCTACTTCGATATAATGAATGTTTGTATGTCATTTCAATGTAAAGGAAAAACTATCCAACTAAGGAATGCAGAAACGAACAAATGAACAAACCAAAGACGAAACTCTGAACTGCAAAAGTACTCCTTGGTACAATGACTTAAAATGCTTCCTGTTAATTAAACGTTTCAGTTGTTTGCTGTAAATAAGAAGCAGCAGCAGCAGTCATAGGAATTGAACTTCAAGATCCTGCCAAGGAATGTGCAAAAAGCAATAAGAATCATTGAGGTTTGAGTTACATTCACTGGCATTCAAGGAAAAAGTTGCTGAACATTGGAAAGCAATAAAAAGTTCTTATTTATATTTTTTTTTTTTTTTTTTGTGAAAGGAATGGCAAGTTAGTTTGGGTGGGACCTATCATGAATTACCGTATCCAACCTTATCAATCATTTTAATCATTTTATAACAATATACTCGTATATATTTCGTAATGGCAATAGTTACAGCTTGTATGATTTTGGAGCATTCTAACTCTTATATATATTCCGAGAAATATGTAGATGTCCAGAAGCACCGTAGGACCTGTGTAGATGGATTTGTTTCTTCAAGCCGATCAAGATATGAATGGAACAAGAGACAAACTCATTGAAATTTTTCAATCTATGAAAACAGATGACAGAGAAATTTGTTGCATTAGAATTTTGTACTTTCAAGAAACTGGTTATTCCTATTAGGTCTACAAGAAATAATTAACAAAATTAACTTATCCAGCGAAGAGTTTGGGCAATAAGTAAATGACTGAAAGCCGAAAAACAAAAAAAACACTTATTGTGACATGAACCTAATTGTTAACTACACTTCTATCGAAAGAGTGAACTATTTTTTAAATATTTTCATAGAAAATGGAATTAAATGCTTTAAATATTTACAATACTTTTCTCAAGTACATTAAAATACCTTATAAAGTCATAATCACAATATGAAGATTAAAATTCGCAACATTTGGTCAATGAAATCCTGGACTCTAAAAATATTAGACATCAACAAGGTTAAGTCATTTGTAATATAAATCAATCCTCATTAATCAATTTTATTGTCAATTAAATCAACAAACTTTTGTGTATTTAAAAAAAAATGGGGAAATGTGAATTTTGTGTGCTCATCAAGCATTAATTTTTGCGTAGAAACCAATGAAAAGATTGATAAATATTATGGGGAATGTGCACCATCAATTTCAATGGTTAAGAAGAGGCTTACTGAATTCTTTGTGGTCTTACCAACAATAGTCATACCGAACGTTCAGTTTGAAGAGAAAATGTGGTCACTCCAGAAATCGTCGATTAAATCCATAGAATGATATTGTTTTTGCGCCATTGATCCATCACAATACATTAGAAATCAAGGAAAAATGAAAGCCGTCGATTTATCCTGGTGAACGTGCTCCAAAAAAGTCCAATATGGATCCATCGGTCAAGAAGGCTATGGCGACAGTTTTTTGGGATGCACGCGGGTTCATTCACATCGAATATCATGAAAAGAGCAAAACAATCACCAATGAATATTATTCAGAGCTGTTGGAGAGATTCGAATTAGATCTGAAGCATAAATGACCGCATTTGGTGAAGAAAAAGTGCTTTTTCGCCATGACAATACACGTGTATAATCAATATGGAAAAATCCATAAATTAAGTTAAGTATTGCTACTCCATCCAGTATATTCTCTAAATTTAGCCCTCTTCAACTATTTCTTGTTTACAAACCAGAAAAAATGACTCGGCAATAAGATTTTTGAATCAAATGAACAGATAATCAGTGAAACAAATGCCTATTTTGAGATCCTTGAGAAAACCTATTATTTGGAAGGAATAAAAAAATTGCAAAATGCTGGACTAAATGTATCGAGCGAAAAGGAGATTAAATTCAAAAATAATAAGAAAATTACGAACAAAAAAATTGTGTTTTTCCTTCCACATTAATTCAATTTCTTTCCCTCGATAATATTAGCAAAATAGTATCCTTCATCAAATCCTGTAACCTTAGTAATTTAATCTAATCTTTTTTACTTAAGACAGACGATTCGAAGGCCTTGTAGCTAGCACTCATTAAAAAACTTAGGTATACGTAACTAAATGTATATAATCTAATCCTGTAAATAAATAATAAATAAATAAATAAATGATTTTACATACATAAGTATATTGTATTTTGAATAATTTTTTTATGACACTTTATATTCATGATAATCTAATCTATAAATGTAAGTATAATTTAATGTTATGAAGAGCATCATCAATATTTGCAATCGCCTTGGTAATCTATTGTAATTGTATTCTAGAATTGCCTTCAAAGAAATCAATCAAATTCATTCACTCAAATTTAAGTAAATTAACTCTAAATTCTTTTTGACTCATCCAATTGCACTCACTTGTAAGTAAAAATAATTATTAAGCCAGAGAAAAACAGAGATTAACTTAATTTTCTGGGTAAGTCAGTAACTAAGTACTTATGATCCATGTGCTCACATCTCTCTTGCTCTCTCCATGACTTAACGACAAATACAAGTTTTTTACTAATTTGAGTTCCGCAACTCAACACGATGATGATAATAATGACAATGGAAATTACTGGTTCTAAAATAACAACAACTCAATACAAAATTATTACACAAATCGCAAAAATCTAAACGCAATACAGTTGAATTCGAGCGCGCCTACAGAACGGTCGAGAATTGGAAAAAGTAAAATAAAAATCGGAAGACGGAGAAACTTTATAAGAAGTTAGTACACATGAAATATGTGTAATATATAAAAATACTAAGTATCTAGTATATAAAGTAGTTTATTGTTTTGTTCAATTAGCATAAGTTCATTTCGATTGTTTTTGATTGAAATTCACATTAAAAAAAACAAAAATCAAAAATGCATTTCTTAGGATTTTTAATAATTTTAGCAATTTGATTATTATCAATTCAACTAGAGAATTAATGACCTTTATTAAGATTTATATTATAAATGTGCTTATATTGTGTATTTGCAACATGAATTTAATTTATTACAATATAATAGAATGTTAATTGCATTAATAGTGAAAAAAACCTGTTTAGAGATAAATCAAATGATAAGAAATCAGAATATATTTTTTTCTTTCATTTAGCTTTTCATAATGAAAAGAGATTCTAAATTTTCAAAATTATAAGTATTAAATGTGTATAAATTTTCTCAATTTTAAATTGCAAAATTTCAATAATTTAACTTGAGAGTTTTCACTGTAATCTGTAAACTGATTAATGAGAATTTCAACGTTTGCTGCAATCAAATGGAATGGAATAAATTAATGACAATAAATGGAAATTGATAATTTTTATTGGAAAGAAACTGAAATTGCCATTCAATAATCATTATTAATCTTTTATATAGATTCATTGCTGAATAAAAGCCTGAAAATGCTGTTTTTATATTTGATACTTCCAATCTTATTGGGGATCCATAGCTCACTGGCAGCCGCAACGGGCGGCGCCAAAGCTTGCAAGCCAAATGAGTTTTGTGTTCTGGAACGTGCTTGCATTAATGACGATGATGCGGGACGTGGTAAGATTGGACCACGCATCGATCAGATTTGTGGACCACAACGGGTTTGTTGTGATGGGCGTCTCTTGGGCATTGACACAAGTGGCATTGAGGATCGATCGAATGTTGGTGAAGTGGCTGCCACTACACAAATATCGATGACAACTGGAGCAGCAACGAAGAAAACTTATGCCTCTTGCGGCGTTAATAAGGAGTGTATTGAGAGGCATCTGTGCAATGGCACGATCAATGACAGCGGTCGTTACATAATTGCATTGGTAGGTGTTCGAAGTGACGGTACTGATGATAATTTCGGTTGTCGCGCTTTAGAAAAATGCTGCGATCTGGAAGATGAGGTGAGTACCATGGGTCTTTTTAATATGATCTGAGAGATTTGATAACATTTCTTTTTTGTTTTTGTTTCCAAGCTTACTGAAAATCCTTACTTAAAATCCGAATTCAAATATAAAGGATGCGGCTATAGTAATCCCAAAGGTTTATACATTGACTTAGTTGGCTACAATAACAACGAGGCGACATTTGGTGAATTTCCCTGGGTTGTGGCCATCATGGGTGCGCGTTCACGTTATATATGCGGTGGCACGCTTATTCATCCATCGGTTGTCTTGACAGCAGCGCATTGCATCCAAAATCTGACTGTAGACTCACTGGTGTTGCGTGCTGGCGAATGGGATATGTCGGGTGAATTAGAACCGCTGCCACATCAAAATCGTCGGGTGCGTGATATGATTTTACACGAAGATTTCGACAATTTGTCATTTTTCAATGATCTGGCGATTTTAGTGGTCACCGAACCATTTGAATTAAAGCCACATATTCAACCGATTTGTCTACCTGAACGTGCTACACCGCAAGTTTTCACACGTTTCCGTAAAGAAGAATGCTATGCAGCAGGATGGGGACAAAAGAATTACGACAATGAAAAACACACACAAAAGATACTGAAAAGAATCGATTTACCTGTAGTCGAACATGGCGAATGCGAAGAAAGCTTACGTCAAACAATTTTGGGTAGACGTTTCCGCTTAAGGCCAAGTTTCTTATGTGCTGGTGGTGAACCAGGTAGGGATACGTGCAAAGGTGATGGCGGTTCACCGCTTTTCTGTACAATGGGGCCTAGTCTTACTGACACGTCCGATGAAGATCGCTTTGTGCTCGCTGGTCTTGTCTCATGGGGCATTAGTTGCGGCGTAGATGGCATACCGGGAGTCTATGTGAATATTCCTCATTTACGCGAGTGGATCGACACAAATTTATCTAAGCTAAAGATTAGCATAGATGCGCCATAAGCTCACCGTCACGTGCACAAATAAAAATGACAAATTTTTTTTTTAGTTGTAAAATGAAAATTTATAAAAATACTTGAAACAAACAAAAACTAAAGATCAAAATAAATATTTCTCATAAGCCCCAAACTTGGTCAATAACTAATTTATGAGCTTTAGAATTGAGTGTTCCACAAACCTATAATGATTTAACGAGATTAGTATTGATACAATTTAGTCTCTTATTTTGTTTTCTGATAATTTAATTCAAATGATTTCATTTCATTTTATTCTAACTAACTAAAGTACCCGGCCTGGCGTCCCATGGCAAACCGAATTCCTTGCACTTGTGTGATCAGTATAATCATGTATAGAAACAAAAATCAAAAATAGTTATTAATTTTCAATAGAACGCGATTGGCTCATACCGCCACTCGTTAATATATTTTGGACAGAGATATAAAAACAACAATTCACACCTCCTTGTTCCATGTTCTCAGTATTATTGTATTATAGAATCCTTTAATTATAATTTGTTTCTTTTTTCCTATATATTCTCTTGCTATTTCGATATAATACACATATCTCTCATGGTTTGCATCAACCTCTTGAGCCAAAGCCAGCAGCGATGGTATTTGCATTGGGTCGGGATGCAATAAAAATAACTCTCACAGGACCGGAAATAAGGTTGTCCGCCTTGTACTTCTCATTCAATGCAGCCGCAACATCTGCATTGTATGTAGTCTTAACGATTAGTAGAGTTCGTTTCTTTTCTATCTCGTCATAGAAGACTAACACGAACTGGGAAAGCTCCTGTTCTACAAGATAAATTGTCATATGTGAAATATAACCGTGCTATTATTGCTTCAAAGTAAAGAACAGTATTAAATGAGGAAAGAACTGCATCCCCAGCAAATCGAATATTATTTCATATGATGACCAAAGCGTAAAAATTCTTTGAAATTCATAAATCCCAACAGTGAGGAAGCAGTACCCATGAGTATAGCTTTATACTGTGCGTTCTGTGGGCTACCAACCTGCATGCTATTCCAGAGAGCTATGTTCAAATTTGGGCCACCAACCCATGAACTTTTTGGAGTTCGAATTTGGTAGTACCTCGAATACGAAGTCTGACCAGAGGCTATTTTCTGGTACCACGGGTGGTTAGGAGCCCACGGAACTTGTTTCCGTCCTGGCCAGCGGGTACGGCCCCCTTGTGGGAGTATCGTGGCGGCTGTGGTTTAATACCCAAATGCGGGTAGAGAAATAATTTGACGTGGAGTTGCGTTACAGAGGTTTAAGATGGGCCTCGCTTCCCACCAAGGAGAGAGTCATATTTACCAAAAAAAAATATGACTTAAATCTGGGACCTGCGGATATATATCCAAGGGGACATTGATTGACGTTTATCAATCCATGTGCTTGGTACCGTGTTCTTAAGTCTTCACAGATAGGTGAGCACGTAAAACACTGGTACTTCATTGCCCATGAAATTCCAGGGTCGCATCGGTTGCCAGAATAAGGCGGCCATTTGTCCAAAATACCACGCTACACATAGCTGTTTCCAGATGTCGACGGTAATAGAGGTGATGCAATTATATACCAGTCGCTACCACACAAAGCTTCTAAAGAATCCTAACCCGCTGACGTCCAAGCATTAACGGGTCAAGAATAATTTCTAACATAAACTATTCATTCAAGGTCTCATTATTCCTTTTATAATTTTATTATGTAATATTTATTCCTTACATAAATATGTGTTAATTGCAGTAAACTGATTAACATTAAGAAATAAAATTAATAGACAAAAAAAAAAAAAAAAATAGATTTGAATAGAAGAAAGTTGAAGGTGAATTGCGTTGGTCTGGCAAATGTATATTGATAGCGATTAAAAACAGTGTTGCCCATTTAATAATTTTATCTATTAAGGAACATTCTATATAATTGAGTGATGCCAAATCAACTTTTAATGATTCTAAGATGAATTTCGAACATTTATAGGAATAGATTCTAATCAAAGTATGTATATCCCTTTCAGAGATTCATAATCTTTGTAAGCCTCTATAACTTTTCGTGTTTTTTTTTTTTTTTTTGTTTTTACAAAGCTATGATCATCAAATGAAAATGTAATTATAACATTCTTAGAGGATTTTCTAAGCTACCAGCATGTATGGTTTAAACTTTAGAGATTCAACTTAAACTAATGATTCATAAAATTATGGGGATTACGTACCTCCTAACGACATTTCTTTGCATTACATTTGCCAATCAAAGTAAATCATAATTAGATGAATATGACGTCATCATTGACCAACAAAAATCTATCAAATTCTTTGTAAATTTAATGCATGCACTTGACCAAAATATTGATGGCATCTATAAATGCCTTAAACTATGCAACATTGACTACATGTATGCAATTATGTATTTATCTATGTGTGTATGTATGTGTGTGTGTGTGTGTGTGAGTATGTAGATTATTATGTTTATTATAATTAAATGCTAATCAATTTCGTAAATATTTACTTTAAAATTCGGCAACAAAGTTTTACTTCACTTAACGAAGCAAAGGATTGATATCTATCTGTCTACTATTTATGTGCATTTGTGTGAGTTTGTGATTGTGTGTCAGTGTGTTTACTTATATAATTAATTGAATAATATGTTTGTACTTAAAATGCCTAATGGCTGCTATTAAGATTTGGTAAACTTAGAGGGTTGCTTACTTTCACAAAATAAGAAATACTGCGTTTGGAAATATGCCAAGTTTCGTGTTTTCTTAGTCAGATTAATATCTATCTATCTACCATATATCTCCATATATCCTAAGATCACGTGATTTTTGTTAAATACTTAGTACTTTCTTAAATTGAAAGTCGTTTATTACTAGATAACTTATGCGCTTTAGTCATGCAACGAGTAAAATCCTTTTTAGCTCAACAAAATTGTTTTCATCTTCATTATCAAGATTATTTTCAGTATTAGGGAGACCATTTCCATCCACCATCAACATCATCATTGTTGTTATCATATGTTTTTGTTTCTTCCTTCTACATTAAATCTACTACATTTTTAAAGAATTTTATCTATTGTTCATTTTTATGCATGCAATCTTCATCTTCAATTGTTGTAGCCATTATTTCTTTCTACAATATATAATACAAAAAAGAAAAAAAATTTAACTTAAATTGAAAAATACAATAAATGTACATTTCTTTTTCAAATTTCTTTTTCCCAACAAAATTTTCTTAAAATATTTTGCAATATTTTAAATAAATTCATTTTTAAAATGTATTTTTCCATAATTTAAACGATGAATAAAATGGAGAAAAATAATTTGGATTTTATTATTAAATCTTTTCATTTTATTAAAATCTTTTTTGTTAAAATACAATACAATATACTATTCTCTCTTTTATCATTATATTCTTCACGTAACACACAGAAGGAGACATCGGAGACTCGAGAAAGTATATACATATATTTTTGAGCAGCTTGACAAGAGGAGTTGATTAAGCCATGTCCTTCTGTATGTAAGCAAACTAGTCCCTCAGTTTACCTCTCATACAAATCTAGATTCAAATTCATATTATTGTTAGTAAACAAGAAAGAAGGTTATTTTCGACTATGCCAAAGATGAAATACCCTTCAAGCAACTACAATATTATATCTTCATATTATTTTTCTATGTTCACATGTCTAAATGCGCATACCTTGAAGTATAAATTAAATGATGCTTTCTGGAATGCGTATAGCTTTAACAGATGGCTCAGAAAATTTTATTCACAGCAGTGTCACAGTGATGATCAACCTCAAGTCAAGTGGATCTATTAAATAATCTATCACTGGTATTAATGTTGACCGCTATAATATACTTGGTTGTTACCTTGAGTAACAACAAATTGAAGAACATTCCTTGTGTTTCCGATGTTTTGAATTCTTGCAAACTCATTTCACTGACGGAATTCGCTTTAATTTAATCCTTCACAATTGAAGTGAATTCATCAGTTGTGATTTTTCCTAGTTTAATGTTATTTGTAAGCAGTAGCATTCGCATTGAAGTGAAATAAATAGATTGCATCATTTGAAAGAGCAATATCATTTTCCGTACCTCCGATATTTAATAATCCACCATATATTATAGGTCGTTTCTTTGGCGTATTATTTCTGTAAGTTGAAGCAATTTAATATTGATGAAGGTTGAACCTTGTTGGAAGCTATTTGCAAAGCTTGAATAAGATTGAATTTTTATATATTTTTCAATATGAATCTTGAGAATTACCGTGATTATAAGGGGTGGGGAATGTCCGAGTACATTACCAGAACAATATTTCTATTGTTACTTGACAGCATTTGTTTTGTGCACATTATGAGATCTAAACTTCGCTTCACCGCAATGTCATTCGAAAATGTAGTTAAATGTTTGTATCGTCAATAACAACCATAACAATTCAATTCACGCTGCAAGAGTTGAACATGACCCACCCATACAAAAGTGAAATTTAAACATTGTCTGTTTGTAAGAGAAGTCAACTTATATTAAATTCAATTAGGTCAGGAATGAAAGGAGACCGACAACATTTACAGATTCAATTGAAACCATAAATGAATTATACCCCATTAAGCTGATTTAATGAAGAGGTGATGTCAATTGATTACCACGCTGGACAGACCTGAGTTTTTGGGAATATTACTTATGTGGATTCCTTAAAAAGAAGGTGTTTGAAAAATAGGCCGATGACATAAACTTAATTAAGGCCGAATATCACAGCATAAAAGGCAGCAGTATCTCAGGTCATGTATCAACTTAATACTGAGAAATTTTCTCTTAAGATTAGAAGAGTGCCGAGAGTAGATAACATATTTTTTCAATAACTGGAGATGGAATTCATTGAAAACTTTCTTTGAACATTTGTTTTATTTTGAATTTATTTTACTTAACTTAAACTGTACTTAGTACCTTCCTGAAGGCCTTTTAGAAGCTACAAACTTAATTTTTTTTTCGGTCTATAGAGTCCTTTAAGTATTTATCATGAGCCATCTATACCGCAAATTTCAAAATTCTATGCTAGTAGCTTAGATTGTCAATGAACGAATAACAAGGAGGTAAGTAACTTTTCAGGCCTTAATTTCTCAAGAAAAATAATTTATTCGGGAAACTTTGGGCTCTAGGAGCAAGTGTTTAGAGGTCTATGGTTGGTTTTGAACCATAATACAAAGTATTGTATTAACAAGAACAAATCAAGCACAAGACAAAAGCAACAATAAAAAATGTACAAGCAATCAATTGCAACAACATCAATTTCTATTTGCGCTTTAGCTGCTCTGCTTGTACTTAACTGTTAGCTTAACTGTTGTGTGGGTTATATGAAATTCAGAAGAAAACAAAAAGCCTGAAGCGCCACATATGAAACAGATACCATCAGATCAGAGGCAAGTCAACAAGACTGGACCCAAGTCTACTCTTGTTATGAATTTGTCCACATATTTTGTAAATTTTAGTATAGAATTCTGAAACTTGAAAAATGAAGAAATGACAGTTACATATTAAAGATTATGAATAATATTTTTCCACGACACTAATTTTTGAAAACATTTTCTCTTTTATCATGTGTTGAGCAATGGGTAACATTTGCCTCTAAATTCTATCTAAATATTAAAATATAAATATATATAAATATTCAAATACTTGGTTTGCCTCTCCTTTCTGCTTATAAGTAAAGTGAAATCATTTTATTAAAGAAATAAATGCACAAAAGACACAACATAAAAACATAAACAAAAATGCTTCTCGAATGCGGCAATTATAAACTATTGACATGTGATAATTGTGTAACAAATCCACTAAATGCACACATTATCATGTAGCATGTTAATTAATAGACTCCAACAAACAGAAAGAGAAAATAAATTCTACAACAACATGCACACACATACATTCACAAAACTTTAGGCTATGGCTGGTGTGGCAAATGCAATATGTGCAATGCATAAATTAAATTTTTACAACAACAAAAAAAAAAAACAATGGAAAATGGTAAATGAAAAATGAAAAGCAAAGGCAATGAGCAATAATAACCACTGGTTATGGCCATGACAGGAAACAGGAAACTTGAGCCTAAAAGCACGCAATACAAATTGTATAAGCAGATGCAGGCGAAAATAACCAAAAGTTAAGTTTTATATTATTGTATGTTAGCTAATAAAGCAAATGCACGCATAAAACAAACAAACGCACACACACATACATAAATTAAACGCATTGCGTATACGTAATTCTAATTAACCATATTTATACCCTTTCAATTTGACTTTTTGCCATGTCATCCACATTTGTTAGTGGGAAATTTGCTATGCAAATTACTTATTAAATTCTGTGAATTACAAAAATTAAACACAAAAACCAAACATTGATAACTTTGTTTTAAAAACTTACATATGGCGATGTTATACGAGTCCTATAACATTTAAACGATAATTTATTATAAATGTCATTAAAACTGCCAAGCGAATAAACATTTTATATGCCCATAATTGAGTTTTATATTGTTTTGTGCATATATCCCCCAAAAAAAAACTCTCTATAAATATTTAAGTTCAGTTCTTTATTATTGTATAGGTACTTTTTAACACTGATGTATGTAAGAAGGGTATTCTCACTTTTTCATGATGCTTGTAATGCATGAAACCATGAGTTAGAAACCCCATTAACTATGTAGTATACATATTGATCACCACTGTAGACTGGACAAAATCGTCAGCGAGAACAACAATATTTTCATTCACTGTGCAGTAGTAATTCTTATAATTCCTAACACACCATTCAGTATGCATTAATTAATATCGAATCAAATGAATATGGATATAATTTACTTTACTGGCACATAAACAGAATTCACTCAGATTCACTTCAAATTATAACAGCACAACAGGATGCACTTGCTTCAACACTTTGTAAATGTAAATTGCGTAGCTCTCCTTCCTCTTGCGCTTCTTCTTCTTATCGGTCTTGGTGATATTCTTTTGGGCTTTGCCAGCCTTTTTGGCTGCTTTTCCACTAGTTTTCGGCGGCATATCTTTTTCGACTTCACAATTTCACAACATCTTCAAAGTGAATGATGTTGCTTCAGGGTTGTTAGTTTCAGACTGATCTAAAGAAACAAATTCCCTATACAAGCACGGTTTTTAAATATTTACTGTCTACCGTTTTTTCTTTTCTTTACTTTATCCTACTTTGTCTGCTTGCCATTACATCTGTATTACTTATTACTAAAGGTCATAAATCTATTATAGATATTTCTGTTAATAGCTTCGGCTTTTCCTTTCCAGCGTTTTTCCAACTGTTAACTAACATATAATAAAATAATCAAAGAAACGATGAAAATCGATTGAGAGAGATTCTCTGATTAATGGAATTAATGGAATAGGTTATCCCTGTGTAAAATCTAAATCATTTTTGCTTTTCCCTATGAATTTCTGTACTGTAATTTCATTGGGGAAAATTACAAAACGATGATAAGTTAAAATAGAGATGATCGTACAAATATTTATTAGAGGTGCCATATAAATTGTAAGTATTTCAAGTTTTTGTTTGTAAATATTTTGTCATTCTTAATATTGTTACGACAAATCCAATCGTAGCACTCGGCAAGTGACTGCCAAAGTGACCAGAGATATGATGTGTGCCCCTGGGACATCCAAATGTAGGAAAAGAAGAAGACGAAGAAGAATAAAGCTAAAAAAAAAAAATATCATGGCAAATTGACAAGAATTGTTTTTTGTGGAAAAATTGAAAAAACAATTCTGTGGACATCAAAGAGCAATTGGAACACCAACAGCAGAGTGAACATCAGAACTTGTCTAAGGAAATCAGTATGTGAAAGTATTGTGTTGTTGTTCTATTCTATGCATTTGTTAAACACCAACTTAGCCGGCTAAAGAATTAATGCAAATGAACAAATTGAAAAATTAAAATTTCCAACATTTTATTCAAAGCAATTTATGTACATTAATCAATTGAATAAATATTTAATAGAATTTTCAAACTCTATTAATAATTATAATTTCTGTATGCAGAATTTACTCAAGTTATTTGATCAGCTTCGATGTGAAAGGTATGTCAGCTTCGGTGATGCAAAATTTATATTTTTCGCACTATTTTGTTTTTAAAATTTATAAAATACATTTCCTAGAGGTTACTTTTAAAAGCAAATGACACTGGTATTGTATTTTTATACTTGTTTTTATCAATTTATTTGGAGCGAAAATCACAAATAATTTCATTGAACGTGATCATTGAAAATCTGTTTCTGTTGTAAATGTAAATAGTCAAATAATATAATATACCACATTTTTATTGGGTTTACTTTTAATACCATTAAAATGAAATGAATTGTTGTTGAATGATTTTAATTTATATTCACTTTGACCTCCATTATTTACTATTACACTATTACTAGAAATTATTCTTTGTTTCAACTGAATGACACTTGATATAAAATAGTTTTGTAGCTTGGAAATTATACAATTTTGAATTTCTATTTTTTTAGGATGATGGGAAAATAGGTTTAAAATTTATATTCATAATAATAATAATAATAATTTTTGGTGATTTTAAGCTTGTAAAAAATCTTCTCAGATGCAGATTTATTTGTGGCTCATTCTGTCAAAGTTATAGCAAACTCTTAACAAAATATCCAAAATCGTAACTTCATATAAATTATAAATACACTTTAACTAATTTGCTTGTAACCTGATTTCAAATTCAAACATATGCATTTGTCTATTCTGGTTCCCAATTTGAAGTGTGCTTTGTTTCTGAAAATGTCATTTTAGAAAAGGAAAAAGTATTAAGTTTCACTAATAAGTGATTGCTTGTCTGTTTGACCAATCACAAAACATCTGATAACAGAGAACGTAATTCATTTGATCATAATGATGATAATGATGATGATGGTGATAATGAAAAACCCAAAATCAAATCAACGTAATAAAATTCGCATTCCAGGTTTGGAACGCGTCATCAAACAACAGAAATAACAACAAGAGAATTCAACTGGACTTATTGCAAATGAACTCAACTCAACTCAACTCCAATCAACTTGAATTAAGTCATAGTGAGTCGAAATCTAATTGAACAAAATGAGTTTTGCTTGCATGCGGTACATGGATTCCAGGGTAAAAGGTTCTAGTATTGCGTTACCAAAAATCACGCTTACAATTCGCAAATGTATTTTCTTCTAAGCGTATATCTACTATTCTACCATATTTGTCTATCTGTTTGTTGTTCCTATAGTTGCTATAGTTACGCTGCTAAAATGAAAATGAGAAAATTAGCTTAGGAAGACCATAACGGATGATGTTGAGGTTCAAATGTAAAGGCACAACTTAATGAAACGAAAAAAGGAAAAGAGCATTGTTGGGATTTGTTGTGGTTTGCTTTGTTATGAATTGTAAGGACGAGCAGGATTTATACAGAGAATGTGTGTGCATATTCTTATGTTTGTTTGTTTAACATTTACCTTGCTATATGCACCAGTATAAATGAGCATTTTAAAACGCTTGAAACCACTTTACATTGCAAATATTATAGATATGTAGTATTAGTCTATAAGAGAAAGGGTCAGCCAGAACCTTTGCTGATTATCCTTGCATTCATAATATTTTTTGTTAAAAATGTAAAAAAAATAAGTCAATAAAACGAATTCAGAATTCAATTTCAATAAAGCTGAAGTACCCTTTATAAAACTATCGAATATTTTGATTGAAGAATCATGAAAGTTTTTAGATTAATTAAATTTTTGATTTATATCACAGTAGTTTAAAATTTTTTTCACTAGGAAACACTATAGTACTGTAAGACACTGAGAATAGCTCAAGAAACTCTGATTGATATTTAATTTAAAACAAGTTTATGATGAAATATTTTGATCAAACGTAATGGAAAACATTGCATGGAAGCATTTTTAATGGTATGTTATGTTCATGCCCTTTCCGGTGGATTTTCCAAAAATTTTATTATTTGTTGGGGATATGGAAATAGAAATACACATTCTGTGAAAATTTCAAGTCTCTAACAAGTGCAGTTAATGAGATACAGAATCACAAAAACGTGACAATTTGTATTTTTTCACTCAAATTTTGGGTATAAATGCCGCTTAAGAAGTTTCGCTTAAAAAACTATCAAAGCAAAATGAAAGAAAGAAATGAAATAATATTATGTGTGTAGGGTGTAGTAGGTAAACAAATATTGCGTGTGTTGTGTTTTTATTTACTTGGCTATCAACTTTTCAACAAACCGTTCGAATGGACACGTTAAAATCTCAAATGCAAAAATTACAAATTAAAAAATAAACATGAAACTAATGCAGACAACCAATTTCAACGAATATTTCATATCCATCATACAAATGTGGAATGTAATAAAAGTTATAAATTTAAATTTTCGTTTAAATATAAAATTAAATTGAAATAATAAATTTAAGAATTAGAAAATAATTAAAATAATAATAATATTGTATTTTAATGGGCTTAAAATGAATAATTAATAGATTTGCATTTCAAAGAATTTGTCAGCAATTTCAAAGAACATTTTATATCCTTCATGCAAATGTGAAATATAATAAAAGAAATAATTGAATAATCAGTTTCACACTTTACATTTTAATCCAATTTATGTAAAATTTGAATTGTGTAAATAAAATATGAAGAAATAATCATTCATAGATTTGCATTCAAAAGGCAATCTTAAAGTATTAGAAGAATACCATAAACCTTATTTGGAAGAAGAGAGAGTTTAAATTACACAGAGTGAGAAATATGTATATATAATTTTTCTATAACATTAAATGCATTTTAAACTCCTGAATACCATTTTACCAGTTTGAAGTTATGATAAATTAAAGTATCATAAATCAATGAAGACAACGTGTGAATTGCAAATGAATTTTTTTTATATTTTGAATTATATTACAAAAATTGCTAGTAGTAGTAGTCCTCATCTTGTACCACTGAATGACCAAAGTAATGTAAATATATACGCTACTTTAACCTAATCAGTTTTAACTCTTTCTTGAGATTTAATAATATATTTTCCACAAACATGAATATATGTACTAATATTTACACTATTACGAAGCAATGTGACGTGACGCACACCTATTTCAGTAGAAAATCTAAGAAGTCATTCGAAGCATATGAACTTATTTTAGAAAAGTAGTGTCAATAATTATATTTATTTATTTTATTAAAATTAATTATAATATATACATTAAAAAAAAAAAAAAAAAAAAAATTATAACTAATATTTTACTAGCTAATAATTTACAATAGAGCACTGGCTACTAGGCCTGCGACTCTAAGTAATTATAAGATATTATATTGTATAAATTTATGTTACCATTTTTTTGTATCTTTCTATATTAGATTTAAAAGCTTTGATAAGGGCTGTTGTTGGATTTGAGTTCGGAAAAAGGGCATCTCTGATACTTTGAAAATGAGGGCATTGGTCGCAGATTCCTCCACATGACCGCATTGTTGATAAGATGGGCGTGCATACCTGTTGAGTAGATAAGTGTGAGTGACGGCACTGTGACCAATTCTAAGTCGACTGAAAACGATATATTTTCTTCTGGAGCAACTGTTCAAAAAGTGTGGGTTCTCCAAGTGTGGATTAAAGACTTTATACCTGTATCGAAAAGCCAGCCAGTTTGCATATTGATGAGATTTCAGGATACCTATGATTGACCTGTGCCTGTCCTTCTCAACGAAAGGAATTGTCGTTAATGACGGTGACTGCAATACTAGCTTAGCTACTTCATTTCAGGCGATCCCTTTACTTTTAGGTACCCAGAATATTTTGATGGAAGTGTCACGAATTTGGTAAATATGGTTTCGATTGCTGCGCTTTTTAATACCATCGACTGCTGTGAGACTGTCGGTCCAAATAACATGTTTTCCTCTAGTTTGTTTCGCAATTTGTAGTGCGTATCTTTTGCTATCAGGTTCTGTTTTTATGTTGGCAAGTATCTTCTCGCACTAAACGCCAGCAGTAATCTCCTAAGATAGCATAGCATAGTGCATCCCAAAGGAAACATTTTGTCAAGTCTTTTTATTTACATCCTTGTGAAATCGCTACCCTTGTTCATCAGTCACAGCTCCAAAATTTGAAGGAAACAGAAAGAAATAAAAATGAGACAACGCATTTTTAATGCATTTAATAAATTGTTCAACAGAAGTTGCGTGTTTTTGGCTTTTTAATTACGTTAAAAACCTTCTATCTCAGTTTTAATGATATCCATGCGGATAGTTCTTTGTCATTTAGTTTTTGATCGCAATTTTAAAAATCCTTAATTTTTTTTTTTTTATCTATTGCTTTCACAAAATTCTTCATTTAACCAAGTTTTAAACTTTACTTCAAAAACGAAACGTGATAGAATAAAAAGACTTCCACTGCCTAATGGTTATAAAACTATATACAATAACAATCAATTCTTCAAGTACCGAAATCGCTTCACGTAGTTTTATTTGTCTGAATACTGTCGGTTTTATATCTATCTTTCACGACTATTATCTCTCATTTACTATCGACAATACAATCACACCCTATCATACATGCATATACAATATTATATGTATGTATATTTGAAATTCCTTTAGTCATTATGCGTGCAACATATGTGGTGAATGCGTGTTATTTTTGTAATGTGGCAAATTATTTTGCATGCCTGACTAAAAATTTAATTTCTACTTCAAAACCAACAGGGTCCTGCCGGCAGGTATGGCACCTGTGTACTACTTTTTCGAAAATTTAACCGCTTCAACAACAAACCTGAAAGTATGCAAAACTTTCTTCACTCTCAACCATTTTATGTTCCTTACTCTTCTGTGTTAATCCTAAGCAGTTGCATACTATTTGGCAGCTTGTGTTCTTTTTTCTTTTATTTTGGGCCAAAGGCCACCTTTGAATCCTCTGCACCTGCTGCAGATTGTAAATTGTTACAAATTATTACTGTTGTTGTTGTTGTTGCTGTTGTTATTATTTTTCACTGCCTTGTTGTTGTTGACATGTTTATTATCCTTGTTGTTGTGTTATGGCTTAAACTTAAGTTTTCTTCTGTTCAACAACAAAAATAAGTACATAACGAGCACAAGTAACAAAAAAAAAAAGGAGAAAAATTGCACAATATTTAATACTTTTTGTGCACAATTAAAAGTTTTCAACACATTTTCGCCTGAAATTAATTATCGGTGAATGTAATTCATGTCCGAGTTATCCACGCTTATTACATACAATAGCTCTGAAGAAGGAACAAGGATAACAGTAGTAACAAAATGTTGTTGGCATTGCTGACATCAACACGTACACTTATTCCACTTTCTCTTTTCCTACACACATATTTGCTTTCATGCTTCCTTATTATTATTATTTTTTTTTTTGGAATTCTTGGAAACTTTGTTGGCTTTCTTCTGAACGCTTTTTGAATGATAAATACCCATGATAATCACATAATTTGCTTCTATTGAAAGATTTGTATATGTTATACTTTACTGTAGTTAAATAAAATTTGTGTATTTAATGTTTGTATTTAATATCCAGTGGAAGGACAGTAAGAATTTTAAAAGTATTAATTGAAATGATAATCCCTATAAGAAAAATAAATAAAAATTATAACAATATGCAGATCCAATATAACTTTTAATTCAACAATATCAAAAAGGGGCAGTAAAACCAGCTGATACCAGCAGTAGTACAAATTTAGGGCATCTAGATGGCAATTTCTCTGCAAGTTCGAGTTTTGCTTGAGGCTTCAGTGTATTTTGCCTACCGGGTTGCATCGCCCACTTGATCTGAAATAGCAATAAAAATTGTTAAACTAAAATTCTCGGGCGATGGTCTTAAACAATTCAACCAATACGCAGATGCAGCTAAGCATATCATTGAATCCGAATCGAAGAACATCATATCATCATATAGATAATTTTCCAGTTTATACATAGAAGTTTCTGAAAGTCTAAACATTTGTCTGATGATCAGCACCCTGTAGTAAACTTTCCATTCCGTTTTTAATTTTGTATCCAATCATCAATCAATCATTATTTTTTATCTCGAACCACTTTTTATATTTGGAAAACGAGTTACATAGTCATTGTTGGTTTCAACTAGAGATCTGCAGCATTCAAACGGCATATTTGATGCACAAATGAATAAATTTGACATTCATTTAATTTTAATGAATTTGAATGAATGAAAAGTAGATGAATGAAAATTAAATGCATGAAATTTTAAAACTTTTACTATAATTTAAGGGGGTATTCTAGTCAAGAAAATTGAAAAAATCGTTTAGTTTTTTTTTGCATATTTTCAAAGCTTAGACTTTCAAAAATATGCTCTTAAAAGGATTTTTCAAAATTCGAATTATTTTGGGAGATACAGCGGATTTTGTGACGTGGCATCTAAGCCGGCCGAGCGGAGTGATCACAAAATGAACGGCAGACTTGAGTATTCATTCTTTCCATTTTTTTTTTTTTTTTTTTTTCTCTTAAAATCTTTAATTGTACTGTTATTATAAAACAACTTAAATTAAACTATATACAAAACAATAACAAAACAACTTATATTAACAAGTGGGAATAATACTAATACATTTAATATGCTCTAGTAGGGAGGTCGACAGGATGCGATCTTCTCAGCCTCCTCGCCACTCTGACCCCTCCCTTTCTGCGTCGCCTTAAAAGCCGCCTGGCTAGATTGTTTGGATGATTTGCCAACCGATTAATGTAGTCCTTGGCCTGATGATTAATCACGTCGCCAATTTTTGGTATTTTCAAGTCGTGCTCAAGGTCCGCTGTGCGCATGAACCAAGGGGCCCCAGAAATCATGCGCAATGTCTTTGCCTGCAGAACTCTAACCTTAGCAATATTTGTTTTTGCTGCTATGCCGTACACCTGTAAGCCATAACGCCAAGCAGGAGCAATTATTGCCTTGTAGATGTGTACCTTATTTTTTAGTGACAATTTATTGCGACTGTTTAGGAGCCAATACAGTTTCCTGATTCTCTGCCCGAGCGACTTCGTTATATTTGAGATATGGGTTTTAAACGTTAGCCGCCTATCCAAATATACACCAAGGTATTTATATCCCGAGTTTTGCTCCAGCAACTGATTGCCAATAAAGACGCCCGGACAAACATCCGGCCGTAAGGCGTACGTCACGTTGGCACATTTCTTTTCATTAATGCCAATGTTCCATCTTTTTGTCCAGACTTCAAAACTGTGCAGATATTGTTGCAGGTCTTTCCAGAAATTCTTTTATAACCGACTCGAGCATGTGCACTTTTAAATTTCCATATAAAAGCCAATATTATTATCTGAGTTACTCTACTGAAAATCTTTCTCAAACTTGAAACGCGTTTATCTCAAAACTCCTTTTTTTGAGGTGGTTGACACGATATCGCAAGTTCTATCTGACCGATTTCCTTTGAAATTTTGTGAGAATATTCTTTATACATTTTTTTATCGTCTTACCAATGGATTTTGAAAAATTTTAATTCCAAGTATTTTTAAAAAATTCGTAAAAGTCGAAAAACAGGGGAATTTTTTTTTTTTTTTTTTTGGTTGAGGCACAAACGATAGCGACATCTTTTTTATTTGTTTGATTTAGATCACTACAAGGGTTGGAATCATGTCAACCAAGGAGCACCCTTTGACTGGCAACCCCACTTCACCAGCCTGTCATTGGATGAATTTTTGACTTTTTTTTTTTTTAATTATTTTTATATACTTTAAAAATCAATAAATATAATATAAAAAAAATGGATGCTAAAAATGTTTTTAATTTTTTTTTATCCTAGTTTGAAAAATACCCAAAAAATAGGGCTCTAGATTAGAATACCCCCTTAAATAAAAAATGAAAAAGTATTGTTTATCAGCCCTGCAATTTCCAATATTTGAAGCACTATCTTGTGAACACATGCCTATTAAAACAATCTAAAGATCTTACAATTCCTCGGACTACCTCAATCAAATTTAAACTTATTATTTTTACTTATTATTTTAAGAAATTTAAAATTAAATCTCAATAAATCACTTTCTAAGCAAATCGCTTTTTAGCTTTAATAGTGGAAAACAACAAAATATTATATAAGCCTTCTGATAGTAAAAAAAAAAAACACGAGATATGATCATTTTAATCTTAATTGCTTTTCTTTTTCTTTTTTTTTTTTTTTTAATAAACCACAATAATCAACACAAGTAAAGGTTCATAAGTTCTTGTGCCTTTTTTTTTTTTTTTTGTTGGTTGTGCACAAAATATGCAATAAATTTCAATTGTTTTTTCCTAGCTGGCAAAAATAATACAAAAATCTAAAGTTAGTAGAGAATTGTGGGTGCATGCTGCATCCATTCAATGAAAACTTTTCAAAAATGCATGCAACAGACTAAGAAAGTAGGAGAAAAGCATGAAATTTTACTTTAGAAACAATAAAATGAAAAAAGAAGAGGAAATAGAAAAGTATTTCTGGCCTCAAGTTGAAGTTTGCACGTTTGAGCAAAAATCTTCCTTTAGTAACGTGCAATGAGTGTATAACAATAACAACAACAACAACAACAACAACAATAGCTGCAACTCCAATGGCAGTTTACAAAAAGCTACCGAAGTCAAAGCAAAACTGGAATGTATTCCTCGTTAGAGAAGTTGACGGGAAGGGGCGCATGGATTCAAAAGAAGTGTAGGAGGGGCGAAGGAATGTTGATACACACTTCATGACGACAGCTGTGATGGCAACGTTACTTTGGTAAACATGTTTATGTCTCCCAACTGAATGAATGAAAGACCGAGCGAATGAACGAACGCACGGGAGCAAAGATCACATTTCATCATAATGCAAAAGGCACACAAACACAAACACTCACAAAGAAAAACTGTAGTCTGTGTTTATGTGTGTGTGAATGAGTGGTTGAACGAAGTAACAAGGAAAACACTCAAAATGAAATACTCTTAGGGAAGGGAACTCAGTGGCTATGGCTATGGGTCTGGTTGTGCCTGCATGGCCAGCATGCGTCACAAGTGCAAAAGAATTATGACTGCACTGAGTTCTTTTGGCTCTCTGAAGTTGCATACGTTTTCCTCTTTTTCACTTTATCCAATCTGCATAACTGGAAAAAATAAAACTAAAAATTGTTTTGCATACTTTGCTGCTTAAAAATGAAAACCAGTTGACAGTCAGACACCAAACCCACACACACACACACACACACACACAAACACAATTTGCTCTGGTTTTTGTAAAAAAAAAAAATGTTAACTAAAGAATGTGAATCACCCAAGCAAAAAGATAAATGCATGAACTAATGTCCGATGAGACAAATGAACAAACAAACAAATGACAAACAAACAAAAACATTAAATATGTACGAAGTTTGTAGCTGCTTGTGAAATACTTTGATTGCAATAGCAATGAGTTGACCAAATGATTGAAGGATTGAAGGCAGCCAGAGTCAAGAGACTGAGAAGAGTTTCAAAGCAGATAATTTGAGTTACAGCTAAATAAATTTTGATGAGTTTAACAAAAGCAATGTACAATGGTCTCTTAAAGCAGAGAACTTTATGAATTTTTAATTGTTTGATTTAAAAGAAGCAAAAAAAAAAATATATATATATATATATATACGACGATTGTTACTAGACTTAGATGAAGCAAATATTTTCTCATTGTTTCCTGTACTTAAAGGATGAGAAATATTTGTTAGTCAGTTATTTCTGTCTCTCAGATGGGAAGGAAACAATGCTTTTTCTTCTTGTCTTCCACTTCAACTTTATAACAATGCATTAATTGTACACATGAAAATACATATATATGTATGTATATAAGTATAAATGTATGCATGCGTAAGTGAATGTGTAAGTGTAAGTATGCATGTGTGTGATGAAGAACAAAAAAAAAACTCAGTCCCTTGAAGTATGCAACAAAAAAGTGTAAAACAAAACCATGTCTACGGTTTACCATAAAAGCCGCAACAAAGTGTGCCGCCATTGTTGTTGCTGTTGTTGTCATTATTGTACAACTTGTTGTTATTTTTCGAGCTTTTTAGTGCATTTTAGCTTTTATTTTTTGTTTTTTTTTTTTTTTTGTTTGTGCTGTTGTCATATCCTTTTTACTTTGATTCTCAATGTTGTTGCTACTGCTGCTGCTGCTGCTGCTGTTGTTATCACGGTTGAGTTTGCAATTGTTGCTATTTTCGTGTTTCCAAGTTGCCAGCATGGATTTCCCAAATGATTCATTTACTTACATATGTAGACATATCAGCGAACTAAAGATACATAGAAATACTCATATATGCTCATAGGGATTCACACAGATATGGTACATTGATATGTAAGTACAAGTATTACCACTCATTTGCATATAGATTAATACAAAGTTACTTACTGCACAAGTGTCTGGGTGTTTAAAGCACTTATAATAATAATACAATAATATGTTAATAGGTGTGTGTGTGTGTGTGTATGTGTGTGTGTGTGTGTGCTTGTCTATAAGAAACCTCAAACCTAACTTGTCAAATCTTAATATTGTTAATTTTTAAATGTTAAAAGTTCTTCTACTACTTTAAGCCAGCGGATGATAAACTATTCTTAGAAACATTTAAATATCCTTTCCAAAAAATTAGTGGATACTGCACTGATTATATATGACCAAAAAAAGATTATATATGACCAATGTGTATGCTGAATGGTTTGCATGATTTTCAAATTTATTTCTATACAAGGTTAAACTCGCACGAGTTGGTTGGGCCTCTACATATATAAATCTACCTCGCGATACTTTATATATTTTATTTTATTTTCAACATATTAAAAATGTTGTATATTGTGAAGAGCAAGACCGATTTCGATACGCACCAGCTGGCGATAAATTGATTGTTGTTGATTGAGTGGTGTCTCCCATGCAAGATTATTGCGCCCCAAATTTGGAGGAGATTGCTAAGGAATACATTGACAAGATCGTGATCATCAATGTAGATGTCGATGAGTGAGACGATATTACCATGAATTACAACATTTCCATGCACACCTTCATATATATCAAGAACGAGGAGCTCGTTTAAGATTCCGCTCTCGTTCACAAAGTTGGAGTTGAAACTATATGTATTTGCAACAACCATCCTCAAGTTAAGGAATCCGAATTGTTTACCAAAATTTATTTTGTACACTTAAAAATATCTTTCATGAAATTGAAACTAAATGATCATCATATAAAGTGGCTTCAATAATTGCAAGCAAAAATTATTTAAATAAATAAACACTTCGTTTACAAATGGTGTATTGAAACGACGCTCATATTCGCTAGCTTCAACTTTGTCTGCTCTTTTCTTGATAATACAATTGTCCGCTATTAAGTGTTCATAAACACTTTTAAATAATTAAAGAAGTTAATTGTGTGGTGCTAAAAACGATTACAAAGTTGAAACAATGTAGATAAAATCATCTTTTCTTAATAGCAACACAATTTAGCTGTTTCATTTTTGATTATCAGTGAATCACAATAAATATACTGCCGCTCACTTGAATAAGAACATGACTAGCTTCATGTGGCGAACAATTCGTTCTAGCTATTCTCAAGATAGAAATCTCAGGTTAGCTGTTTCATTTTTGAATTTCAGTGCATCACAATAAATATACTGCCGCTCACTTGAATAAGAACATGACTAGCTTCATGTGGCGAACAATTCGTTCTAGCCAATCTCGAGATAGAAAACTCAGGTTAGCTGTTTCATTTTTGAATATCAGTGCATCACAATAAATATACTGCCGCTCACTTGAATAACAACATGACTAGCTTCATGTGGCGAACAATTCGTTCTAGCCAATCTCGAGATAGAAAACTCAGGTTAGCTGTTTCATTTTTGATTATCAGTGAATCACAATAAATATACTGCCGCTCACTTGAATAAGAACATGACTAATATGAGTAAACTTCATTCATACTTCTTTAAGCAATACGAGTGTGCAGGACTATAGTCATAAACAGCTAAGAACAAATTCTGTGAACTATGACCATCAAACATTGACAGTCGTTTAGCCTAAACAAGTTGTGTAGAAGTGAAGTTTGCCATTCCCTTTAAGAAAACTCTCTCTCTCACATGGATACAAATTGTAAATATTGTACAATATTTTAGTTGATTTTTTAACATTTTACAAACAACAAAAAAAAAAATTACGGTTACGATTTCACTTTTTTTTCAATATTCTGCTTTTTTTTTTGCTTCTAATGAGATCTTTTTTAAGTCCTTTTAATTTTTTTTTTTTTGTTCTTTGTTTTCTATTGTAACGTTTTTTCCTTTGCCATTATCATTTGAAAGCATTAAATTGCTTGGATAGTTTTTTGTTGAAGCCAAAGTAAAGACAAGACAAAAACCATTTTGCATACTTTGAGGTTGCCTTTTGTTTAGTTAGTTCGTTTTTTTTTCTTTTTTTTTTTGCTTAATTACAGTAGTTTGTACACGTTCATTGATAGCAAAACACAACAATAAAGAAGAAATGAATGGAAAAACAGAAACAGAAACAGAAACAAAAAGAAAACCAAAGCTTCAAGTAAGTGATATTTTTACTAAAGATAAAAAAAAACTGGGTCAGTCAAGAGGATCCTACAATAATAGTATTGTAAAAGAACTAACTACATACTAAAGAAGATGAGCGAACAACTGATGAATTTCTTTTCTTTACTTTACTTTGTCTTGAACAAAATTAAAAAAAAAAAAAGTAATAAAAAACAACATATGCAACTTTGTGCTTTCAACTTGAACATCAATTAAAACAATGAAGTCATAAAAATATATAAAGTATACTCATCCACTCATCCAACCAAACATACTACATATTACACATGTGTATGAACTCACATGAACAGATCCATTCTTGCATATATGAACATCGAAGTAATTACAAAATAAATAAAGATGGGGAAAACGAAATGTTCTAAAAACCATATTTCAACACAGAATATCTTCACCCAAAGGACTTGCAAAGTCAGTGAAAAGAAAGGGGAAAAGACGAGAATGAGTTAGAGTTAAAGGAAGAACAAGAACATTCGAAACCGGAAACGGAAATAGACAAGAAGTGAGAAGAAGCAACTAAATCAAATGTAGCCAAGTCTATTTGTATTTGTGTTTAATGCACTGTGCCCCATGTGTCTGTCTATATACATATACTTATATACATATATTTATAGACATACCCGATATACCCTTGGTACATACCTAATTATGTCAATTGCTTGGTGCTTGGCACTTTGGTGCAATTTATACACTTTAATTTTCGCACTACCAACATCAACACCAACAACACAAACAACTCCAAGAGAAGCAACAGCATAGAAGAACTATAAGAACTGATTGCCAAGTGTGAATGCCTGTGTGTGTATGTTTGAGTCTGTGTATGAAACATATGTTGCACTTATACTATTGTACAATAAAATCCCTGTTGATGAGTTCATACAAAAGAAAATAGAAAGTATGATAGAATCTTCCTTTTTATAATGATGATGATGATGATGATGATGATGAGTTCAGTGCACAAATATTTTTTTAAAAATATAGAAAAGGTAAAAAAGGCAGAAAAACCATATAATAACAAAAAACAAAAAAAAAATAAAACATGTAAAGCAACATCAGCACCAACAACAACAAATACAACAACCACTTCAGTCCGCTGCAGTGTCAAAAGCATAAAAAAAGGATATTAAGAGTTAAGATGAATAAGGAATTTTACATAGAATGTGCGGAATACTGTCAATGCAAATATGAAAGGAAGAAAGGAAGTGTTCTTACTTGTATTTGTTAATGATGTTGTTTGTGCCTTCACTTTTATGAATGGAAACAAATAATTATAAAAATAATGATGACAATGCTGATGATGATGATAATGATGATGATAATGATGGTGATGGAGGTGGAGATGGTGGTGTTAATGATGTTGATTGTTGTTTAAATATTTAAGTTGGACTGCATTTCATATGCAAACAATTATTTTACATTGTGTAAATGAAAGTATGTGAAGGACACGACACAAGCACAAGCGACATTACAAAAAGAAATGGAAACCAAAAAGAATATTCAAATAAAAATCATATTAAATTAAATAAATGAAAAACAAAAAAAAAAAACTTTTTAATATTTAATAATTTAGTAAAAAGCTCCTCTTAGTGTATTTAAGGTTCTCAAAATGTTGCGCAAGTTAATCGCAAGTATGACATAAGTATTTATTTACAAATAATTATATTACTTTATGTCATTTGTCATTTAATGTCTTGATAAAAAATGACTACATCGCAAACGAGAAGAATCCCATTTGTTTATAAATTCAATTGACATTTTTAATAATAAAAAGTAGAGCCACACGAACCATTATCAGACAAGTTAAAAGAAAACTCTAAAAATAAATAAGAAACGCATCCAGTGAAATACATTTAAAACAAAAAATTTAAATAGTGTGCCTCACCCTCATAAGCATAATATAGAAGTGAAACTTCTTTAGCGAAAAGAGGTAAATCCAAAAATTAGAAAATGAAATGTGACGTAAATCAAAATGCGATGATGCTTCAGAGACTTAGTGGGGAGATGTGCAAAACAATGCGCATTATCGTGTGTGGGCTCGTCTGCAGCGTAGAGAATGAATGCTTATGGATGAGTAAAAGAGAGATAAACTAGAAAGAAGGTTATCTTGGACTATGCCGAAGATGAAATACTCTTCACGGGACGCAGTGAATGTTTAATTGTAGTATTCAAATGGGTGGTTTGTATGGGAGGTACGGACCCATAGTGGTCCGAGTGGTCTGGTTCCGACAAAAGAACTGCGTATGGTAAAAAGAAAGTTTCGTGCAAAATTTCAGCTCTCTAGCTCAAAAACTGAGGGACTAGTTTGCATACATACAGACGGACAGACGGACATTGCTTAATCAATTGATCTAATCGAGCTGATCAAGAATGTATACACTTTATGTGGTTTTTTTTTTTGTCTCCTTCTGCCTGTTACAAACTTCATGACAAACTTATAATACTATTCACTCCGTGGAGAGTAGAAAAATGCTTCACTGATTATGCTTACTTTACGAAAGAATGTACGAACAATTGGCTGAATGTCCGAAAAATAAAATAACTCTTGTATTGAAACAATATGTCACTACAATATTCTGTTTGATTTACGTCACATTTCATTTTCATATTTTTTGGATTTACTCCCCCTTCGTTAAGGAAGTTTCACTTCAAAAATATATGTCTTCATATTATACGAGGGTCGCTATTTATATCTCTAGCCTAATAATGAAAAACTAAATATTTATGATCAAAACTAGTTTTGTTGTTTATCAAAATATTCTCCATGAACTTCAATATACCTACTTTTGTATGCGTCATTTCATAGTTTTTAGTACTCACTTCGCTCAGAAGATATTAAGAAGTTTTAGTTCTCTGACTTAACATTGATCATCTACCTCATGTTCAGAATAGAATAGGATACACAACCTGCTTTACTCAGAAAACCATGTTTACTTTTTGAGATACTCAATATGTCTAATCAAATAATGTAGATTAAAATAAGTAGAACCATAGAAAAATGCATTTGTTGTATGCAAGTCCTATGAAATGGTGACTCTTTGTACTGTTAATACATGTACGAGTAGATACAATGTGTGTACATGTTTCACTAGTAAACGGTTGCCAATTGGCATGGCATGCCGCAAAACGTCATGCTTCATGCAAGCAACATGATATACATGCATGGTGTGGATTTGCTTCCATTACTAGACTAGACTAGGTCATGGTCAGGCTGCTAAAAACTGCAGTAAAAACTACAACAACTGCCACCACTTTCAATAGAGTAAAAAACAACAGCCAAAAACTGCTACCAAAACGAGATGAGAACTACAATATTATTGTAGATAAGTAGAATGCATGCATGTCAACATGAACTTGCAACAACAACATAAATGCATACTTTTGCATTTAAATGAACATGGAACATTGAGTACTTGTGTTTCTATCAATGTAAATACAATGCAAAGTTCCAAAAAGTATGTAACATTTATTTTTTTGTTAAACTCAACCTAAATAACAACAATGAAAACAAAAAAAAAAAAAAAAAACCTCGAGTGGCATAAAAACGAAAACACAAAATAGACAAAAATTACCAATTGAAATTGAAGTAATCGAAATTAAAGTCATTTTGAGGTTTGTTAAGCACACACACACGCACACATATACATTTCTGTACATACACAAACACACACATTCATGCAATTTGTTGTCCTTTGCAAAAAAAAAAAAAAAAAAAAAACATGACTAAGAAATCCACGCACGTTCATGTCATTTATGCTATTTATTCAAACAAAAACAAAGTACTAGAGGAAGGCATCAGAAGGCATCGACACTCGACTGAATAGAAAACTGAAAGAAAGAAAGGTACAAAGAAGAGAGGTCAAAGGAAATTTGTTGTTATATTTTAAATAAACAAAACAAAAAAAAAAAAAAAGAAAAAAAAAACACTTCAAAAGAGAGCAACCGAAAATAATAATAAAATAACAATAACAATTCAAACAATGTTCTTCATATGGAAACAACAAAAGCGTGCGGCATATAAAAGAATCGACAGCAATAGCGATAGAAATGAGCAGAAGGATAACAAATGTGGCTAAGATAAATCTGACAATTGAGTGAGTGGTTGCGTGTGTGTGTGTGTGTTTCTATTTTCATTTCTCAAAACATGAGAGAAAATCTAATAAAAAGTTTAACCGTTTCACTCAAATGAAAGCTTACAAGAAATTGAGAGATAGAAATGAAAACTCTCATATTTTTCAGACATGCGCTTTGCTTTTTGCATTTTGTCCCAAAAATGCAAACAGATGATAGATGATTTTATCTATTTACGTTGTGATAATTGAACGCTTACTGAAAAGGTAAACAAATGCCCCTTTCTTTTGGATTCATCATATGGCAAAATTAGTATCATGGAAATCATAAGAAAATTGCAAGAACAAATACAATAAAATATCCATAATCCAGATAATTCAATGATAATAAACATTTTATCAACGTCCAAAAATATAAAGTGGAATTCAGAATCTTGAGTTAATCCAACTAGCAATAAATTAGAGTACAAAAGATACATTACAAGAGATTCCAATTATGAAGAGGCCAGTCGAGCCTGAATATTTTCCATGGCTCAAATTAAAGTGAGATCACAGATGACTTTAAGGCATGTGCGAATACTGAATTAACAATTTTTGAATTATGAGCAACGAGAATAGAGAATCCAATTTAAAAGGAATCCTCGTGTCTGGAAGTATGTTAGCCGTTTATTAAGTATATATTACAACTTTCTCCGTAGTTCTGTAAATCCTGAAATGGTGGTTAGTACCATCAGGAACAAATAGAACCACAGGACTAACTATTTCAACTATTAATAAGCCTAAGAGTATGGTTGTATTAAAAGATGGACTAAAGAATTTAATCATCCCTTCACTACTAAGCTTCTTTTTAACTCTCTAGTCCGTCCAATACTTGAATACCTCACCCTATCACCCTATATAAAAAGAAATGGGCTAAGTGCGAGTCAGACTCGTACACGGAGGTTTCCGTAAAAGATTGGGGTTTGATTTGACTGATTCCAAAAATTATACCGCGCCTATATCAGAAACTTATTGTGTCTAAATTTTAGTTCAATATTCCAAAACACAAAATTTTAATGGGGGTTTGTATGTTCCTAGTAATCCGATCAAACTGAAATTTCACAACATAAGTTTCTAATGTATAGCCATCAATCATCCAAATTTCAGGATCATGGGATTACTGGATCGTATAGCTGCCATACAAACCAATATGTTTTTTGTATGGGGACGGACTCTTTAAAGTTTTTGAAAATATTTCAGTTTTAGTAATTGTTGCTGATGCCCGGATAGAACTACATATTCTGTGAAAATTTCAACTCTCTAGCTATTACGCCTTGTGAGATATGACCCGAGGACGGATGGATGGACGGACGGAAAACGAAGTCTATGTAATAGTGTCCGGAACCCTAAAAAAAACATCAAGACCGCATTGAGTCAATACAGAAGCAATTCCTTCTTTGTGCACTTCGTGGTTTAAATTGGAACCACAGCGTACGTTTGCCATCTTAATTTAACAGGCTTCTTCTTATACAATAGATCTCCTTTTGATGAGAAATCACCGTATGACTCTATGTAGTATGAGTTTTTGTTTTGTTCAGTAATGTTTGACAAATGATCACTGAAAGACTCACACCACAACAACGTCTCCAATGTCTCTTTGGAGCAGCTCAACGAAGATCCGCTATTGTCGTGTCGAATTTTGTTCAGTGATGAGGCACATTTGCCGCATTTGAGCTTAGGAGGAACCTGAAAAGACTCTCGAACTACCGTTACATCCACAGATCCAACTATGGGGTACAACACACCCATCAAATCGCAGGAAAATTCATCTAGTTCGAAATAAGGCCCTCACAACAATCATTAATGCCCCTGATTCGTCAGGAACTCGACGCTCCACAACGACCTCAGCATCCCTACAGTTCTCCAACAAAGAAGCCTTTGGCGCTTTTACTGCGTTGCTGCATCACATGAATACTTAACCCCAATCAATGCTTTCTATACAATTTGTCCTTTTTATTCAAGCAAACTGGACATGTTTGGCTTGCCAACACTCACAAAGGAGAAACTTTGATGAGGCAACACTGTTATGACACGGTTTTTTTCATATTATAGAAGGGAAAACAAACGACAGAATGTTTCACTCAAAACTATAAAACAAAAAAAAAAAAAAAACAAAAAAAATTGGATGCAAAACTTTTCATCTGTTTTTCCTTTTTACTTCGTCACTTTTATAATTTTATCCTTTACAAAATTTGTTGTTTCACAGTTCTTCTATATTTTTTAACGCTTTCCTTTTCTTTCAACTCAATATCTGTTTTGTTACTTATCAGTCTTATTCATTGTATTCTTTATTCCGTTGTATCCTTGCATCCTTGTTGTTGTTGTAGTTGTTTATTTTACGAAACCAAACCAAAACTGTTAGTGCACTTTCTCTCATGTTGTTCTCCTTCTTTCCTTCGTTGTACTTATGTATTTAGTTCGTTTTCTTCTACTTTCTGTACTTCATCATTTATTCTTTTACTCGCTCACTCACTCTATGGATCTTTCTCTTTAATTTGCTAGTTGCTTGTTTGCTTTCACAGCCATTTGAACTTGCCAACATTGCAACAACCAACAATTTTTGTTTGTTGCATGCAACATGGCGTAAATAATTCGTGTTCAGCACAGTTGTACATAACATTAAAGGAACAAAAATATTGTAAATAGATTACCAGATTTCACTGTAGTTGTTGTTGTTACTGTTGTTATAGCAGCTGCCATGATGCCGTCATATGCCAAGATTCCATGATTTTTGCCTGACATACAATATTCCTTGTGCCGTGTGCCATGCCATGCCACGCCATGCCATGATGCCACACTTCACTCAAGTTGAGTTTCATTTAAATCAGTTAAGTTAAAACTTGAGTTTTTCACAACTCAAAGCACAATTACGAAAGGAAAAATGTAGAGTGTTCAAAATAAATGGAAAACTAGAACACAAAGTGATCAATTATGATAAAGTTTCAAAAGAATCTGTAAATTTTCTCAAAAAATAAATTTAAAAATCGAAATTCTTCTCAAATAAACCAACCAAATATATTTCATTAACTCACAGACTACATACTTTCACTCACTTTCTCTGGTTACATTCCTTCTATCATTCAACTCAAATTGCATGCTGGAATAATAAAGTACAATGGAAAAACAAACACTTGCACTTGCATCCTTCAATCGAAAGGATAATTCATATTCATAGTTTTATTGAATATGGAATGCACTGAATCCTACTGAAAATGAGAATGAAGATAAATAGCGAATAAAGAAATTCAACAGAATAAATGAAATTTCAAGGAAACAAGAAAAAGATGCTGATGAGAGAGTGCTATACATACTTGCCTCGAAGCAGGCATAATAAATTTTCCTGGATAAGAAACAACAAATGCAAAGAATCAATAAGAGAGAAAGAAAAATGTGCTTTTGATATACGGAAAATTGTTTGCGATTTAAAGAAAAATTTATGGTCGAAAGCGAAAATTAACTTCAATTTTTTTGAAGTCAAAAAGAAATATATAGTCAATGCATATGCGATTTAACAGATGATTCAATGAGTTCAGAACAGAATAACAAAAAAAAAATTTTATTTTGAAGTTTTACTTTATTCTTCAATGTAGTGTCTCCTTCATTTCTAGAATAAATTGGGTCTTCAAGTCAAACTCAAAGCTCAACATGCGAAATACGCTGACAAACAGGTTATTCGGACCTCTAGGGAGGGTATCGCCCATACAAACCCCCTTTAAAACTCAGATTCTTATTAGAAACACTTTTTTGTTTTTTGCCCTATCAAATTGAAATTTGGACACTTTAATTTCTGGCATAGGCGCTATACATTTGTTGGATTCGGTAAAATCGAACCACTAGGGGATATTTTATTAGAAGCGCCATCTATGTAACATATCACTCTGGTGACTTGTTGATTGCCAGATATAAGGAATTGAAATTTTTATAAATAATCTTTCATTTTTTACATTTTGTTGACTATTTCTATTTCACTTTTGAATCTATCATCATCATCTTATCGGTTTCATCCATCCATTCTATCTTTCCAGTTTTCGAGAAGGTACATAGCAAAATTTTCAATGCTCACTTACATTTCATTTCCGCTTTGACTGTGAAACATTTCCGCTGCTCACTGATATGGCGTCTGATTTCCGTTCTACGCTTCGTTTACTTCGATTGATGCCACACAGATACACACTCCCTCACACAATCTCATACATACATACATTCTTACTGTAGATGTTGATGTACGTGTATGCTTGTGATCTTTTGATATGTGTATGTCCTTCATGGAAGAAGTGAAAGTTATGTGGTATGTCAAACGCTTTTTTGTTGTGTATCTTCCGGCTGCTGTCAATTTTACTTTCGTTTGACATTGGAATTGACAATTTCTCGGCACTCAAGCTCTCATTTACACCTAGTTATCTTTCTATTTCTACAAAGTTGTCCACTTCGGAAATTTTCCGTTTCTACATAAATATTTCATATTCATTTGCTTTGTTATGTTGACCCTAACAACTTTTACCTGTCATGATTTCTTATAAATTAAATTAAACTATATTTTATTTTCCAAGATATTTCTTTTTGTTTTGATGTTAACTTTATTGGTTTATTCATTGTTTTATTTATGCATTCATTCATTCAACGCTTCGATGCCATTCCATATTTTGATTTCCTTTATTGTGAATGAATATTTTGCAAAAATTTGAATTGATTTCAGAAAAATGCTTTTTATTTTTATCAATTTTTTAGAAAAAAAAAAACTTATTTTTATATGAATTTTATTTTAATACATGTGTTGTCTTTATTTCTGGATATTTGTATTTTTACTGCATGTACAAATATATACAAGTATATTTATACATATTTGTATCTATACATGAATCTGACAATCGATATGTATTTATCTTAGTTTTTTGGTAGCAAAAATTTGAATAAATAAAATCTTAAAATAAAAAATAAAATTGAACAGTAATTTGATTGGGTTTATTTTTGTAGCATATTATTCATTATAAAAGTCTCATAACATAATTCAAAAAATAATTTGAAAAATTAAAGCATAAATATAACCACCGATGTATATATTTGTTGCCATATCTAAATTAGTAAAGCACTCATGCTAGTCAAATTATTAATTAAAAACAAATAGGGAGAACATGCACCAAAGAAGGCCAAGATGAGCCTGTCGACCAATAGACAGTTTTTTGGATTGATCGCGGTGGCATTCACACCGATTACCTTCAGAGCTGTTGGACAGATTCGACATTCGCCTGGAAAAAATCCATAAATTAAGCTTCGAACCATCTACCACATTCTCCAGACTTATCCCATAAGAATATTTCCTGTTCCCAAACCTGAACCACACGCCCATTTTGAGGACTTTGAGAAAAAACTATTGTTTGGGGAGAACATCAATCTGGCAATGTTTCTCCTTATCAGATGTTAGGAAATGAGTTTCGTAAAAGTTGGGGACGAAGCCTAACTTACTTACGTGCGAGAGCTAAATCAAAAGACAAAAGAAACATTGTAAAACTAGAGACAAAAGATTATGTATTCGAAGAAGTCGTGGTTGAATTCAATGAAATTGAACTAAATGAAAAAAAAGGAATTTTAAATAAAACAAACAAACTATTGCATTTACGGAAATTGTTAAGCAAAGTGAAGAATACAAATTGTAAGTAACAAAAACCAAAAGCAAACCATAATTGTTACTAAGTGCTAAGTTATAAAGAAAAATCAAGATCATCATCATTGAGCTCAGTCAGGACACAGGCACACATTCCATCAAGCACAAACGCTGATAGTCAGTAAAAAACTATTATTTGGAAGGGTTGAAAAAATAGGAAAAACGATGAACTAAAAGAGAAATAAAACGCTTTTTTGACAAAAACAAAATATTTTATTTAAAAAGTTATTGAGTTATTTATCTATTTTTATATTTTTGTTTTTTTTTATCAGGGAATAGAAATAAATATCTCTCTAGCTCAAAAAGAGGGAGAAAACTATAGACTGAGTTTATTGACCATTGAGAAATATACAATATTGTATAATGAATGCCAATTAAACGACTACTGTTCCATTTATTGACATAGTTAATGTGTCAATATTTTAAGACTATGTCAATTAATTGATATTTGAACGAACCATTTTACCCATTCATTATTATCATATTTTCGGTTAACTACAACGTAATGTTTAATATTATTTAATATTGTAATGAAATTAGAATAATTTATTGACATATGGCTTAAGTCAATATTTGATAAAGATATTTGGTCATTTTGTATTGAAATATTGTACATATAATAGTAATGAAATTATCATAAACTAATTGAAATAATTTTATGACTTATTATTTTGTATGTCGATATATTCATGTTTTTATGCAATTTCACATAATAATTATAATTTTTATTATTATTTTCTTTTTTTCATCAGAAATTTGTTGATCAAGAGATTTTATGCAATTTACTTAACCAAATTTATAATTTTTCTATTGTTAGAGGTTTATGCATTTTTTGTTTAAATTATTGAGTACAATTTTTTTAAGAAATAATGTTTATAACTCAATTAATTATGAGATAAAATTTAAGATTCCATCTGCAAGTAAAAACATGAGCAAGTGCGAGTCAGACTCGTAAACGAAAGGCTCCATTCCAGATTGGGGTTTGTATGGGAGATTTTCCCCCTAGTTGACCGAATTGACTGATTTCAACAGATGTATATATAGTGCCTATTTAACAAACTTATAATGTCTCAATTTCAGTTCAATAGGACAAAAATGAAAAAGTTTTTCTAATAAGAACCTGAAATTTAATGGGGGTTTGTATAGGAGGTACCCTCCTTAGTGATCCAATCCAACTGAAATTTCGACAGTATAAGTTTCTGATGTATAGCCACTAACCATCCAAATTTCAAGGTCTTGAAGATCGCGGGTTTACTGGATCGTATAGCTGCCATACAAAGCAAAATGTTTCTTGTATAGGGACCCCTTTAAATTTTTGGAAATATTTTAGTTTTAGTATTTGCTGCTGATGCTCGGATAGAACTACATATTCTGTGAAAATTTCAACAGTTTTGCTGTTACGGTTCATGAGATATAAGATATGATATCTTAAAAATGATGGAAAAAAATCCAAATTATTTATATTCACGTTTATTCACAAGAATGAGAACTATGTGTAATGAAAACAAAATGAAGTATCGTACAATTGAAGAATAGAAGAAAACTGGACAAATGCAATGAGTTAATATTATTGTTCATATTCAATATGTGAAAATAAGTATCTGATATTGTACTTGCACAATATGTAAATGATAAAAACTCAACATTAAAACACTAAAGAATACAAACATGACAAGTAAACAAACAAACAAACAAAGACACAAACAAAAGTAACAAAACAAAACAAAACCAAGCCACAGCAATTGAGCACAAACTCAATAACTGTAATAATAATAACAATAACAACAAAAACAACAACAATAACAATGAAAGCTCAATAAAAAAAAACACACACACACACACACACACATACACCAATATTTTGAAGGACATCATCAAAGCAAAAGTGAAGGAGTAAAATAAAACAAGAAAACATAAAAAAACCTAAAAACAAAATGAAAACAAGCAAACAAAAATAAACAAACAAACAAAAACTGAGTGAATGAGCATAGTTAATAGACAAATGCATTTACAACAGAACCACACAGATACTCATAAACACACACTGATATCCATAGATACTTAAACAGACCCACATAGAGTTAGACACTTATGTATTTGTATGTCAATTACATACAATTGTAAGAGAAGCATAGCCTACAAATAGAGAAAGGAGAGATGAAGAAGTAGAGAACGTTGATGATGAAGAAATGGGGCAACGAGGACGTTATATTGTCAAAATATATCCATAGAACAATGAGGAAAATCGAAATAAAATCGATTTTGAAATTTGCACTAAAATGCAAATGGCTAAAGCGTGTAATGTACTCAAGCATACACACACACACACACACACACAAACACACAGATAGAAACGCCAACGACAAGCAGAAAATTGTAGCATACAGACAGGCGTAGTAGTACTTCAAAACAAATGCATTTGCTGCCATTAACTACAAAACATTTCTCATTCTCTTCAATTCTGCTGATTCGCTGTCATTCCATTTTATTCTATTTTACTCTAACTGCAATATCTGACTGACTCACAGTCTCTCTAGTCAAGTGTATATGTATGTCTATTTGCCTGTTTGTTTGTTCAATTTCATGTCAATATGTCTACTATTTTTTTCTTTTTGTTTTAGTATTTGGTTTTATTGTTTTCGATATCCCCGCGCATCTTTCCTTAATATTCAATTTTTATGCAAATTTCAATTGTGATCCACATGCTGCTCACATGCTGATGGAAACCAACTTGTCATGCTCCCTAAAAGCTTCGTTTTTTATTTCAAATGTTATGTGCATTTATTTGACTTGATGAGATATAAAAAACAGAATACAATAAATAACAAAAAACAGAAAAAATAACAAAATCAAAAATAAATATAACCAATATTTTTTAAACCACAAAATGAAATGAACTGGATAAACAAAATAAGTTTAAATAAGCAAACAAACCGAAAGAGTAATAGATAATAATAAAATTATAGTATGTGTATTGGAAAATTACATCAATAAACTACCAACTGACAGCTCCGATTGCCTGTTACACTTATACTATTGTATATCAATCATACTAAGGGTAGCAATCTATCAATCAATCTATCTATCTATCTATCTAAGTACTCGTATATGCCAAATAAAAAAAAAAAACTCTTAAAATCAATATAGAAAAACAAAATTGGTTACTGAAAAACAGTGGGAAAAAACTAGAGAAATATAAATGACAACAGTGCGTATGATTGATGTGCTTAATCGAGCAAGAAATTGTCTCGTCCATTGTGTAAGTAATTACAATACAAAAGAAACAATCATTCTAAATACAATACAATAAAAAGAAAAATGATTGGAAAAATGTGTGTGTGTGGAAACATAATAATAAACACAAATGCCAGGCAAGCACATAATTTATAGTTGATTCCGAATAAGAGTATTTACATTTATTTAATAAATTATTTGATAAATGGAATACATAAGTGTCTAACTCTTATATCTCTTATGTGAAGCGTGTCATATTTAATTGGCTGAGGAACAAAAACTTCCATACTTCCAGATACCTTTTTTGTTCGTTTGATTAAACAAGACAGAATAATAACTAAGGTCTTATATTTTCCCACATCCCAGTTTTTGTATGCGAATATACAATATTAAGTTAATGGTTGTTTTGAAATTTTATTTGTTATTAACAAATAAAATGTGGGAATATAAAAAAAAATGAATTTCGTATGGTAACACAATTTCCAGTAATTGGACAAATTTGATTTAATTATACCAAGCTGATTATGATAATAAAATGCATTTGTACCAAATATCAGATAAAAAAAAAAAAAAATATAAAAAATAGAAGTGAAACTTCTTAAAAACAGACAGAGAGAACTCATCACAAAGTCAGTCCGTCTGTCTGTCTGTCTGTCAGTGTGTGTATCGCTATTGGTTTCTTTGGCGTGTCTAATTATTGTTGTTGTTGTGTTTACGTTTGCCGTCTGTCCCTTTTTTACACATAAATTAGATCATCAACGAGCTTCTGTGTGTTTCTCGTTTTCTTTTCTTCGTACATTCGCTTGTTTTTGTACAACACATAAGCTGTTTGCTTGCATGTTGTTGTTATAAACATTTTTATACACACAAACTGCATGTTGTTATTATAAACATTTTCTTAACACACAAACTGCATGTTGTAGTTGTATAATTGTAATCTCTTTATTGAGACTTTTCCGTTGAATTTTCCAAAAATTTTATTACTTGTTGGGGATATGGAAATAGATATACACATTCTGTGAAAATTTGAAGTTTCTACCTAGTGCGGTTCATGAGATACAGAATCAAAATAACGTGACGATTTGTATTTTTTCACTCAAATTTGTGAGTATAAATTTTTTCCAAACGCCACTAAAGAAGTTTTACTTCAGAAACTAAGATCAAAGCGTACGCATTTACTGACGGATTGACAAGACTATTTCGATATTCTTTGTCGCTCACAAACATCAAATCAAAGTAAAAAATAATATTCCTGTTCACACAAATGTGCAAGTAATAAAACAAACAATTCTTAAGACCACTGTAGCAATAGATTTAAATTTAGTTTGAATATATTTCTTTTGTCAAAATAAAAGAAATAATTGAAAGGTGTATAAGTGTCCACCTACATTACTTAATATTTTTGAAAACTATTGGGAGCAGAACAGAACAGAAAAACAGAAGAATATGTTGAATATAGACAATAAAATTCTATTGAAGATTTTATAAACACAAAAAAGAAAATCAGTAATTCACTGAATATAAATTTAAATTAAATGTATTTCGAGTGTTGCGATGTTCTACTTTATCTTTATACTTGCGTTGCCCGGCGCGTTGCTACGCCGCCGACGTGATGTTAGTGTGTGATTTCCTTGTCATAATTGTTTCCTGAATCAGTAAAACATGATTGGGCGAAGCAATTTGGGTTGAAAAACTCTAAATGTTAGAAACAGTTATATATATATAGTTAATACAACAACTACATCACCCTGCATTAATAGATTCGCTACTTTCTGATGTCTGCGACATTATTTACATTGTGGTCTTGTGTCAATGTGTCGGAAAAAATCATGCTGTGCACTGCTTCACCAAATCACACTACATTAATAGCTGCATTATTTTTCTTGACATTTTCCACAATCATCGTCATATTTCATCCAGTACAAGCAAAACCTTGAAGAAATATATCAATGGGGAAAACCGTATAAAAATACATTATCTACTTTTTAAGTTTTTCGCAATTAAACAGATAGACTTGGCGATAAAAAAGCAACAGATTTCGTTTTCCCGTTCAAAATATAGAAGACAAAAATGGTGTACGGATTCCAGAGTCTTCCATGGAGTGAAGTTGATTGTTTCTGGATTAGGGAGTATCGAGATTATCATATTGTGTTCATACTGTACGTATATTTTTGCAGTCTCTTATCTTATTTACCTGGTTCAGACTTTTCCAAATCTTGGTTCGTATTTACTTTGAACTGCAGGCATATCCAAATCGCGAATACACAATATTTTATTTTCATAGTTTTCCATTATTTTCGTTGTTTTTTTTTTTTTTTTTTTGGTTTATTTCTGCCATTTGACTTCAATATGCAGTCTCATAGTAATGATAAAGATGATGGGGGTATCACCATGTCATAGATACTACAAGTATAGGAAAGTAGTACAAAGAAAAGCAAAGAGGTTTTGGTTTTCATTTGACAATTTTTGTTTGTCTCTTTGCAATCTGCTGCAGAGCAAGAATAAAAACATTTTCCCCGGATTGAGCGAACAGATGCAGACAGGCAGTAAGACAAACAAAAAACCAGACAGACAGGCAGCACATACAGTGAAACAAGATATCTTGATGAAGTGGAATTTTCTATGATACTTGCAAAATAAGGGTTCTGAGACTGGGGTGCTTGGGATGCCTGGGGTGCCTGAAGTACCATGACATGATATGGCTTTTGTTTTTTTTTTTTGTTCGTTTCTTTATTGTACATGCTAGTATGTGTGCAACAACTTGAAGTAAGTCACTTCATGCACTGAATTTATCATCAATAAAAATTGTTTATGATTGTGCAGAGACCATAATGAAGATTGCGGGTAGCAAACTGACTTTATTATAACACGAAGGCATTTGGAGTTTTTATTTTAAATTTTCTATTAAAAAAAAAAAAATAAATATATCTTAAGGCAAATTTATAGCAAAGGAAACTTGTTACACAACACACATCATATAAATTAATTGATTATAAATAAAACTACTCAAATGAAACTGTGACCATTTGACTACATAAATGATTGATTGATTGCTTGCTTCAATGAATGAATGAATGAATGAATGAAATTTTCAATTAGAAATCCACTCAATTAAGTAAGTAATTAAGTGAACCCCCTTCCGAACTTCAACATCATTTGAATTATCGCGTGCTATGTGCCAAATTTTGCAATCGTTAATGTCAATCAACGCGTCTGTGGCTGCGGTTGTTGTTGCTTCTGCTTCAGTTGCTTTTGCCACTGTTGCACTTGACAAGTTTCATTTTGTTAGCTCAAAACGCACATGCGAACTGAAGCGAATTGTATTGAAAGGAAATACAAACAGCGTCAATTTAAGACGATTAATTTAACATCACCATCACTGCCACCAACAGAAACAGTAACTGATGCTTTTACACATGTTTGTTGCATATTTGCATGCGCCAAATAATTTCAAACTCAAAGGCGGCATATTTCCATGATGAAAATGTTGTATCCATTTAAACATAGACATGTGTACATGAAATATACGCAAAAACATATCTGAGTATTTGTAAGTATATGTTTGTCTTGGCTTTAGCACACAAAGCATGCAATAACAAAACCAATCAAAGACATTTTTAGGCTTCACTACTATTTGACTTTGTTTATATTTAAATCTTCTAAATGGAAATTCAATGAAGGACGGCTGCCTTGAATTGTTTATATTGTGGTTAGTTAATGTTGATCAAGGAATATTAAGCAAATTTCTACCACCAGACACACACAAACACTTGGATCTGAAGAGATACTACATTAATGTAACTAGAATATTAGTGACTAAGTAAACAAAGTAAAAGGTTCTCATGAGCATAGAAATAATTAATTTGAGACCACACACATTCTTTCATCACGTGAATATCTTTAAGAGTACAAATAATTTTTACTGTTCTCTTAATGTTTTACTAAACTTTTATAACAAAACTCAATTTACAGTTTGCCTTTATAAAATTTCTTGTTAATCATCTCTCTCCCTCTTTTGTAGGCGAGTTTTGAATGCCTTAACAATTGAATTACATAAAGTTGAATTTTTCTGTTGTTTTTTTTCTAAACATTGTACTTCTTAAAGATCAATAAAAATGTATAAATTTTGTGAGCCATCAGAAGCATAGCACATTATCTTGCTTCATCACGGCAAACATGGCATGAGGTAGTGCAAAGCGTTTCCAGGTTGGTTAAATACCCTAAAGAGGTGGCTATTTTCTAATGGCTACACCACATACTGGTAATGCGACGGCATCCTCGATCATACGAAGACATTTTTGACTCCATCAACTTGGCAAACTGTCAACACAATTTATATATATTTAATGTGTAGGGAATAACAATTTTTTTTATATAACAAAGCATCTGCACTGGCATCATAACAAACTCTAATTAGTGTGTGTGTTTTTTTTTTTTTTTGTTTTTTGTGACTTTATTTTAATAATTTTATAAAATTATTATAATAATTTTTACAACTTTCAGTCAAAACACTTTGTCTATGAGTTTCTGAATTTGTGCGAATGTGCATGAACAAACCCTCATACAAACACACACACACACACACACATTTGTTTGACCATTATAAGTGGGCACATTTATTATTCGCATGCTCACCTGGTCAAGACAAGTCTCAAGACTCAACACGTACAAGTGCAGTAAAAATGAGAAAAAAAAAAAACTAAACAAAAAATTATTATAGCATGCCGCAAGGCACAGTTAGTTTTTCTCAGTGGTTTTGCCAAACGTTGCACAAACACGCTAATGCAACAAATAAATCAAAAAATTTAAAAAAATTTATTCTATAAAAGTATGAGAAGAAAAAGAATTACCAACCATAATTCAATTTCTTGTTTTCATATTTTTCATTCTCTTTGTCTTTCTAGCTTGCTTGCTGTGTGCGTGTGTGTGTGTGTCCTTTGCAAAAAACTTAACTAGGACTCAGCTCACCATTCTGATTACAATATGAAATTTATGATATTTGTTCAAGTTCTATGTGCCGAAAATCACTTTAATTCGGTTTATTTATAGAACCAAAAAAACAACAAAAAAAAAATATTTTATTATTGGCAAAGTACTAAATTCTAATGATTTATCAGAAAATCATAAATGAATATTGGGTCAATGTGTTGCCTGGTCCTTACTTTATCCCTTTGCGATACTTAAACACTAATAAATATGCCTTATAGTAGGTTTTTCTACCTTCCCCGTTCCCTTTCTTATTTCATTTATTGTACATTTTTATGTTCGTTCCTTTTCGGTCGTTGATTCGTGTTATATCTATATGTAGTAGTACTGTAATCATGGTAAGTCTCCTTTCAACTACTTTATGTAGTATAAGCAACATTGACATTTTTATTGGTTTACATCGTTCTGCTTTCATTTATTCAGCCTATGCTATGTCATTAGCTTGGCAGCCGGTTTGTTGTTTTGTTTTTGTTTTCATTCTCTATTTTTCTGTTTATTTTTTTTTTTTTTGTTTTGCTAAAATCTATTAAGCATAACCTATGAAATCCTTTAAGGATCAAGTACATGTGAGTATGATGTTGATGTTATAAAAATGTCACATTGATTGTAAAAGTGTGTGACTGTTTGTATGCCACAGTCCATTAATTTTATTAGTGCCTGCAGTAGGTTTTTCTTTAGCGATAATACTCACATTTACTATCCATATCCTTATACTCGTTCATATCTTTACAGTCCATAATGTGCACTGAAGCACATTCATACAATAGTTCAAACCAGCAGTAAACTTATTTTTATTGTTTTGTTTATGATCTAGTCATTACTTGGTATTGCTTTCCCTCCTCCATTCATAATTCCATCATATAAACACATTTTGACTAAAGTTTTGCCTTGTTAACTTCATTCAACACTCTATGTACTACGAATTAACGCTCCAATAACAACTTCACTTCAATTCGATGGCATGACATTGAATACAAAATCACCTACAACAATTTTCCTATTCAACTGCAATGAAAAAAGGGTAACAAAAAAAAAAAAAACAAACACACATTCAGAAAAAGAATCATTCAAACTTGGCCTGCCCCAACTTAACTCCCCTAAAGGCCAAGTTAACTTTTGTTACATTTGAGATTGCATAAATTGCATCGGGCGTTTGTCGATCATGTGTCATTCATTCATTCAGCAACAAAGGAAATTGTTGTCGCCAACAGCAGCAGCATTGCGCAATTTCGAAATGCTTTCAGGATGGATGCGATGACATTACAAGCGACGGATGTTACGCATACGCTCCGTTGCACTGCGTTGCCTTGCTTTGCGTTGCGTTTCGTGGTACGCGTTTGTGCTTGCTTCCGTTTTTTGTTGCGTGTTGACTTTATGTCTTACGTCATCATCATCGTTATTGTTGTTATTTGGTGCCAGCGCCAAGTGGTTTTCTGGTCATCGACAGTGTGAAAATGGATATTTTCTCATTGAATATTTTTAAATAAAATTTTAACACATTGTTAAGAGCTTTAAATTCCTTAAAGCGTTTTTTTTTTAACAATATTTCATGTTGATTATGCTAGTACGCGTATATTTGTGCAAAGAAAATGTCCGAGAAGAAAGTGTTAAAGAATTAATAGTCCTGCTAAGAAACAAGCTGAAGATTTTCATTAAAATTATATTGAGAGGGCACAAGTATCAATGCAATAAGCTAAGAATTGACTCAGACTTTTAATAAAGTTTTTGCTGGGAATGCTATAAAACTTAACTTCATCTAATAACAGAATATCGGAAAATACTTCGAAATGAGACTCCTCATATGGATCTTTTTATTATACAATATAACCCTTAGGTGCTTCTATGCAGCTGACATAGAAGACACAACGATCTAACGATGATTTCAGAGCACAAGAGGATTAATAGACCTTGTTTTAAATTCATTATAAGTGTCAATCTCTGAAGTTAAGTTGAATGGTCAAGTGTGTGTGTCGGGGACTAAATTTGATCTTTAATACTGCGTATGTCAAACTCAAATTAATTATTTAGCACATATAAGAAATTGATCTTATTATAAATAACAATCTTTGAAATCCAGAATGCAAAATTTTACCGTGTTCTGTATTCTTTCTACAGTAAAAAATCGAAAGAAATTTATATCAAAAATGTCATCTACCTATTTTTTTTTTTTTTTTTTGTTCCCGATTGGATATGTACTATTGTTTTCCTACATCTTATATCTTAAATATAAAAGAAAACACTAAGTACACTTTTAACAATAAGAGGGGAAAAGGCAGTGGACAAAATCAAACATTTTCGAATTGTCTCTTGAATAATGATACTGGGTGTCTTAGGCCTCATTTTTGAGAGCTACTTGCGGCAGGCCAACCGCAAGATGCCTCTCAGCGCCACCCGTAACCTAAGTTAGGTCAGATCGACTGGTCTGCTTCGTTTTAAGCGTCTACGTCTAGACAATTCGTGAGATGGAAGGTCTGTTATTTCTAGATTGGTGTGTCGCTCTAATGTTTTGTGGTACCTCCTGCTAGCATTAATGATTTCTTCCTGAATCATATTTACGCCGAGGTCTTTGTGAATTTCATAGTTAGTGATAAACCAGTTCGCATTAACTATTGATCGAAGTATTTTTGATTGTTGACGCTGAATGATGTTAATGTTAGTTTTCTTGGCTGTACCCCATAATTGCATGCCGTACGTCCATATAGGCTTAATTACACTATTGTATATAACCAATTTCCCATTGGTTGTTAACTTAGATCTACTGTTAAGAAGCGGGTATAGCTGCTTAAATTTTAATATGAGCTGATCTCTCTTTTTTTGGATATGATGTTTCCACGTCAGTTTACTGTCAATATGCATGCCCAGGTACTTTGCCACATTACTTAATGGAATGTCAGTACCTTTTATTTTTAATTGTCTTGGCTGATAAGCTGTCCGTGTTGTGTATATCACTTGCGTCGTTTTTAGTTCATTCACTTTTATTTTCCATTTATCAAACCAATTGCAAGCTTTGTCAAGAATATTCTGCAGTTTAGTTGTTGCTACAACTAAATTTTTATGGGAGTACATTAGTACTGTATCGTCAGCGAAGGTAGCCACCATTGCCGAGCTATCTCCTGGAGTCGGGATGTCTGATGTGTATAAAGTATACAACATAGGACCAAGCACGCTTCCCTGAGGGACTCCTGCTCTTATCTGTCTTAGCGTAGAAGATTCATCCTTACATTTAACGTAGAAATAGCGAGAGTCAAGGTAGCTTTTAATGATTTCAAATAGATCAGTTGGAAATACGGTCCTAATTTTACTCAGTAGGCCGTCGTGCCAGACTTTGTCGAAGGCCTTTTCTATGTCCAGAAAAACACCAACACAGAACTTTTTTTCATCAAGGTCCTTTAAAATTTTGTGAGTTACTCTGTGGACTTGCTGAATTGTGGAGTGACTTTGTCTAAACCCGAATTGGTGGTCAGGTATGATTCTGTTCACATCTAGTATTGGTTGTATTCGGTCAAGTAGGAGACGTTCAAATACTTTAGAAAGTAAGGGCAATAGGCTGATTGGTCTGTACGAGGACGCCTTGGTTGGATCTTTGCCCAGTTTGGGTATGGCTATTATTTCAGCAACCTTCCATAAAGATGGGTAGTGCTTTAGTCTTAATATCGCATTGAACAAATTCCTAATAAATACGATTGCCTTCGCAGGGAGCTCTTTGAGTAACTTTCCAGTTATTTGGTCATAACCAGGCGTTTTTCTCTGACTAGTGCGCTTTTCAATACAGTGCCTAACTTCATTGCTTGAAATCATTTTTGTACAGTATTGTGGAGATGGAGTCCTGTTGTACAAATTGGTGTTACTATTAGATTGATTGGTAGTAAAAGCCCTTTCATAATAGTCAGCCAGTAGTGAAGCTTTGTCATAATTGGTTCTAGCCCAAGTACCATCCGATTTCAAAAGTGGCGGCTGGTGGAAGGTGCGATTTGTGAAGTGCTTAGCAGCCTTCCATAATGAGTAGTTAGTGTCAGATGTCGGCGATAATGTTTTTGTATAATTTACAAATTGTTCATTTTTAAAATTCCTTAGACTGATTTTCAAATCTTTGATTCCTTTGTTAAGTTTTGCTTTGTCATTTGGATCTCTCGTCCTTTGCCAGATCTTACGCAGTTTGTTTTTGTTCGCGACTTGAATTTTTATTGAGCGGGGGAAAATATAGTTGTCCTCTTTTGGATTAAGATCAGGCGTTGCTCTATTAGCTGCTTCGTTTATAATGTCATTCAAGTATATCACTGACTTTTCAATATCGTCAGGTTCTTTAAGAGGTACATTTATTGTGAGGCTATTGTCAATAAATTCTCTGTACGTCTCCCAGTCAGTTCTGAAGTTATACATTTTGCACGCGGGTTGATCTTTTTTTATTGCGCAACTATATTCAACTTGTATTGGTGAATGATCGGAAGAAAGTTCAAGTCGGGAATCAATTTTGAAATATGTTATACTCATGTTTTTTAATACACAGAAGTCTATTAAATCCGGTATTTTAGTCCGATCTGTTGGCCAATATGTGGGTTCACCTGTACTCAAGTGCATCCCCCCAATCGTTTGAATTGCACTTAGCAAGTTTTTCCCTTTGGTGTTTGTCAGCCTTGAACCCCAGTTTACATGTTTCGCGTTGTAATCACCTGCTACGAAGAACCTTGGACCAAGCTCTTTAAAGTAGTCCTTAAATTGAGCTGTTGAGATTGAGTGTCTAGGTGGGCAATAAATCGCTGCTATTGTGAAAGGTCCATATTTGTCTTCTAATAGCAATTTGGTCGACTGAATGTGAGCGTGTTGATAATTTTCTAGTTCAACGTGTCTAGTATTGTTTTTAACAATGATAGCCGTGCCACCATGTCCTGAACCATCCGGGTGATTTGTTTTATATATTTTATATCCGGGAATGGTCAAGTAGTGATTACTTGTGCAATGGGTTTCAGAGATTAGAGCTACGTCAATCATATTGTCATTTAGAAATAGTTGGAGTTCAAGGATATGTTTGTGCAAACCATTGGCATTCCACGCAATAATTCTTAATTTATTGTCCATTTTGTTTGTCAAGTTTGGTTATCAGGATGGTGATTATATTCATCATGTTAGTCACCTGTTGAATCAATTGCTTCATCATGATTTTAAGTTCAGCTGAATCGTCATTTGGCATAATATTATTGTTGTTTTGATGGGAGGAATTACTTTCTATGGTCGGATTCTCAGTTGAGATGACTTTAGATTTTTGGGTTGGTCGGTTGATTGGCTGGGGTTGGGGAGTCGCAGCTGTAATTTGCGCGTAGCTTATACCATTCTCCACTTTACGGGATGTTATGGGCATTTGCTGAACTTTTGTGAGATCCGTCAATATTTTGGGTCGAAGGGCAGGAAACCGTTGGATTTTAAGGGTTTTGTATATTTCACAACCCTTGTAGTTGGCTGTATGAGCTCCACCACATAGAGCACATTTTATTTTAATAGTTGACTCCATACAACAGTCGATTGTTTTGTGCTTACCAGCACATTTGACGCATACTGGATCCCTGGTACAATAGTTTCGGGTGTGCCCGTATTTTTGGCAGTTGCTGCATTGCACTATCATTCTCTTGTTGTGGGGGGCCTCAAATTTAATCTTGGTATGTAGTAATGTCGTAATATTATAAATATTTTTATTAGTTGAACTACTTTTAAGTTCAATTGAGAACAAAGGGAGTGGTTTATTGGTTGTTCTTTGTAGGATATTATGTATATTTATTACTTCATGACCTAATATCTTCAGTTCGCGTTTTATGTCGTCGGTGTCTGTTGATTGATGAAGGTGTCTCAACATAACTTTAAAACCTCGTTCATCTTTGGGCTTGAAAGTGTAATATTTCGTTTCTTTGGTTTTTAGTAATTCAATGATTTTTTTATAATGTAGGGGCTCTGCCGGTTGGATACGTACTTCATCATTGGGCAATGTTTTAAGTACGTAGTTATGATCTACAATTTCATACAGAGCATTATTAAGAATGGAGATTTCTTCTACCCCCTGCACATAAATAGGTGGTGGCTTATTAGCTTTTGGAGGTCGCTTGGAACCATTGTCCATAGTATTCTTCGCTTCTTCTAAATTGTCGTCGTCGACATCTAAGATGCCAAAATAATTGGAAGATGGCTTGCCAAGCCAGTAGTTAAGTGTGGTCTGCTTTTTTTTTGTTTAGGTTTATTAGAAGATATGGTAGGTGACGCTTTGGTAGTTTTGGGCTTTTTGTTAATGTTTGGGGATTGATCAGTCGGTATGGTTGGTGATTGCGTTTTTCTATTTCTTTTATTTGAAGCTAACTGTTCAGATCCAGTTTTATTATTTGAGTTTTGTACTTTTGTGATAATTGTTGGTGTAGGCAAAGAAGCGATCGAATCGTTGTTGTTGTTGTGGATATGAGTTTTAGGATTAGTTGTTGTTGCGGTAACTGCATACGATGACGCGATCGAAGCAGTTGTTGAGAAAACTGTTGTTGTTGATGCAACCAATGAAGCTGTAGATGTACAAGCAGTGCTTTGTGTTATAGTTGTTGTAGTTGCTGATACAGTTGCAGCTTGGGTAGAGTACAGGGGCGGTTGTGGGGTAGAGTACAGGGGCGGTTGTGGGGAAGGGCATTGGGTGCTCCATGGTAAGGAGCACCTGGTGTTTGCGCTGTCTGAGCAAAGAACTGGAGAACAAGAACTTGCCCTGCGCTCAGGCGACTTGGTGGTTAAAAATGAGGATTCATTTTTGTTTTAGGACAGGAAGAGACAAACGAGAAATATGCATTTCTCGTCGCCTTTGTTTTTGAATTGTTTTTTTGATGAGCAAAGCTCATCTTAACGATTTTGTTGTAGATCTCTATTGATTTCTTTGTATGTTTTAAATTTTACTTTACTAATGCAAAGATTTGCATAGAAAAGGGAACTAAATTTAAAACAACAAAAAATTGCAATCAATAGAAATTTTGTTTTTTTTTTTTTTTTTTTTCGATGCTGAGCTTAGGAGCGGAAGAAAGAAACACGTCTTCACTGTTCGAATGCTAGCAATAGAAACGAAGAAAACATATGAACTTCATTGATTTTAGATTATTGATAAATTTCTATTCTTTTCTTTTTTATAGTATAAAGGGGGTGTTACCGAGAAGTATCTGTGCTCGATCCATATGCTAAGTGATGCTCAACGAAACTTACCTGTAACTTATTTGAAGAGATTGTGGAATAAAGTTGTAGCTCTCAGCCCTCCCTCAACTTCGGCAACCAACAAAATGTTCAAATGAAATGAAAGGTAGACAGACATTCGAGCGATACGGAACTTTATGAACTCAGCAAAATATACTTTCTACAGCTGTGAACCGTAGCATTGCTACCGCTCTTCGTAGCCGCAGCCTTAGTATCGAGAGTAGTACCAACCGAAGCAAGAGCATACGTGAGAAATTTCTTTGCTCTGCTGCTGATCACTACCAGTTGTTTTTTATTGTACTGTTGCTCCGACTACAAAGAGTATTTCTTCTGAGTTTTTCGTTTGCACTTTGGTTTGTGTTTCAGCTAAACACAGCACGTAGCAAAGAGAGCGAAGTGAGCAGATGTGCGGAGAACAATGCAGATGGCGACGCTGTCGACATTTTACAAATATTTCGCATGCCATCCGCTAACGCGCTCAAAAAAAAAATAAATAAATAGCATTTGAAGAATCTTTATTGTGCCTCAAGATAATGGTGCTGCTCATGAAGATGGGTTTCAAACAAAACAAAAAATATCATGTTTCTTTGATTTAAGAGAAAGGAGTGACATGACACACTCAAAACTGTAGCATTCGAACAGGGGAACAGTACTATGAGAATGTATTCAAAGTCTTTAAAGATGGCAGGTAGGGAAAAACAAAGTACATACAATATTAAAAACAAAGGTTAGCGATGTGAGTGAACGTGAGAAAAAGTATCGTAAATCCAACCAAATCAACTTGATGATTTAAAGGTCGATGAGGTCACAAAGTGTAGCAATTTAGTAGGGTAGCAGCATAGTTAGAAAGAATTACTGGACAAAAGGTCAGGGAAATTAGATATCAAGAAATCTTGTACATTCAATGATGATTTTCTAAGCAATACAAAAGAAAGAGAAATCATTATGTTCACAAAGACAATAAACGCACACAGAGTAGCATTTGAGTAGGATAGCAGCATAGCCAGAAAATAATACTGCACACATTAAAAAAAAAAGACCAGGTCAGTGAAAAGGAATGATTGTTTCTGGTTTTCTAAGGAATGTCAGCTCATTATATCCATAAAGTCTAAAAGAGTTAAATGGTGTAGCATTCGAGTAGGATAACAGCAGATTTATAAATTAATGCTAGACTAAGGCACTTTTAAATTTGTGTCAGGTCAGGGAAATGAAACACAAAAACATTATCAAACAAAGAACACCAATACAATTTAAAGATCATTCGCATAAGGTCATCATTCGAATAGGATAGCAGTAGAGGTAGAAACTATTACTAGACTAGAATAGTTGTGAACAAAAATCAATTCGGAGAAATCAGACGCACAAGAAATATTTTCTAACAAAGATGACATACCTACATGTATGGTAAGGTTAACACAACAAAGAAAGACAACCAGTTCAATTTAAAGATCACAACGTTCAGATTGGATAGAAGCATCATTACAAAGAAAAATTAGCCAAAGATCGTTTTCAGAGGAAGGTCAGAAGAAGAACCAAGAAGTACAAAACAAAGAAAGAAAGAAAACCAGTTTCATGTAAAGATCATTAGAAACCCTATAAGGTCAAAAAGTCAACAAAGTGTATCAATCTATTAGGATAGCAGAAGAATTAGAAAGTAATACTATTTAAAGATCATAATGTCAAAAGATCACAAAACATAGAATTTGAATAGGATATCTGCATAGGCCAAGATCAATTTCAAAGATAAGTATGATCAGGGAAAACATACACATCCAAAGAAATCCAACGATTATTAGTAACATAATTTTCCTCGAAATACAAAAGTTCAGTTCAATTTAAAGATCATTAAGAATCCATAAGGTCAAAGAGTTCACAAAGTGTATCATTCGAATAGGATGGCAGCAAAGATTGAAGATATCTTAAACCTGTTCTCTGTTTTCACAAAATACAAGTATTTTTTTCTATTGTAGTTCTATGAAATAACGACCTAATGACCTCTGGAAAATGAGTCATGATAAAGTGCATTTGCCACAGGTAAAAAAAAAATGAATCACTTCATTGTTCACTGTTATGGAAATGAAATTGAAGAAATTCTGAGTGAAAATTGAAGAAGTTGTTCAATAGAGTTTTTTTTTATGTTTGTTTGGAGTTTTCTTTGGAAAGATGAAATAATGTTGTAATTAGTTAGGATTAGAACAGGATAACAGCTTCAAGTGCAGTATTCAAATCCTCGTTGTGTCTTTGGAAGAATTGCTCAAGGTAAAAAACTCGAAAAATGATCATTAATATATTTCTTCTTTTCATTTTGCCACTGGGGTCACTAAAGAGTAATATTCGAACAGGATAACAAGAAAAGTTGACAGTGACAAAGAATTTACATTTCAATAAAATAGTGTGGAAAATTAGAAAATATAACCTGAATTCTAAAGGATTTGCAACAATTGGTTACTAATTGAAAATGCATTCATGCGTAAATTAGCGTAACATTTTAACAGGTTAACATGATACACTGAAGGACAATTCCAAACGTAAGTCTATACAAGCTCAAGATCTCTCTCTCTCTCTCAGGTCAATCCACCAAAATAATAAAACTGAAAGAGTTAGGAAAACTGTAGCAAATGAATAGAAGAACAGTAAAATAAGTAAGGATGAGGCTACGGGAAAGAAAATAGTTTAAGGAATCGAGATCAATGAAGAATTTGTTGGTTTAGTTTCATATTTAAATCGAATGAAATCAATGAAGCGTGACTATGCATAATATTGGAATAGGATAACAGCAAATAGAAGTCACAACATATCCTTAAAATCCAATCAGTTGCAAGAGACTTTGAAAATCCAGATGAAAAATAGAATGAAGTTGTGTAAAATTTATGAAAAATGAAAGAGTTAATTTAAAAATGCTCACAAAACTATAGCAATCGAACAGGCCAGCATGAAGATAAGAAAGTGTCATGAAAATTCGAAAAACTAAGCAGGTAGTTGCGATCATAACCCAACATATTTCAACAGCATCCCACGCACAAATCTTCAAGAACTCACTGACTCACTCACTCACTCATTGAAGCATGAACAAACAGATCAAAAGAATAAAATAACATCAGTTTAGAGGGATGAGTGCAAGATTTAGGAAAAATACGATTTGGGAAAAACCCGTCTATGCGTGTGCATTTGAAAATTCTGTTCTACTGTTCGAATTTTATACTTGATTGCATATGCTAATGATTTTTCCGAATAAAAGATCCATTTGCTTTTTTAGATTTAAAATATTTAGGTTATCAGATTATTTGAACAAAATCTGTGCTCTACCTATCTATGAATTCCTATTCAAAATTCACGCATGATTGCTCATAATAATGCTTCTTTGTTCATTATTCGTTATCTTTAAAGAATAAATATTTTTCCAAAAAATATATTATGTATTATTCTTTTTATTATGCTAAAGATACTTAAAAAGTATTGTGTATGTATATTATACCAATAGGCGCTCAGTAATCTTCAAGAAAAAAAGGACTGCAACTAATAGTTTCTAATACTCAAAAACTGTATCTCACTGACATGTCTCTTCTATAGAGTTCATTCAATAAATATGTAGACGAGTCAACTTACCTACTAATGCTGAGAACCTGTTTGAAAGCCAACAATCAAAACAAAACATTTCGGAAGGCCCCCTACTAATAAACACACATAATCGATGAATGTCATTCAACATTCTACATATGGAAAACTTAAATATTGTACTGTTGGAAAATAAGACATGTCTGGGAAACTATGCTCTATAGTTCAGCTATTCTCTCATCTGTGCGCCTAATGTGAATGTTTTGATTAAACAAAACAAAAACAAAAATTTCAGCTATTCTTAAGATTTGAGCGGCTTGCTTAATTTTTTTTTTTGATGAGAATCGATGTACATACAGATTTTTCCATGCACGCAAGTATAATAGTGGTCCACCTACCAGAATCACTGCTACCTTAGTACTATGTTACACATGATTAGACAAGACTTGACTTCATACATCTCTTAAATATGGATGCTGTTCAAGTTGAAGATCCAGATGATGAAATTTAAAACAAAAAAAAAAAAATTTCAAGAAGTCAAAAGAGATCATAAGATTTCCTTGAGAGATGAAAATAATGCATACACAAGTGGAACGAACAACCAGTCTTTGAAGTAATATCACACTAGTTGCACTGTTTTAACACAAAGGTCGAGTAAAGGGCGAATGTAATGAAATACAAAAAAATCGACTTTTTCTTTTCGCTCTTGGATTTTCATTTTCTTGAAGAAATATGCGTACAATAAAATTTACACATGGAAATTGCTGGGAACCTGTTAGAATTCAAGACCTTTATGCAATATAATTTTCTTCTAAGGGCTTAAAATTGTATGAAATTTTAAAAAATTCAGGTCAATGAAAATTTTTATTTTTATAAGTTCATAATTTTTTAACAAAGGTCTAATTTGCATATATTTTTGTACGCCTAATGATTCAACGATTACAAGACTTTCGATTTTTATTGACTTCTACAGACTCTTGGTATAGGTTATGGTTTTTCGAATAAAGTTTTTTATGTGAAATAAAAAAAAAAACTACACCATTAATCATATTTTTCAGAATAAAAATATCAAAATCACTCGTTGTCATTTCAATAGAGTGACAGAATGTAATAGCAAGTGTATTTTTAGTCGAAATTTTGGGTTTCGGTGTTAAAAAACCCTATATAACGGATACAGTCATGCGAACTTGCTGCGCTTTTCTGAGAAACCAATCATGAAGGATAGAAGAAGAGCACTAGAGAATGCAGTTGTTCAGTTCACTATGCATAAACATATATGTAAGTATATTTATTTCTTTTTTTTAACCAAACTGAATTAATGAAACAATTTATTTCATGTTTCGAAGCATTATGTTATATGTTAAATCATAGTGATCTTTCGAGTACCCTACATTTCAAAGAGAGAATCATGGAAAGAGAAATTGATTATTATTATTCGGCATCTTAACTTCGATTATTTATTTCAATTCAATTTCGAAGTCATATACTTAATCTGCTGGTCATGCTTCATCTAGTTGTCTGTTTCTCGAAAATCATAGAGCTGAAATTCGGTATACAGACTCGGTTTGTTTCGGGGCAGACTACATTATATGTATAATATTTCATTTTAATTGCCACCTCATTCACACTAAACTATTAGCACCCAATACGAAACAAATAAAATATGCTTCTATTTTAGGTTTCTTCACAAAACTCTTTTCCGAAAATTTTGTTGTCAATATATTATTATTATGCTCATTCCACAGTGATAAAAAACTTTCTTGTTTCATATTATTGTTTCGCTTACTGGAAAACAGCTGTTGTTTGTTTTGATTAAACATACATGATAATTTTACCAATTTTACCAAAATTTGTGAAAAATATATGATTAAGAACAATTTGCAATGTAAACAAATAGTTCTTGCAACACTCTTCTTTATTCTTGGTACGTAAAAGGTATATTAAAAGTTTAACTAAACGTTTACAAATTTGAAATTAACTCATATCAACATCAGTTGTTTAGATTTAGAGTCCTAACAAATAATGATAAATGCATGTAATATGAGATTATACTCATATTGCTGTGTATAAGTGAAATCTGTCTATCAATTTTTAAATTGAACAATATCTGTTCAATATAAGCAGTACCCAGTATTGTTTACCAAACATTTTCTTGTCCAAATCCAAATATAGATCGGGAAATTATGCTCCAATAGTCTTCAAATGCAACTTGTCGTATACATATTTATCTAAAGAGTTGGAGCTAATGTTTTGAGGTGTAATAGGCAAGCAGCATTTTCTGAACGATGCTCGTGTTTGGACTGAATAATGTGTGTGGCGCGTTCCCTTTTCCCTTATACATTGATCAAAATGAGATATAGAAAATATACTCGTATAGCGATCTCGTTCATGCGTATTCAAATTCCTACTTAAGTACTTAACATTTTACTATCTAAATGAATTTGGAAGTAATCTGAATCACCAGTGAAATAACAGAGACAGAGAGAGAGAGAAAGGGAGTGAGAGCAAGAACAGTGCAGTTTTGACTAACAATATTCAATATTAAAAGAAAAAAATTTTAACATAAACTTTGACATTTCGCTCAAAGCTTAAATTTTTCAAATAACAATGAATTTATTAAAAAAAATTTCATTCAAAATTCAAAAAGCAAAAACATCCGTACTATTCACCAAAATTTCAACCAACATTCTGGATTATAAAAATATAATTAAGCGAACGGCCTAGGATGTCTCACAAATGGGTTCGCGGCTTCTGTGCCACCATTCAGAATCTACTCAAGGAGAATTCTTTGATCAATTGCATTTGTAAGCGTCAACTAAGACAAACCACACATGAAGGCAGTAACCGAACCTCAGGGAATTATGATATTGGTCTGCCTAGTAACTTAGAAGCTCCTAAATCGAGTCTTAAAAAACCCTGGTTTGTGCACCATCCAACAAGAAGTATCCATGAAGACTCCACTTACGGAGAACAAAAACAAATTAAAAAAATCAGCATAATTGGCTCCAATGAAGAGGCTATTAAAATATCTGCGTACATTTTGAACTCAAGCTTGGCTAGGGAACTTGTAATCATGGATCCATTTGAAAACCAGAGCAATTGTGAAATAACTGAATCGGATAAATTTGATACCAAAATAGGATCTCAAACTATAGTGAAAGCAACTGGAGATGCCCAGGACACAAAGCAATCCGATTTCGTAATCGTTACGGCGGGAACCAAACAAGGGGATGATAAATCATATCTTGAAAATGCACAAAATAATGCAGATTTACTAAAATATCTTATGCCGGGAGTTGCAAGTGTCAATCCGGATGCTGTATTCATCATAACTTCCAATCCTTCTAATTTGATGACATGGATGGTGCAGCAAACATGTGATATTTCACCAGTGCGCTGCATTAGTGCAGGCTGTCATCTGGATACAGCTCGTTTCCGTCATTTTATAGCCAAACGTTTCAACATTTCACCGACAGATGTTCAAGGTTATGTTATTGGCGCTCAGGGTGAATATTCCGTTCCCGTTTGGTCAAGCGTTATTGTTGATGGTGTTCCGCTGTCGAACTACTTTTCAGACTTAGGCAAAAATAATGATCACGGCGAATGGAACACCGTACATAAGGACATAATCGAAGCGGCGCATGATGATGATTTCCCTAGCAATGAAAAATCAATGAATTGGGCTATGCCAGCGGCAATTGTTGATTTGATCAGAGCAATCAATGGCGGTCAAGGTGTACTAACTGTGGGTACTGATATGCTGGGCTACTGTTCGATCAATCAGCATGTGATACTATCACTACCATGCAAAATGAATCTTAACGGTGTCACACATGTAGCAAAGTTACAATTAACAGAATTGGAAAGCGACATGTTTCAACGATCTGCTAATATACAATGGGGACGACAATGCTCCTTAAGAATTTAAATTAAGTATGTCCACATCAAGCTATCAAATATTTCGAGAAAATTCTAAACTCTTGTTTCTATCAATATATATATTTATATTATATATAATATAATACTTATAACATTTAATGAGGAGATTAAGCATTTCTGCTCCTTGATAAAATAAATACATAGCCTCTCTTACATCCTATATACCTAGATGTGTTACCACTTTATCTTAATACAATATTTGTAAATGATCAGAGTTACTAGAAGAAACGATTAGGTCATGTCTCTCCGAACATCATGCATATCATACTCTCAAATCTTAGATCAGTTTTGAGCTTCCTGGAAAACATATTACATATTGTTTCGGAGGAGTTGGAAAATGCCTTGAGCTCTTGGAATGAGCACAGTTTGAATGATAATCTGCTATATGGACTATTCTGTGGGAATCCTCAAGCACTATAATCATGGGATACTGCAAAGATAAAACATACATACATAGGATTCACAAATCCACTAGAATCTGGTACAATACTACCGTTATACCATTTTCTTAAATGTAAGTAGGAAGTTCTCCTGGATGTTAATGCCGTAATTGTCAATGTGTTGTATGAATTAAAAATTATTTCCTTTAGGCCTGTTTATATTATAAATTAAAAATAATCAAAAAAAAAAGACTTTCCACGGACACAATTCAACATGCAAATAAAAAATCATTGCTATTTTAAATCTACCTTAAAACATTACTTAAGAAGTGAATATCAAAAATTTTCCCAGTTTAACACTAAATTAAGGCCTTATAGATGTCATCGTCTATCAACAAGTTGCTCAGAGGATTGTGATAGCGATTGTGGTGGCGTTGATTCAGTGAAGTCGAAATACTGGAAAAAAAATTTCCAACAAACCAGAAAAACATTGTAAGATAAGTGTGATTGGCGTGGGACAAGTGGGCTCAGCAATCTGTGTATTCCTACTACAGGAACGTCTAACCAATGATATTGTCCTTGTGGATAAACGAAATGATTGGGCGAAAGCGGAAGCATTAGAGTTATTGCACGCATCAGCAGTACTTGGCAGTCCCAAGGTAACAATGAAGTACCGGAGTTTTACGTGCTCGCCTGTCTGTAAGAAGACTCAAGAACACGGTGCCAAGCACATGGATTGAACGTCAATCAACGTCCCCTTGGATAAATATCCGCAGGTACCAAATTAGAGTCATATTAAATTTGGAATATGACTCCCTCCTTGGTGGGGAGCGAGGCCCACCTTAAACCTCTGATGCTCTCTGGGTCACAGCACCCGGTTGTATAACGCAACTCCACGTAGAGTTATTACTCTACCCGCATTTGGGTATTAAACCATAGCCACCACGATACTCCCACAAGGGGGCCGCACGCGCTGGCCGTGGGCTCCTGACCACCCGTGGTACCAGAAAAAGCCTCTGGTCAGACTACGCACCGAAAGGTACTACCAATTCGAACCCCAAAAAGTCCATGGGTTGGTGCCCCATTATGTTTTCATTCATGTAGTAGCCAAGAAATCCAATTTATAGAGGATAACCTGGATCACAAATTATAAATGAAAATAATGTTCCCTCCAGGAATATGAGTTCTATACATAAAGATATAAAACTCAGAAGAATTTCCGGAGGGGGGGAAAGTCCCAAGGTAACAGTTTGAATAGATGGTTCAAAAACAAAGGGTTCCAAATATATAATAATTACTGCAGGTGTCAGACCAGCGGGCAAATCACGTCTGCCAAACGGCAAAACAGTGCAAATATACTTAAGGAAATTGTTCCAATACTGGTAAAAGGAAGTCCAAAAGCGATATACTTGGTAATATCAAATCCAATAGATGTTATGGCCTGGGTAACGCAGCAATTGAGTAAAGTACCACCGGAACGTTGCATTAGTAGTGGCTGCTATCTTGATACATTACGTTTTCCATATCATATCGCTCAGCGTTTGAAAATGCCTACGAATATGATTAGGGGATATGTAATTGGAGAACACGGTGATACTTCTGTGCCGGTATGGTCTAGTGTCTCTGTCGGTGGTGTACCATTCAATAGTTTAGCATCTGAAATAGGCACTTGTGATGATCCCGACAATTGAGCGGAGTTCCAGAAGATAGTTGCTACATCTAGTAGTTTGGTTACCAAAGTAAAGGGCTATACGAATTGGGCAATCGCACTGTGTGCCGTTGATATAGTTAGGGCCATGGATATCTAGTGATATGAAGGATTTTAACGGCATCAAAGATTCAGTTTGCCTCCCATTGCCATGCAGGATTTCACAAAATGGCAACACTTATGTTATTGAGCTACCACTCACTGATCAGGAACAGGAAGCACTACATAAATCGGCTTGCACACTTGTGGAGGCTCAAAACAGTATTAATCTCAGCAAAGTTTAAGTTCCATAAAAGATAATTTATATAATATGCCTTCCTTTTCATGTCATTTAGAATATTTTTTAGGTCACCAATTTATGTACAGATGTCATTTTTTTTTTTTTTTAGTTTTCATTAAATTAACTTCTAACGATGCCGGAAAATTTTGTTTAAAGTTTCAAAAATAATTTCTGGCCCCCTAGATTTAGTAATTAGACCATTGGAATCTTAAACACATGGACGTGGATATTAAATTCATGCGACCACTGTTGCGCCTTGCGCATTGGTCCACAAACGTTCAATCCTTTAGACGGATATGGAAAATGCCATGCCATCCAATTGCTTCAAATTTTTCTAGGCATTATTCAACAGTAAAATCCGAAATTACAAATGGAAAATTTGTGAGCCCTGACGAGTCTAAAAAAACGATAGTTCTTGGTGTAAATCAATTGACTCATCTAACATTTGGCTACTTAGATCTGAGTATTGAATTAGTGGAAAATCCTAAGGATGCATCTAAGATTATCATATCCGTTGGTGAAACTCAAAACAATGAAACCTCAGAATGTCAAGATAGGCAATCGAAACAGGTAAATCAATTGAAGCAATTTGAACCGTTGAAAGAGCATTCCAAAGAATTGAACCATTCGAAAGAGTTGCAAATACCGATGAAATCTAAAGATTCAATGGATTTGGAAAACTTAAAAATAAGAGATTTTTTAACAGAAAAAAAATTTTCAAAAGAACTGAAGGAATTGGACCGATTCGAAAAATCTTTCACAATTACAAATAAAGAAAACGATCAACTCTTGGACAATAACATTGGTAGTAGTAAATCATCGGATTTAATGTTACATGCTAAAAAATTTCAGACCATTAAAGTGTGTTTACCTAAAGATTCTATAGAGACTTCTAACGAAGCTCATAATGATGGCGACGTGAGTGGAATTTCAATGGGCATAAATTGTGACCAAATGTATAGCCCAACTGATGCGATAACTAGCCAAATTATAACGAACAAGATTCGTGAAGATGACCTGTTTACAGAAGGACAGCCGATCAATAGAACAATGGTAAAGGATTCTTCTTGTATGGGTAGAGCTGAGATAAAAACTCAGACCCATAAAGAAACTCCATGTAAGGACAAAGCTAAAAGTCAGGCTCAGACCTACAAAGCGTCTAATTCCAAGTTACAACAAAACTTAGCTTTGACCACGAATATATACGGAAAGAGGTCTTTCAAAGCTATCCAAATTACCACGATACCACATCAATCAATCCAAAAATCGAGTGTGTCAAGACAAGCAATAATGAAAGTAGTAGCAGATTATTAAAGAAAATTTTTCACAATTTAGACACCAAACAAGTCCAATCGGAGAAGGTAACCATTGTTGGCCTTGGACCAGTTGGCATTTCAACAGCTGCTTTCATATTACAAAAAGGTCTTACCAACAACCTGGCTCTCATGGATTTACGTGGGAATTGGATCAAATCAGAAGCACTAGACTTTCTGCATGGTTCATCATTTCTGAACAATCCAAAGATTACAGCCGATACAGATGGCCGCAATACAAAGGACTCCAAGTATGTAATCGTTACGGTAGGCTTACGACCATTCGGTAAATCAAGCAGGGAGCTTACACAGGAAACAGCGGCTATATTGAAAAATCTTATACCTGGTTTGGTTGAACAAAGTCCTGATGCAACATTCATAATTGCGTCAAGTCCGTCGGACGTAATGGCCTGGGTAGCACATAAAGTGGGAAAAATACCTCCACATCGTTGTATGAGTTTAGGTTGTCACCTGGATACGGCACGCTTTAAATATTATATAGCAAAACGACTTAACGTAGCAACTAGTTGTGTGGATGGCTATATTATTGGAGAGCATGGTGAAAGCTCAGTACCAGTATGGTCGAGCGTTACAGTAGGTGGAATACCATTGCATAAAGTAGTACCAAATATTGGTACCAAAGATGACTCTCAAAATTGGTCCATAGTTCACCAACAAGTTGCCGAGGGTGCAAAAGCTATTAGCGCTAACAAAGGCTACACCAATTGGGCCATTGCACTAAGCATCGCTGATATACTAGAGAAAATGCAAGAGAATAGCGGACGCATATTGTCAGTGGGCACGAATGTTAAGGGCACAAACTGTATTCGGGACCCAGTATATTTATCATTGCCATCTATGGTATCACCAAATGGAATCACACGCATCTGTAAATTACCATTGACGGATTGGGAAACTGAACGACTGCTGAAATCTGCCAAAGTACTTATGAGAAAACAATCTGCTATGAAACTATAACACATCAGGGGCAAATAGACCAGTAATATTAAATTTTTTCTTAAAGTTGGCATGAGCTGTATAAAAGACTCATGAGAACTTTTAAAAAATTTCTTATTTTTAAATTGGTTCTAAGGATTTGAAAAATGTAAAAGGATAGAAATCAAGTCAAACAAGTGAAGCGTCCAGTGTATTGTCAAAATTTATAGTTTAAAAAAAAAAAAAAAAATTAAAAAAAAAAATTAAATTTTTAAAAATTTTGTGTAAAAATTAAAAGTTTTGTTTGAAGTTTTGTTAAGTTCATGGAAACTTTAAAACGATGAAGCGTTTTTTAGGTGCAAAAAAAATCCTCCACATGCCACAAACCATCTGCGCTTCTATATCGCGCACTTTTACATCCATTTGCTCTGGCATTGACATCCACCGTAAAGGCAACAGAAATATTGTCTTCCAAAAAAAATTTTCTGTCCTAGAAAATGTCGGTAAAAGTCTTGCATGGCACCAACCAAGGTATCCATCAACTCCAACTCCACAGCCTAGGCATGGCACAATTCACATGAAGATTGTGCGACGGAAAAGCAAAAAAGAAAAAATGATTTCTGATATTGCTGATACTGAGAAGACTCAATGTAACCTGCTCCAAAAGATACGACATGCCTCATATAGCTCAAATTCTACAAAATGCCAAAAAGATGACAACGTTTTCAAGCAAATACCAGAAGATGGTATTGGAACACCTTTAATTTTTATTGTTGTTGCAAACATGCCGGAATCGCCTAATGCAAATAAAACAAGGACACAAGCCAACGGCATAGAAACAGCAGTGTATTCCGGTCATATAGATGACGTCTTGGGAGATGTTAGCAAACGACTTCAACAATTGAATGAATCTTTGTCAAAGGCCTTGCAATGCAAGGACATTGAATTGAAAGGGTCTTCGCAACAACAAGAAAAGCCCTTTGATATTGAAAGTGTCAATAACATAAATTCCATTGCGGAACTCATTGAGTTTCTAAAGAAGGCAGATAAAAGTGGAAGGTTTAGTTGTCATGAAATACCGTTGGAAAAATAGCAAGAAGTAGCGAAGTCTTAACATATTTTATTGTTCAAAGTAGTTTATGTTTATTTCAAATATCATTTAATAGAAATGATCTGTTAGATAATAATACCAAATGTTGGGCTCATACGAGGTTTTATAAGAAACAGTGATAACTTCAGTTTTGAAGCCTAGAATATGTACATCAAACGCTATTGATAAGATTTTCACTGCAACTGATTTGTCATTATGCACATTACCAGACTTAAGACCAACAAAAGGATCTAAAGAAATAACATCGTTGAACTGAAACTTTCTTCGCTTGCGCATCTGTGGTGATGTTTCTTGCCCATACATTCCGATAGCATAAGTCACATAATGAATGGGAGGAATAAGGAATTGAAAAAGCAGAAGATCTGATGAACAACAAAGTAAAATTAAAAATCAAAATAAATGCAATGAACAAATATGCGTCATAAATATTATAATATGTTATATGCGATTTGAGTGGAGATAAATGGATGCAAAGACCACCTACAATTTGAAGGGAAATGAAAACTTGCTGATTACTACACAAACATCAAAATTCAATCTCCTCGAACTCTCTACTGAGCTAAGATTGTAATATCTATCTTCTTTCATACCAACAAAACGGACATCATAAACTTTCATAAAAATAGATTTCGCTTTATTGTGTAGAGATGAAAATAGCCAGAAAGCATTCAACAACACCCGGTCCCATTTTCTCGAAAAATCGCTCTTCGAAAATCTATTAAGACTGACAAACTTACCACTGGGGGAACTGGTACATTTTGATGATGATTTTGAAGGTGTTGCAGGGCAAAGTAATCTATCGTCGATCTTCCCCTCTACAAGCATAACAATAAGCTTCTGGGTAAACTTGACCTTATCCTAACTTAAAAATAAATCGTAGTAGGCTTTGTTTTTATTTCAAATTCTATCATAAAAAATGAATAACAAAACTTAATTCCAAATTACAAGTACCAAAATTATTTTAATGTTGGTCACTGTACAAATATCACACGGCGGGCTCACACGCTGTTTAACAAGATGCGTTGATAATTTCAGTTTTGAGGCCCAGAATACATCAAAGGCGATTGGCAACTTCGGAGCATCTGTAACACCAACCACTTTGAACAAGGGCATTCTTCGTAGGTGTTTCAGCTGCGACAATGAATCCCCAGATACCAAAAGTAAGCTAATGACGAAAATTGGCACCTGCACTCCACCGAAAGTATATGATAAGATTACAATTGTTGGCGCTGGTGCTGTTGGTATGGCTTGCGTCAGTGCCGTACTTGGTCGTCGACTTACTAAAAACCTGTGTATTATGGATATCCGCAAAGAATTTGTTGGAGCGGAAGCATTGGATTATTTACATGGTTCTGTTTTTAATGATTGTCCAAATATTACTTCATGTGCGGATGGCAGCGAGTCCAAAAATTCCAAATATGTAGTTGTTACATGTGGTGCACGTCCGAAACCTGGCCAAAGCCGTCTCGAAGTAGCACAGACAACAGCCGATATCTTGGCAGCGACTATACCAATTGTGCTCAAGACAAGCCCCAATGCCACCTATATCATAGTTTCGAATCCAGCTGATATTATGACTTATTTCGTTCAGAAGATATCCAAATTGCCAATAGAGCGTTGTTTTTCTGCTGGCACAAATTTGGATACTGGCCGCTTTCGTTATTTTATAGCAAGACGTTTGGGTGTCTCACCCAAGGCCGTTTATGGATTTACTGTTGGTGAGCATGGTGAGAATATAGTGCCTCTTTGGTCGACTGTTACTGTTGGTGGCACACCACTTATTAAACTTAACCCTCATATTGGCACTGACAAGGATCCGGAAAAGTGGTCTGAAGTCGTAAAAGACACAGTGGAAGCCGCCTATAAATTAATCAAAATTAAAGGGTACACAAGTTGGGCTATTGGGTTGTCCGTTGCAGATATTATTGCCTCAATGAAAGAGAATAGCGGCTGCATTCTACCACTTGGTACCTTATGTGAAGGTATCAATGGGGTTTGCTCACCAGTTGTGATGTCGATGCCATGTATGGTCAATTCCGATGGCATAAGTCACATAGTGAACTTAACGTTAACAGAAAGGGAAGCAGAGCTAATTCAGAAAACAGAAAAAGTACTGTATGAGCAACAAGGTAAAATTAAAATTAAAAATGAAAAATGTGATTAACAAATATTAAATATAAATGTATAGTAAAAAAAATTAAATTTCTTTTGGAAATCATAATCATGGTTATTGTTTTTAACATATAAATATAAACAGAAACAAAACTAGAAATAAGGTTATCTTCGACTATGCCGAAGATGAAATACTCTTCACGGGATTTGTATGGGAGGTACCCTCTTTAGTGGTCTGATTCGGCTGGTTCCAACAAATGTACTACACCAATTTTGTAAACTGATAGTGTCCAAGTTCCAGTTCGATAGGACGAAAAACAAAAAAGTTTTTCTAATAAGAACATGAATTCAATGGGTGGTTTGTATGAAACCCGACAAGTGTACTGCGTATAATAAAAATAAAGGTTCGTGCAAAATTTCAGCTCTAGCTTAAAAACTGACGGACTAGTTTGCATACATACAGACGGACATGGCTTAATCAATTCGTCTAATCGAGCTGATCAAGAATCTATAATATATACCATATGTGGTCTCTTTTGTCTCCTTCTGCCTGCTACAAACTTCATGACAAACTTATAATAACTATTCACTCCCGTGAAGAGTATAATTATGCTTCCCTTCCTGTGAGCCGATGCTTAACACAATGAACCAACGACTATCATATGATGCGAAGACGATAACATTTTGATGGCTGAGCCCCGGATTTTATCTTTTCAAGTCTGAAATGCAATGGTTTTGCATAAAGTGTTCAAAAATTTAATTTTTTTCTCTACTTACCCATATTTGCGAGACAATGGCTTTCTTTTTAATTTTTTTTTTGCCATCAGCTCATAAGTGTGGGAACTCCCAGTTCCTCTCAGATCTGCCATGTGTCCTTCCACAATTCAAGCAAGTGGTATTCACCAGCATTGCTCCACTTATTCCGATCCAATGTATTTTTTTTTTTTTTTGTCACGAGAAAAATTCAAAGTTTTAACCAAAAAAAAAAAAAACTAAAATTTCAAATTAACTTACAATTACTTTCTTCCATGGTAAGCTATGGCGCGAAAAGAAAATAATAAGAAAATAATCGCCATTCACCTAAAAACCCCCACCCGGGATGGATAATCTACAGTGCAAGCCTGCAGCAAGTTGTCTGCGCTTTTTAGGTTCAGTTGTGTTCCTGTGGCAACACACACCCAAAACTGTGTTTTCATTACAACAATAACCACCATTTTCCATGTGGTTGTTCGCTGAGAGATCTTCACAACACAGAATTCAGTTCACTGTAGCAACAGAAATAAATTGCTAGTTCTATTTCATTTATTTATTATATACATTGTATGCTTAAGTTAAGCTAAAGAGATGGAAAAGCTACAACTACTGGCTGAAAACCCCTTGGTAGTTCTTTTTACAAAAAACTTTTCTCTAAAAGCAATATATTTTCGAACATGGTGTAAGAAATCATCATCGATTATTGCAGAAAAATGAATACAAAAAGAGCGAGATCATCGACGAACTAGTTCGCACAGTTCACCTAAAATCGCCCTCTTTCGAACTAAGTCGTTTGCGGTCTACCCAAGCCAACGACGTTTGTTCTGAGTTAAGCAAGCAAGGCACCACGTTTTGATTGAATTACATTTCATTTCCGTTTTGAACGCGATTTAATACGTCTCGCTCACATATATTTTGGTATTTCTGCTGTCCAATGCACGCTCATTTGTTTAATAATTACCAGAACATTTGAGTGCTATTTTGCGGACAAATATAAAATTATTTTAAACAAATTACCAAAGTGCAAAGGCTACAAAATGGCATTGCGCTTATATTATTGTTTAAACAAAGAAATCATGTATTCCCTTAGATAATCAATACATGTGCTTCATCTTATATTAGCTGTTATTGTGGTTCAAAGCAATAAAAGTTATTCACAAGATGATATATTGATGAATAAATATCTGAATAATGCACGCCGACAAAATGCAATTCATCAATTCAATCAATCCCATTTTGCCCGAAGAAAAACAGTACTTTAAATAAAGAAAATTAGTAAAATAATTTCACACATAAGTATATTTATTGTGTCTTCATATTAAGTATATTTAACCTTATTTTAATGTATCTACTGAATTAAGTAACTTTTTAAGATCATCATCTTGCTCAATGGCCCTTTGTACGACAGCAAAAAGTTGCTGATCAACGGCACCTTCTCCGTCATTGTTGCCTCTCGTTTGCTTTAATGGCAAGAGACTTATACGCACCGCCAATTCAGCCAATTTTGGTTTACGCTGTAGGAATTGCTCTAGTTTCTTGGGTGACACATTGGCCATTTGTGCAAGTTGCTGGATATGTGGTGCAACAATATCACCAGTTTCATCTATTTCAGGTGCATCGATACGTGGTGTATTTAGGTGAACTGTTTGTGGTTGTGTCTGTGGCTCTGAAGAAGTTATTACTAATGTTTCTACAGATGTCTTTGGCTTGGTACCTTGTACTATGATTGGACGCAATGGTATAGGATAGTGATATGGCAATGGATTTCGTACCAATAGAGGCTTATGCAGAATATTGGAAGGTGGTGCAGGAAAGAAAAATGGTCTAAAAGCTGGCATTTGAATTCCAATGGATGGAGGTGCAGAAGTAGTTGTCGTCGTGGTTGTTGTTGGTTCTGGCCAAAGTTTATAGTTACTTACGTAATTGCTTAAACGTTGTAAGAAACCATATGATGAAGGCTTTGTATTGACGACAATCTTTGGGATATTGGTTGTAGTTATACTGTCGACTAAGCTTGTGTTTGGTAAAGTTATTTCCTCGGCATCTGCATCAATATCATCGTCATCATCAGCAGTTTCTTCATCTTTAATTGAATTGTCAAAACTTTCTGATGATGCATTAGTATCAACTTCATCATCACCGTCACCATCTTCAATAGCATCAACATCACCATCACCGTCTTCAATAGCAGCAGTAGCAGCAGCATGACTGTCAGCACCATTGTCATTGTTGTCGCTAATTGTGGTTTTATCCACATCATCAGAATTTTCAATGTATGCACGCATCAATGCTATGCCTTGTTCCGTTGCAGTTAATTGTCGCATATATTTTATAGTTTCTGTAGCATTCTCCGTACCAAGTAGTTCGCCCAGCTCACTAATGCTCGGTAAATCTTCTAGACGTTTAAGGCCAAGTTTATGTTGAGCAATGTACACCAAATCGCTTGGAAATTCATCATCAACACTATGTGTTGGTGTTATTAAAGGCAACTCCGACGATGCCGTCGTCGTTGTCGTTGAAGGCGTGGTTGAAGTCGTTGACACCATAATCTTGCTTTGTTGCTTAATCAAATGATACACTGGATAATTATAATATAGAGCATTTTGTAACTTCGGATTCATGTTAAGCGACAGAGGTTTATCGATATCCAGAAAATGCATGCTATCCTGGCCATAGAAATGCGGCGTTATATGTTTGTAGCGTGCCAGGCACAATTTTTGCAAAAGCAATAAGTAAAATATCTGAAACGCACATAAGTATGTATTTCAAAACAACGACACCAAATTATTGTATTATTAAATGCACTCACCTTTGCTAAGAACATTTTCAAATCTATGTATCTGTCAACGTCAAGTGTTAAAGGACAACTGTCGAGATAAATAACAACGAGATGCTCAAGTGGCCACCAAGACAACTTGTTTTTTTTTTTTTTTTATGTTCTTTGCCCGAACTACAGAATCAACTAAACAATTAAACCTTCCCGAAAATAAACAAATGCACTCAGGTAGGTCGGAGTTTCTATCATTAACGACTCAGTCTCAATCTCTACAATCATTTTCTTAGTAACTAGATGTTCTTCTGCGTTACATTCTATGTTTTCTTCATCCACCTACATGATGGAAATTTTTTTGAAAACCTTTGTAACATTTTATTGTCTTTGTTTGGTTTTTAATTTTTTGTATACCCTTCAAACAAAAGTACATGTAGTTTATTAATAAAAACCATATGCATTGCGAAGGAAAAGCAAAACTTTTTTTCGTTGATTTTCGTTAAGAATCTCACTAAACATTAGAAGATATAAATAAAATACTAATTATTAATGTTGTGTGCAATTTGAAATAATTATTATTTCCGGAATAAAGAAACCTTGATGGATAAACCTTTTTGTTAAGAGGGTATGCAATATTCTATGAAACCAAATTTAATAGTTCTACACTGTTGAGTTTTGCTTTCTTTGCTGCAGGTAACAAGTAGCTACTGTGCATGTTCATACATACATACATATTTCGAAATCTATTTGGGTTGGGTACTTCTTTGAAAAAATAATATTTTACCTTTGGGTTATTTGAAGTAATATGCTGAACGATAGAACAAATATCTTGAATTTACTGAAATAGGATAGGACAAGTTTAACCAGAAGCCTTAAGGCACTTTGTGCTGTTTACCGACCTTGCGGCATTGCTTTAAGGTCCTTAAACATATAAAGAGCGTTTGTCAAAGCAATATAGCAATCCACCAATGAGGATCATCAATCAGCAAGAACTGAGCAACTGAATACATAGTCTCAATCCATACTCTCATATATTGTTCACAATTACTTGGTGATAATGAATAGAAAAACCCTAACATAGAAATTATGAAAGCTATACAAGGCTGAAATTAAGAATATTGATTTTAATATCTCGATAGATTATTCATATTTGGTTCCAATAGGCAAATAAATATTCATATTAGCATTAATTTTTGCACACTCGTTATTGTTCAGTCGTTCAACCTAGTCAAAGAGGCCTGGAGAGCTTGAAAGATTGATAAGAGATTCTAATTTTGAATTAAGACGGTCGGGTCATTCCTGCGTTACTTTTGGATCATTACTATGTATAACAAATAAACAACCAACCGGTTTTTGATTGTATATTTTTCACCCTGAATCTCTGAGCCTACATGACCAATTTAGTTCGCAAACTTAATACAGAGACTACCAGCTCAGACTGATGGAACGAATGTGTAACATATGAAATTCTTCCGCATTTCCGGTGACCGATACATTACTTGTATACTTGGGTGAATGAAACCCTAGGTTCACTAGACCGCTATCCATGGCTAGCAAAAACCGAGCATATCCAGAATGTGGACCCCATCATCTAGTGGACAGTTGTGCTAGTAGTTTGCCTAGTTATCGTGCTAAAGTATTTGTATTTTAAGCCTGGAAATCAGATAAAAACATTGTAAATCTTAATTCACGTCAATTTATTAAATTTAACAAAAATAAAAGGAAAGAAAAAAAGTTACTTAAATCAAAACTAACAATTCAGTCTAGCACGAGCCAAACTACTCGATCTACGAGATGGGTAAAATTATAGACCGAATTTTGGTTACATGCCAAACGAGGCAAACTTAATTAAGATTTATACAACAAATTTTGAATTCGTGCTGCTAAAAACTAAAAAAACATTACAAATAAGCGGATGATGGAACATTATAAGACTTGATTCTGAACCAACAAGAATTCATGTATTATTGAAACAAAAACAAAAAAATCACAATTTCCTTTTCGTCAAATACGAAATATGTACGCACATTGATTTTGAAACAGTTTTGACAATATTCACAAGATATAATCGAAATTTTTGTTTAAATATGTTTGAACTTATTCAAAAACAAACAAACAAACTATGCATCATAGTTTATGTTGTACACAACAATGTTGTTCATTCAATTGGTTTTGAGTTTATTTCGTTTTAACTGGTCTCATCATGGTTTTGTTGCTTTTGTTGCCTACCAACCATCCTTTGCTATTTGTTTGTACATCATAAGTTTATGGTCAACATTTGGAAACGCCGACCAGAGCGGGACGTATGCAACGCTCATGCAATTTGTAGCCAAGTTTAGTTACTTCAATGACGGTATTTGGCTCAGTATTTGGATCCTCTTTTTGAAACAGTGCCTCATGGAAGTTAGGATCGAATTTTTGATTTATGGGGTCCAAGGGTTCCAGGCCATGACGCTTAAACACTTGCAGCAATGACGCACGTGTCATTGTCAAGCCCTCATACAGATTCTTCAGATCAGGATTAACAGCAAGCTAAAAGAAACGCAACACAAAAAAGCATTACATTACACATTTAATACATATTAAATTTTTGTTGTACTTTACCTTATCTTGTGGTACTGCTTTTGTAGCATGGCCCAGAGTATCGGCAACTTCTAGCAGATCTTTACAGAAACTTTGTATACCAAAGATTTTTGCATCGCTAATCTGTTTATTCAAGCGCACCCGCATATTTTCACTTTCAGCCAAGGAGCGTCTGTATTTATCGAGTAAATCATTGCCTTTTTCCTTTTCAGCAGCCAATTCTTTGGTAAGGTTTTCTAACTCAGCTTGCAGCTTCTTAACGACCTCTGAATCGTGTTGATCTGAGTTCGATGGCTCATCTGCATTTTGTTGTGGCTTCTCAGTGCTGTAGAACCGCTGCAGCACTAATTCATGTTGCCGCTTAATGACGAGGGCATTTGTGTTTGCAGTCACCAAATTGCGCATCAAGCTACAAAGTCACATAGTGCAGATAAAAAATGTGTGTTCACGTGTGCGTGCGTGTGTGTGTGTGAGAGAGAGAGAGAGGGAGATAAAAACTATTTATATTAGAAATTAATTTGTTTAATACGTTTTGTAATCATGGTTAAACTATTACGTCACATACACGACGCTCATCAGCTGCCTGCCAATGCTTTAAATGTTTACAATGCACTTTTCTTTTCCATAACAATAAGCGGCACGCCGCTAAGCAAACTTACCGATTGCACTGCATATTTGAGGCTCCATTTGCGGCAGATCTTATGTGATTTGCAAACATTTTTAGTGGTAACGTTGTTCGTGTGGCCATAACTAAACTAATCACGTTTTGCAATGATTAATTTTAATTTTACAAATCGAAATTTTTGTACAGAATTATACGTCCTACAAAAAATGTGAAAATCCGGATTCTGACGAAATAAAAACATAGACTCACGACTACTCGATTCAATGTTATCGATTATTTTTTTTAGTTATGCAAGTTTTGTCTTTTTTTTTTTAACAAAATTAATTATTATTTTATTAATAGTTTTTAAGATTACAAATATGTAGAGTTTGATTTATTGTTGGTAAATTATTATTTAATTTAATTGAAAAGTCTTTTCTATTGCAGTCGATTGTCAGTAATCGTTTATGGTGGCACTGCCAACTCGTTTGTAAATATCATTTGGTCATGTGCTCCGTTTATATTTGAATTGAATTAACAAGTTTAATTGATTTTAGCATATATGTGAATTAGATTAGATTATATACATTTTTTAAGGAGTGCCAGCTACAAGGCCTTCGACTCGTCTGTCTTAAATAAAAAAGATTAGATTAAATTACTAAGTTTACAGGATTTGATGAAAGATACTATTTTGCTAATATTATCGAGGGAAGGAAATTGAATTAATGTGGAAGGTAGAATGTCTCCGAAGAGTTGTGTGTTAGTTAACGACTGATGCTCCTCCATTTATATTTAAATGGAATTAACAAATTAAATTGCATGTATGTATGTGAATAAGAGAATAGATGGATGGATGGATAGGGAGAAATAATAATTTTACAAAATATTTCAAATAAAAAACAAAGAATTATGTAACCATAGGCAAATATTGTGTGACTTTTACATTTTATGAAGATTAAACAACATACACAACAAGATATACATTCAAAATCTAAGCAGTATAACATTACAATGATGACGATCATCATCAGTATCACTTATTGCTAAATCTTTACTTTGACCTCGTTATTGACTCACCTCTCTCTCATCTTAGCTTAGCTTAACAATGCAACTTCCACTTAAAAAGCGCAAACGCAACGACGCATTCAATTGCTTTATAGTGACATAGTTACATATGTAAGTACATACCGACGAAGTACATACTCGTACATGTCAGTCATGTCATGTTTGGCAATAATTAAACGACACTAATGAATTTATTAAGTCGCGTTCATGAAATATCGAAAACATGCGAACTAAACTAAATTGGGTGCACCGTAAACTTGAGATACACGCCCACTTCAATAAAAATATACGAATAATTAAATATTTTAATAAAAAAAACTTTCACTTTAGTTTAATAGTTTATAGCTTTTTATTTTTATTTTAGTTTCAATTTTAATTTTAATTTATTGCAAAACAAAAACAATGGATGCCCGAAGTCTTGTAAGAAAATTTACATTATTTAGCATTCGGGGAATGTATCTCTGTATCTGTATTTGTATATCTATGAGATACGCAAGTAAACTAACTATGTGTCTTGATGTGCTTGTGTTTGTTGTTTGAGTATTGATGTAGTTGAGGCTGGAAAAATGTAAATAAGTTAAATACTTTTTATTTTGTTTGCTTGCGATGCTGATTCTTAGTTTTTTTTTATTTTTTTTTTTTTTGCTTTTGTTATTTGTTGTTTCAAGGTGCACACACATACAACACATTTGTTTTTGTTGTTATTGATATTGTTATTCGACAATTTTGGTATAGAATTGAAATCTTAGGCACTCGTACATACAACACTTCTATAAATATATGGTATAGTATACTCGTATAAATGTAGTTATATTCTCCTCAAGTATTTTGTTTTGAATTGAAAATTTTCAACTTGAACGCATCAGTAGAATTTTAACTTGAAACGCATACAGTTCGCTCGGAATCAATTGCTGAACTCTCGAAAATATTAAACAATTTACCTTTGAACACTCATTTGTACATATGTGTATTTAAGTGAAAAACAAAAAAAAAAAAATGTTTTAATGTTTTCTCATTAATTCGTCAATATTTGTGAACATTAAATTTGTATTCTTCGTTTAATTATTTGTTAACAACACATAAAATATAAATAACATAATGAGAGAAGAAGATTTATGGTTGGCACAATGCCTTGTGGCTGAAAATGCTGCTTTAACATCGCCAGGTAATTCACCAGTGCCACTTAGGAAGACTCGCGTTGCAGATTTAATTGAGAAACGAGATCTATTTAGGTGAGTTTGTAATAGATAATATTATAAATTAGACTTTGGAATTAGACTTAGATCGCGTTCAAATAACCTTGAAAACTATTCTATCACCAGTGATTTTCCTTGTTATTTTGCGTATTACTCTTGCTTTCGTTATACACACATTTTCTTTCTTATCTATTCTTTTCTAAAATGTTATTTCTGTTCATTCATAAAATTGAATACAATACATTCCTACATTTTTGTTTCGAATCAAATTTGCATAATTTGCGTTTATTTTCGCCTGTCATTGTGTTTATTTTTAAAGCTGAGCTACGGAAACTATATTTAAATTTAACTTGACTGAGAAAGGTCACTTTATATTTACATTTTATCATTTAGGATTTTTGAGTTGTTTGAGAAGAATTCAAGTTGGTTAAACTTATTTGCTTTGTTCATTCAATTTATCGTTATAAAATTTGGTATGCGATAGAGTTGCCATACCAATATGATAGTCAGTGCTGCCCACCTGTTGTTAATCAGCTGGTCATTGTTTACTGTCAAACAGATGTGAAATTTGTCATTCACTGTGACTCGCAAACTTATTTTGCACCGCATTGCAACACTCTTTCTGATTTGCTTTAAGCTTGCAGCACTGGGACTTTGTTTTCAACTTTCGTCGTCTAGCTTTCTCAACCCTTCATCAACATCATCAACGCATTAAAATGCAATTTTAGAAGGTGTTTTCAGTAAATTGAAATAGACTTATTCAAATTTTTTGAAAATGCTAATAAATTACAATTTATAGCAGAACAACAGAATCGACAGAAAGTTGGTTAAGAGCAGCCGCGTAAAGAAAACTGTCGTCGTTGTCGTCGTCGTGTGCGTGATTTATTGCGTTCGTTGTGTTTATGGACTTGAAAGTATTTGAGTAAGTGTGAGTGAGTATGCGAGTTTGTCTTTGCCTAAGCAGCTTATGTCAAGTGTATCCATCTTAACACACAAATACTAAGTACAACAATATAAAATACACAAATATGCCAAAAACGTATAATAATGGTCAACAACATCATCAGCACGCAGAACTGATAAAACAGAAAAAGGCGACAACAGCAGGAATATCACAACAGTCTCCAGTATCTACAACATCATCACCATCAAAGGCAACTAAGCAAAGTCCATTAATGACTCCACCGACCCCAACATCTACAAGTGCCGCTCAAAGTGTTCCCGGTGCCACAACATTGGCCCAACTTACAGCCACAAATTCTTATAAGGATGGCGAAGGCAATGGCAACCATTTGCTTTTAGGCAGCAGCTCAAACAATGGACCGAATCCGAACGGTGGCAATGCATCATCAGCACCTGGACCAGGTGTTGCAGTTGGCGATGCCAGTGATGTCGATGCAATGCGTTGGTGGTGGTAAGCAAGACTCCTTCATCATCTCCCATTAAGACAATACTCTATTGCTGAAAAGATTTTTGACTGACTTGGAGTACTTAATTAATGAATTAATGAATAGGTGAACAACATTTGCGTTAGTTTCCATTCCGCTTAACTTCATTGTCTGTCAACTGAGCGTCCAGACACCTAAGTACTCATAAATCAAAATATTTACATTTTGATTATTCATTGATTATTGCATCTTAGTGCAGTCACGTTTTATTGTCGCCGCAGCCGTCATCGGCTGACGCCATATCTCATCTTGTTGCTCATATGAACAACTGTTCAGACATCAACTCGACTGTTGTCTGTCTGCCTATATATTTGTTTAGTTTTTAAGTCATTGGAAATTTTAAAATATACTTTATCAAATTGATTAATGAATATTACTGTGTGCATTCAATGGAACTTCTCCATTTGGCTTGTCATCAGAGACACCATACCGCTGCCACCCCCTTTATATTTAACGTGTATTTTAGATACAAAAAGTTGTTGTATTGTTGCATAACAATATCACCATAATCATCATCACTCCCATCTTTGTTGTCATGTCTTTCTTTTTATACATTTTTTCTTGACTGGAAATTGTTGATCGTATTCCTGAAACCATTACCATGTTAGTGCATGATGGCAATGAATGGAATTGGTCGCGTCGTGTCATTAGTTTCCAATTCAATGCTATTTATGTGACGATGGGAGTGAGTGAGTTTTGTGCGTTGTTCCAGAAATAACTTCATTTGTATATTCATTCGTACACATATTTTTAGCTAATTGAGTCATTTGATCCACTCAAGATTGGATGCGCCATTTTTAACCATTTGTTGTTTTGCCATCATCAAATAGTCTCTTAAATTAAGTTAATTGCTTACAAAATTGAAATAACAACATTTGTTTTCCAACATTTTTCTTAGGAATTAATTGATTGAGTTTGAAGATCAAAGTAATAATCGATGTTCTTCATGTGTCGCTACTCTAATTTATTATTGTGTACTCAAATATAATACTTTCTAAGCTAAAAATAAGATATTCTACTTTGAAGTTGAGATTATAATATTGAATTTGTTGTTTGTAATCGTATTTCTAACTTCCTTTAAGCTTTAAAATCAATTGTTAAGCATTAAAGAAGAATTGGGAAGAATCATTGAAATGTCATACTATTCGCAGACAATGCTGCTGTCGCAGATCTAACGAAATGGGCCCAGTGCGAGTCAGACTCGTACACGAAGGGCTCCGTACCAGATTGGGGTTTGTATGGCAGGTACTCCCCCTAGTGATCCGATTTGACTGATTCCAACAAATATATCGCGCCTATATCAGAAACTTATAGTGTCTAAATTTCAGTTCAATAGGTCAAAAAATAAAAAAGTTTTTCTAATAAGAATCTGAATTTTAATGAGGGTTTGCATGGAAGGTACCCTCCCTAGTGATCCGATCAAATTGAAATAACGACAATATAAGTTTCTGATGTATAGCCACCAACCATCTAAATTTCAAGATCGTGGGATTACTGGATCGTATAGATGCCATACAAGTCAATATGTTTCTTGCATGGGGACACCTTTAATTTATTGACAATAATTTAGTTTTAGTATTTCTTGATGATGTTCGGATAGAAGTACATATTCAGTGAAAATTTCAACTATCTAGCTATTGTGCTTCTTGAGATATGACCCGAGGACGGCCGGACGGACAACGAAGTCTCTGCAATAGGGTTCCCTTAGATCCGAAACCCTAAAAAAAAAAAAACATAACATATAAATGTGTAATTTTCATCTACAAACTCAGCCATTAGATCAAAGTATTATTGCATTATTTAAGAGTGAATATGGGTAAAATATAATTCAAAAATGTCTTAATGCTTTAGCAAGTGGCACAGCATTTTTCCTTAAGCAAGGAGGAGGATCTAGTAAAATCTTAAAAATTATTATTTTTAATCATTTTAATAAAGTTTTAAAATGCAATTGGTTGATGTTAATTAAGGATTGAACTGTGCATAAAATGATCAAATGTTATGTTCTTCTATTCTTCCGTTTTTCATGGTCCTGAAAAAGTTAGTTACTACACTGGAGTCATCTGTGTGTTGATTCAAAACCTGTTTCTAATGTATTGTAAACTTTGTCGATATTAAAGTTTATTTTAGCATTACATTTCTACAAATTGCATTTATCGGGTCAATTTTAACTATAGTTACTACATACGTGTATATTCTCTTTAGCATTTATGAGTTTTTGTATGAAATACGTTTAAAACTATTGTACTATACCAACAAAACTTCACTAAAATGCAAGAATTGAGGGTTAAAGGTGTGTAAACTTCAGTAAAGTACAAACATAATGTTCTCTCTATATGTTTTTTTCTTATTTTGTAAATATTTCATCCAATTTAGCCTCCTTGGCTAACGTATAAATAGTGAAAGCGAATTTTGCAAACTAAAATTTAAGAAATCTATGTGTGAATCGAAAAAATCAAGTAATGACAAACTTATCTTACCGTTATGTTAGTTTGAATACTAATTGGAAACATGCCCAATGCGGAAAAAGTAACAGGTTTCTGTACTTTTGGTAGATAGCTCAATAAAATCGTACGATAAGCTTTGTCCTTGTAATACCAACGGGAATGAAAGAAGGCATCAGCAAGATGATGACAATCATCTATAAGACAATTGCAAAGGTAACAAATCGGGAAGGTTTGCATTAGAATCACAAAAAAATAAATAGTTGCTCCAATGCCTGAAGTCAGATTGGCAAAAAACATGAGATTAATAATAGTAAGACCCAAAAGAGTGCCGCAGACAGAGAATTGTACAAAAATTGATAGGGAAATCATGGGGCGTATGGTAGCAGCGAACCTGAAATGATAAAGATGAAGGATAGAGGTGGTCGATTATACTTTAATGCATGTAAATATGTAGTACTTTACTTTAACATGTTGCGATGATCTTCAATGCAGGTGATCAATTGATGTCTATGACGTAAGGGCGGCAATCGTTTTTCCTTCGATGTACTCATTTCCTTTTCGATCCTTTCTGTCAGAATCTGTACATGTGTACGTAGGGTTTGTATATAGATAATCGGCAGGCAATCTATAACTTGTTCAACTAGGACACCAATGCACACGAGAAAAAATTCCAAGGCGCATACGAAGTAGTAATGAGTACGGCTACTGCGCCAATCCATAAAGATATACAAATAGAATGGGGGTCTTTGAGTTATGAGGGCATCTGTTAGATGGACAAACATAAAACTCATATAGGTAATAAAATAACCTAGAAAGACTCGATTGCCCATTGCTGCTACTAGTTGTAGACGCATTTGTTCTGTACGTTTTACACAACGTGCTTTTAACTCCTCGTTCAGATTATCGGCAACATTTAGCTTATATCGGAGAGCGTAGACAATAGCAAACTTGATAGTAAATCCCCAAGCATTGATATCCACTTGTAAGGTTTTCACAAGTTCACCGGGTGTAAAGTCCTTTAGGTTATCGGCAAAGCCAAAGAGAAAAACCAATGGTATTAATATTGTACAAATTAGGAGAATTATGCGAGAATAGCATGTATATAGTGGTTTATATTTGTTATAAGGGTTCAGTCCAGCCAAGATTAGACCACGGAACAGATAGTTATTGGCTTCGTGTACACTCTTTGATAGTGATGGTTCCGTAAGTTGTATGGGTTTTGAAGACATCTCGAATGACACTTAATCAAATCTCCGAACTAACTGAATGTGTTGGGCCGCAAACAAAGGGTTTTTATAAGTAAAAAAACGATTAAGGGACATCAATTTTAGCTAATAGCTTAATTTAAACAAAATGGTTGGAAAATATTCATCAAAGGGATTTATTAATATTTTTTCTAATTTAATGCAATTTGGAAAGAAATTGTCCTTTGTTTCTTGAATAATGCAAGGCTAAAGACCTTCCTTCCTTGTATCCACCAAAATGCAATCATTGTTTGTGTCTGTGATGATGTATTAACATCTTTAAGATTTCACAACAAGATTTAGATTAAATTCTTGTTTAGAAATTAGCAACTGCTTTGACTCTAAGATTGGAAACCCTGTTTTGTTTTCCGACTCTCCCACAATTTTTGTATTGAATCACTTGCTCATGATGTGACAAACGGCTATACAGTAGTCAGTTCCACATCCCGGAATCAGGCGGCCGAGGATCATTCATGCCTGTAGCGAGGGTGCAGCTGTACATACAGTAGCCCCCTTGCAGTTAAAACAACAAGAACCAATATGATGATTGTGTGTGATAGTGTTTTCACACAGAGTCAAAATCGGAGTTTAATGTTGTAGAATTAGAAACGTTTCAGAATAAATAAGAATGGTCACTAGCAGCATTGCTGCCAAGATTTTAAGTGAGTTTTGTTGCGCGCCAACTTAAAACAGCTGATGATTATTTAAGTAAATTTTAAATTGTATACTTTTTGTTTAGGAGACATGCAGGAATGCAGAAGGGATTTGCAACAATTACATGTGTATTTCCATAAATTGCGTACATTTTTTTTTGTGAATTTTTAACTATTTTAAAATAAGAGATTACAGGACTTCATGAAGTAGGTTGCTTTATGTATGTAGGAAGAGATAAATAAAGCGCAAAGGTGTAAGAAGTGTGTTTATTTATTTATTTATTAGAACTAAGATTATAATTATAAATTATAACCTAGTATTTATTATAAGCAATAGCGACAGAGGCCTTCAGCTCAGGGGAAAGTTAAGAAGGAAAGGGGGAAATTAGAAAAGTGCAGGACCAGACTTGCCTTGAGCGGGAATCGAACCCGCGCCTCTTGGGATGTCAGCCAGCGCACTAACCTCTGGGCCAACGAGCCAGTCCAGGAAGTGTGTTGGCTGTGCTTGATCGACAAAAGTTGACCAATCTCGAAGACGACTGAGGCGTGGAAGTGAATAGAAATTTTTAATTAAATTTTAAGAGGATTTGATGTTGTGTATAATTGGATATATGAACGACATTAGATGAGTTTAAAAGTAAGAAGTTGATAGTTACAATTTGTTCTCTATATAAATGTATCTGTCTAACGGTCGATTAAGTGCACGTACATCAAATTTTCGTTACAATTTTGTTTGTCATTATTGTATTGAACACAAACACACTCAAAATATTGTCACATATATGTATGTACACACTCTCTCACAAACACATATAGATATACAATTTTATGTACACTAATGGACAAAATAATGAGTGTAATAACATTGTATTTTTAAAAGAAACATTTTGTGTTTTGAAGAATCCTTGGGTTCTTATTTTTAAGAGTCCCAACACGGTCTTCTATCGTCAGCGATATCTTTTTCGGTCTACGATGGGCTTTAGGAATACATATGTATTGCTTTTAGAGCATTCTGAACAAAGACATAAAGTTATTTATATTTGTAGCAATAAATACATTCAATTGACCAGAAATACCAGAAATTCGTTTTTGTTTAAATAGAAATTATTTTCTACATAAATTCCCGAAAATAAAACTAGAGCCGAGCAATCGATAGGCTGGTAAATTTCGAGCGGTTCGAGTACAAGTATAGTACATATCGCATAAATGTTACTTGGAAAATCTAGATAAAAGTCGTGACGTAACAATACTATCTCCTTTTCACAAGTGCTACATATAATGTTTGTTTTCATTTCATCCACAAAGCTATTTTCTTTTAAAACATTTATTACTAGACCCTCGTATATTAAGTAGAATGGATTATAGTTATGTCATGACATGAAGGTGTAATAAACATACACATTACTTTCTCCAGGAGTGTATATATTGTACGATGTGTTTTGTCATACTCATTGTGCGATTGTGTGATAACTCGAATTCAAACTACTTTTGTTTTCGAACGACTAACGATAGCGAAACAAATCGAAATCAGTTTTCAGTTGGAGCAGACCATAAGTTGTCCGTCTACAGTTTAATCGCCGTCGAGTTGACATGCAAAGAGATACATACTTTTGAGTTTTGAGCATGTTCAGATATTTTATTACTGTTCGGAAGTTTATACATATTGTTTCGTTAATTGTTAAACAGACGATCGTTCGCGCTCATAGCTTTCATTATTGTCGATATAATTTCGTGTTTAATTAATTAATACATAGAGTACAATAAATGTTTAAATAACAAGTGGATTTTTGTGAATTTAAATAATTATTTTCAAACGAAAACCAAAAAAAAAAAAAAAACAAGTTTCTTGCGCGTGTTTAAACATTAAAAAGATATCAAAAAAAAAAAAACCATAGAAAGAAGACAAATACAACAAATTTGAAAAGTAATTCAACTAATTAAAATGATTGCACCATTTATTTTGGAAAAAAACAAACCAAAAATCTCTTTACAAAATTATTTTTCAATGGATTTCAAACGTATTTTGTATTGTGGAAGAAAACTCGTGAAAAATTGAAGGAAAATTCCGATTGATTACTTTTCGTTTCCTTCATTGTATTTTAGTTCCTTTTACAAAGGCAATGGAATTTTTAAAATTTTAAATTTCTTTAACCTGTTCCTGTCTCGCCTTTAAGTGATTTAACTAACCTTCGATAACGAAAGTTTTCCTTTCCTTTCCTTTCATTTAATTTTTTTTCTTTTTTAACCCTTTGGCATAAAAACATTATGTCTGTTGTCACTTTATAATTGACAATATAATTTATATATTGTATTTTGTTTTTCTTTTGTTTTAGTTTTTATGCAAAAAGAAAAAGAAACACTTTCTCTTTTTAATTATAAATTTATTTTTATTTATTTATTTTTTTTTTTCTATTTATTTAAAGAGATTTAAAATACTTGAGAAATTGTTCAAATTTATTGTTTGTTTATTTGTTGTTGATGTTGTCGTTAATATACGAGTACAAAAGGTTGACACAAATATTTGACGAAGAAAATGTTGACAAAAGACAATAAGAATGAATAACCATAACAATGACGATGACAAATAAAAACAAAAAAATTATGTTAAACATTTGACTTAGTTTTACCTTTCGGTTTCTTTTCATATGTTTCCTTACCATTTTGTTTCACTTTACTTTGTATAAAAAAAAAAAAAAAATGCATAACAAACCAAAAACAATAATGACAACAGCAACAACATCATCATTATTATTATCATCATCATCATCAATGATAATGCATGCGTACACTCGTTCGTTTGTCATTTCATATGTCGGTCATTTGAGGCAATGGATGCATGCACATGCACTGCCGCACCAATCGACCGCACTTCACGTGCCACCACCTCAATCAGAAAGGTTGTTTGTACTAACAACTGTGGACTACTCACAACAAATCGAACCACGAAACCCATACGAGTTGAGAATGAGTTGAGTGCACTCCCTCAGTTAGTCACTAAGTTGAAAAATCTTGTCCATCATCCGGTTTTGCTCATGCAATTTTTAAATTTATACAAAGAAAATTTCAATAAAAACCTTTCATCTCTTAAATAAGAAATTACATACATTACATGCGTTACGACTTGATGCCTCATCCCAATCTGCTTGCCATAGGCCTGGCCTGTTAGATTCTAGCACCCACCGACCTATAAACAGCCAACTTTAACTTTATTCGGATTTATTAAATAAATCGATATTTGTAATTTAATTAAATTTACTTTGCTTTTCACTCTTAATATAACAAACATATCCATTTATGGAATATTTGCTTTCTGTATCACGTGCATATTAATTTAATTATATACAAATCTCTTGACTTTTATAGTCTCTTAATACAGTCTCATTTACTTAAGAACTACTCGGACTTAACATAAGATTTGTTAGTATAACAACGTTCAGAAAGTTCATTCAGTTGCACCTACTACTTACTTAAAATATATAGTATAGTCTCTATTGAGATTGATTTCTTAATTATAGTATTGAATATACTATAGAATAAAAAACAGATGTGTATACAATACATACTTATATACTATACCTAGATAGATCAATATATATTGTAAATACTATTTGTCTGGGCTTTAGTTAATATTAAATATTTAATTAATTAATTGCGCATTTTATTTATTTTTTTTTTTTTATTAATGATTGACTTTCGTTTGTATCTTTTGTTTAATATTTAATTGTATATATTTACTACTTATACGATTTCAATCTATACTATATAAATAAAGTATAGAATATTCTTAGTCTAGAATAATAATAAGAAGAATATTGAAAGTCTCTTCATAGTAAAGTACAATATATACATACAAGTTTTTTGTTTAAACAATAATTGTTTCCTTTGTTTAACATTTCATTTGTATACATAGTAATGTAATTTTGTTGTTATATATATATGTACATGGTACTTAAATATTGATAATTTTATTATCTCATAGATTGTTTCTTTATAACATTATATTATGTCGTGTCCTTTATTGTTTTTCATTAAACATATTTGTACATACAAGTATATCGATTGTACTTCCTTATGACTATTCTTTGTCATGCATTTATAAATTGAGGTCATTTGTAAAAACATTCCCCATTGTACACGTAAAGAGAATATTTGTAGGTAATTTCAGTTACTTGAAATTTGTGTAAATTTGTGATCGAATTACTCATTCAGGGGGGTGGTGACCCTTAGAACAACAATTTTTAGTCATTAAGACATTATTAGCTTCTTTTTAGGGTTTTTATAAAGTAAATACAATATAATAAATCAAGGGGAATAAATCCATTGAATTCTATTACAAATTATAAGCAAAACAGAAAAAGAAAAGAATATAACTGGATTTAATAAAAAAAATGTCTTTATGAATTAATGTAAAAATATTAAATTTTTAGATTTTTTAAGGAATTCTAAATTTACCTAATAAGGGGGAATATTCTAAATATTTGAGACCAGAAATGAATTATACTTGGAAAAAGTGTATAAAGAATTGGAAATGAAATCATTATTGGAAAAATAATTAAGTCAATTCTAAAGGAAAAAATAAAATAAATAGTAAACTCATTTGGTTGGTCGATTTATAAGTACGAGTAAATAGCCTTGAATTGTATTGTTTTTTCTTCAATTAGTTCTCACTCCATTTTCCTTTTGAGCCTAAGGAAAGTAACACATACAAAATGCTACTAAATAATATTGTACATAAAATCCCAAACTTCAATTAGCGGCTCGTGTTTGTTGTAAGTATTTTAATGGTGTGTTTTATTGGAATATTAAGCATGTAACAACATTATAATAAAGTAAGGTTATTGACCAAAAGCAAACCAAAAATTTTGTATTGAAGTCAGCATAAAGTCAAGAATGGGAACACACACACAAGAAAAACAAAAAAACAAAAAAACCCAAAATAAAATATGAAAACGATGAAAGAAAATCTTGTAGTACAACAAAATTGTAACACGTCAAATGTTTAAAACGTGGCCGAAACTGAAATGAGTTAAGCACTTGTTTTATTTTATTATGTTATTGACCACATTTTGTTGTATCATTTCTGGCGGTGTTAATTTTCGTAGTTGTTAGTTTTACGTTGTTGGTTGGTTGGTTGGTTGGTTGGTTGGACGACGCATGTTGTAATTGTGCAAATTCATTCGTACTTGACATCATTAAACAAAATACACAAAATTATTGTACAATAATTTCAGTTTAACGAAACTTACATACCTTTCGCAGTCAATCAAGCTATAGGAAAAGGAGGAGAAGCTTTACTTACATACAGTAAACCCAAATACAATACTATAATAGTATTTGGTACAGTTTCCAATAGATCGCAGTGATATTATTATAGTCATTAATAATAAAATAATAATAGAATAGAATAATTTATTTGGTATTGTATATCGTTTCAATATTAAGAAATATTGTTTCATTATTGTGAAAGATTTATTCTCGGCTTTCTGTTTTAAAAATTAAGATTTGTGTTATTAAGATTATTTTCATTTATACTTCATGTGGGTGGTATGCATCTTTTTGTGTTGCAAACATCATGAAAAAGTCTTAACATAATACTACATATTAATGCGAAATGTAGAAAAACTTAATAAAATGACAAAAAATAGGAAAAACAAAGGAAAATGTTTAAAGAATTAATAAATTGACATTTTTCTTAAACGGATGGCATTTAAAAATTTAAAGAAAGAGGGGTTAACTTCAGTTTTACCGAAGAATAAATACCTTCCTCTTCAAACAGAAATATGTACTTATTTTTATAAAAACTAAAATATCTACTTATTATTAATAATGCATGGGAAATAAAGATTAAAAAAATTTAAGTTCTTAGATGAGATGAAGAAGTTAAAAAGTTTGAATAAAACAATAATTAAAAAAAGTGTTCATATTGTTTCGATCCAGTCTAATTTCTGATTATATTGAAGGGCGGTAGATGATATCAAGACTAGCTTACATATATAAGTATGTAGATCCTTAAAGGCCTGTTCTCTATTCTAATGATAAAGATTTGCACACACTATACCCTTTAACATACGTTCATGTTGCTTTGGATTACTTTGGAATTTCAAATCTTTTTGTTAAGTTAAATTATACACCTAAATAATTTTAAATAAACAACCTTATTATTGGTCTGTGGTTATTATATACTTTATCCCTTTGGATAACCCACTACTTAAGACGATCAACGATGTGTCAATAAAGTGAAATCATTTACATAGTGTAGGGTGAAAGATAAAATCATATAATAAAATAAAATATATATATATGAGAATTTATTTGAAAAACGAAAATTATAAAAATTTATTAAGTATTTCGAAATCGTGTTGTTTAACGCTTTGCTTTTGAAACCGGAACTAACGGTTGCTTTTTAATAAAATTTAATATAAATTTTTGCTTGAATTCAAAATTTCAAATTCAAAAATTTGTTGACATTAATAATTTAAAATGCGACAATAAAAAATTATGACAAATCAAGAAAAAAAAAGTTAACTGGTCTCACCACACTGTGATGATATGATGATATGCTGATGAAAAAATTAACATTTTGATTTGGTTTACTAAGACTAGTGTTGCGAAGTGTGTGTGTTCCGGGGAAACAGATGGATCCATTGATTTTTATATTAATAAAAGAAGAACGAACATAAACATAATGTGTTGTGGGTGGGGATAGTAGATGCCAGGAAACACAGATGAACGGACAGACCATCACCGATTTTCTTTGCGATGCTGTCTTAGACAAATACTCTGGTGGGCCTCCGATTCATTACAAAAATCCCACTATTCTACTTAGTGCTGTCCGTGTGTAGTATTGTGTGATGGACAGATCTTAAATGAATTCAAGACGAATTGAATTCGGTAAAAATTAAGCACATAAATAACTAAAAAACTTTTTTCTGTCATTTCATTCAGTCGAGGAATGCAGTCAAACCTCATAGTTCCGAACGTGAGTTTCTTCGTTCGCTGATTTACATTGTTTTTATTAACAATTTATTTATTTATTTAATTTTTTTTTTATTTTGTTGTAAACGTTTATTCGTCTCTTAATAATATTCCAATAACTACATCGAAATTTACAAGAAAAACAAAAAAAAAGAAAAAGTGATCAAGGTTAGTTGCATGATATTTTGATATCAAGGGCGACTATTATGTCTTTTAATCAATTTTACTGAGAGTTTCCGCAAGCTGAAGACGTTTGAAATCCAACTTAAATTCGGTAAAGGATATACAATAAGTCCTAATTTTTGTTTCAATTAATAGAATTGAATTATATACAGCCAATAATATATAAAACAAAAATATAATGACCTGCCTATCGGATATCGATCTGGCTACACTTCACGAGCGTCGCCTTGAAGAACGCCTCAACTATACACTTGCCTGGCATGGTTTGACTTATGAACAACATCTACACCAGAAGCAGTATCAACAAAAACAAGAACAAACACATCGTCGTCAATCAGAACTTTGCAACAATCATCTGAGTTATCAGCAACAACAGCAAAATCAGCAGCGACAGCGACAGAGTCGTCATGAGCATTATGCTGCCAAAAAGCAGGCCTTACTTGTCCATAATAAAATAGACTTGAATGGCAATTGTGATAAATCGAAAACAAATGATAAACTATCGAGGGGCGTTATGACAATAAACGAGCTTTTGAGGAATCGCCTAGAAGACGATGATAATTGTAATTACTTCACATCAACCACACGACGACGACGTTCGGGCACTTGGCCGTAAGTCTAAATCTAATCTAAATAATTCTTACTTCTCTTACATGTTTGTTGCAAGGATTGGGTGGGGTGATAAGTTTATCTACTATGTATCTATCAATGCATTGTATCTATCAATCTGATTTGTTTGTTTGTGAACTATTTTCTCAATCAGCAAAAGAGTAATTTGTTTTGTGCTATTGGTCAAGAGGATAATAAGAACAATCTAATTATCTGTATTTCGACAAAACATTTCGATTCAATGTTGAACAAAGTTTATTACGTCAATCGGTTAGTAATTATTTTGGTTGCTATACCATGGGGCTCTCTGATTCCTTTAATCAGCAGGATGTGAATTCCATAGTAAAAAATTATAAGTCGTTTTAATGAGATTTTCATATTTTCATCTCAAATTATATTATTCGGCCTTCAAGCAAATTAAAATAAGTATGTAAATACATACACAGGTTATAAGTAGACAGCAGTGTACCCTATAATAAATACTAGAATGGCGCTGTTTAAAGAGACTAAACGGCAGCTCAAGCGCCTGAAATTGAATTTCCATTTTAGGTAAAATCTCGTAATTCTGTATAATCATTAATCTCGTGATTGATTTCATCTCTTTCGATTGACGGAATTCCCAAACATACAAACACCAATTTAATTTCATGAGATCTAAAAAACAAAAGAAAAACAATAAACAAAAACAATGAAATCATCTCATTTCTTCTACGTCTTTGATAAAAGAATTTATGTTATAAACGATTAAGTGTTTTTGGGCACACGTCATTATTTGTTTATGACTAAAATTTTACCCGAAACAAGAAGAAACATCGAAACACCACAAATACTACTAAAAACAAAAAACCGACTCCAAAAGAAAGAATAAATAATATAAGACAAACAAAATAAAAGAGGAGAAAACAAAAATCATATCAAATCCGGTACCATTTTGTATCAGGCGCTGTTTCTTATTTATTATTATTGTATAATTCTTTTATTCTTATATTTTTTATAAGATCCTAAAATGAATAAATGACGTTGATTTTACCGTTTCGTTTTGGTTCTTATAAAAAAAAACAATCAAAAAAAAAAACTTTATGAATAAATAATGTGTCCGGCTTTTGATCGATTATGAGGATGTTAAATGATAATGACAATGTAATTTTATTAATTGTATTCGTTGTAAATAAATGCTAAATTTTGGTACTGGTTTTCTTTGATCAAACTTTTATTAATCTGTAATTTTGGTCGTGGTACTATTCTTAAATTTTTCTTCCTCAAAATAACCTTCTATTATGTTAAGGCCTCATATTTCTCGCCTCGTCCCTGTGTAGAAATTTTATTTTGCAACCATTAATAATTCACCAGTTTTTTCCTTTTTTTTTTTTCTGTAACCATTCTCAATTTTTTGGGGATCCCCTAATTGTATTTTACTATTTTCTGAGTAATGTGGGTTTTGGGTAATCAAAATATTGTATTGTATATTAAGGATGGAAGAAAAAAGCTGTTTATGTGAAATATATTCGTTATAGAAAAGTTCGACGGTATAAGTTAAATCTTCCAAACTGAAAAAGATGTAGGGGTTAAAAACGAAAGTGGAGAGTTAAATCGTTAAAATAGTAAGAGACCTTTTCATGAAATTAAATAATAAAAACGACATCAATAAAACTCCGATGTAACACATCTGAAAACAATGTTGTCAAACCCAACAATAAATTCTGAATAGTAAAAACCTTCGAACGACATCCCATAATTTCATGAAATTCTGCCAATTGGTTTACAGGTTTCAGTGGCTTTAGTGACTCCAGTTTGTAATTTTCAAAGCAATGAGAGATGGAACTTATATTTAAGTTTCGATAAAAATCAAAGAAATTCGTGTCAAATGAAGAAGAGATTGCTCAAGCCGAGTCCTACTCCTTATAGCAAAAACGAATCGTTCTCCAATTATGCACCAAAAAGGCATCGAAAAGTTAAAGGAGCTTTGGAATAAATATAGTAGCACTCTACAAGGAGAGTGTGTATGTTGATAAATAAAGTCAAACTTGCAAAAAAAGAAAAAAAAAAAAAAAAATTGTTGGCCAAATTTCAGGATCATAGTTGTTTTTATAATTTCCCGTATAGATAGACGGACATTTTCAAAATGTTCTGCCTCTGCTGCTGATCGAATTCTATAATAAATTTTTTTAAAGCTTTCAAAATTTGAGACAATTTTATCATTAAAACATAATCTTTATCTTTCAGTGTTTTTTAAAAGTTGACGTAATTAAGGGTCAATAAACACAAAAGAAAAAAATTGCAAATTTATATGAGAAAATGATGAACTTTGTTTAAAAAATGATATTGAAAGCACAACAATGTTTATTATTTTTTGGTTTAAAATGAATCAGCTAATTGCATTTGATAAATTATATATATTTTTTAATTGCTTAGTCGTAACGGATATGCGATAATGTCATGAACTCATTTAGCAACCTTCGCTGAGATAACCGTAAATGTTATTATTACGTGCCATTAAATAATATCTTCTCTTCTTTTTTTGACATTTCCATTAGAAACTTTTAAGCAAATGAGTATTTGATTGATTGAGTGATTTGAATTGTGGTGAAGGAAATTCACCACGCATGACTGACTACCCACCCACACTCAGCGACCTTTAAGTTAATGGTTACCAAACAATAAGTGACCACACACTTCATTTATTCACTTTTTTTTTCATCATTAGTGTTAAATGCCAAACAAACAAACAACAAAAGGCAAGGCACGCACTTGTGATCGGGGCTCGCTCTTCCGGTAGGTGCCTTTATTACACTCTCTCGACGTGGTAAACTCTTTACCATAAGAAGCAAGAAATGTGTTGCTTACTCATTCATCTCTCACCTGTCGTGCTTGTCTTTTTTCTCTCTTTTCTGGATCTCTCACTGCCACCTTTTAATTTTGGCACGCACATTTTATTGCAAATACGATGGGAGTTTCCTGTTTTTCACTGACATTCACATTCCTTTAATATAATATTACATATTTATAACAATTGTGCTTTAACCGAAGCGCTTTGGTATTTAATTAATTATTTATACATTCACATGTATGTACATT